>JADLZK010011887.1:0-319855 GCA_015847255.1 Hyparrhenia diplandra | reverse complement strand
GGAAAAAGAATAGAAAAACAGCCCACAGACTTGCCTCGGTAGTCCACTCCAGCGACAGTCCAGGGCTCAACGCCAAGCAGCACCGCCAGCCTCCCGCCCCGTGCACCGCCGCCCACCAGCGCGCTCACCGCCCGCCGCCGCCCACCAGCTCCCGCCTTCAGTGCTTCACACACCACAGGACGGCACACGCGGCTCCGCCCAGCTCACGACGGTACTCTGCATCACCAACCCGGAGGCGGACGCGGACGCGTCGCGCCGCTCGTCCGTGCCTGTCCTTGCTGGCCTCCTTGCTCGCCCGCCCCATCGCCCGCGCACCGTCGGCATGTCCCGCGTCGTGAGCGCCGTGCGCGCCCGGTGCTTGAGAGCTGGAGTGCGCCATCGCCGGCCGCGCCCGCCTCGGGAAGCCTGGGCCTCGACGACGCACTGAAGCTGTTCGACGAATTGCTTCGACACGCCAGGCCCGCTTCGGTTGTTGCCTTCAACCAGATCCCAACCGCCGTCTCACGTGCCTCGGGCCGGCGCTCCCCCTCCACCTCGGAGTCAGAGCTCGTCGTCTCCCTCTTCAACCGGATGATCCGTGAATGCTCCAGCTCCATGAGGGTGGCTCCCAGCGGTCACACCTACAGCATCCTCATCGGCTGCTTCTGCCGCATGGGCCACATGGAGCATGGCTTCGCGGCCTTTGGCCTCATCCTCAAGACGGGCTGGAGGGTGAATGTCATAATCATGAATCAACTGCTCAAAGGTCTCTGTGACGCAAAGAGGGTGAGTGAGGCCATGGATGTTTTGCTGCAACGAATGCTTGAGCTTGGCTGCACGCCGAATGTAGTATCATACAATGTACTGCTCAAGGGTTTTCTGCAATGAAAAAGAAAGCTGAGGAGGCACTTGAGCTGCTGCGTATGATGGCTAATGGTCAGGTTGGAACTTGCCCACCTGATGTGGTGTCCTACAGCACTGTCATCAAAGGTTTCTTTTACCGAGGGTCAAGTGGACAAAGCTTACAACCTGTTTCTTGAAATGATGGATCGAGGGATTCAACCGAGTGTTGTGACATACACCACTGTAATTGATGGTCTGTGCAAAGCAAAATTGGTTGATAGGGCCAAGGGTATCTTTCAACAGATGATTTATAAAGGTGTTAAGCCAGACAATGACACATATAATTGTATGATCCATGGGTACCTCTCCATAGGGAAGTGGAAAGAGGTGGTGCGAATGCCGAGAAGAAATGTCAGCACATGGTCTTAAGCCAGATTGTTGTACTTATGCTCTGCTGCTGGACTTTCTATGCAAGAAGGGAAGATGCAGAGATGCTAGATTCTTTTTTGATTCTATGATTGGGAAGGGGATAAAACCTAATGCAACAATCTATGTCATTCTGCTTCATGGATATGCTACCAAAGGCTCTTTCTGAAAATGCATGACCTCCTAAATTTGATGGTAGCAAATGGTATTTCAACTAATCATCACATCTTCAACATATTCTTCAGTGCATATGCTAAATGTGGTATGATAGATAAGGCAATGGATATCTTTAACAAAATGAGGCAGCAAGGGTTGAGTCCCAATGTAGTCAGCTATGGAGCACTAATAGATGCACTATGCAAGTTAGGCAGGGTGGATGACGCTGAGGTCAAATTCAATCAGATGGTCAATGAAGGAGTGACTCCTAACATTGTTGTTTTCAGCTCCCTAGTTTATGGACTATGCACTATTGGGAAAATGGGAGAAGGTTGAGGAATTATTTTTGAAAATGTTGGATCAAGGAATCCGTCCTAACACCGTGTTCTTCAACACAATATTGTGTAACTTATGCAAAGATGGACGGGTTATGAAAGGCGACAAGCTCATTGAATCGATGGTATGCATGGGTGTCAAGCCTGATGTTATTTCATATAATACATTAATAGACGGCCACTGTTTAGCCGGCAGAATTGATGAGGGCGTCGAGGTTACTTAATGGTATGGTATCAGTTGGCTTGAAACCTGATAGTTTTTTCTTATGATACATTGCTTCATGGCCACTGTAAAGCTGGCAGGATAGACGATGCATATTTTCTTTTCCAAGAAATGTCGAAAGCAATGGCATTATACCTGGAGTTGTGACTTATAATACTATACTGGATGGATTGTTTTAAAACCGGAGGTTTTCTGAAGCAAAGGAACTCTATCTGAATATGGTAAAGAGTGGAAAAGAGTGGGACATTTACACATACAACATAATTCTAAATGGGCTTTTGCAAAAACAATTGTGTTGATGAAGCATTCAAATTGTTTCAGAGCCCGTGTTCTAAGGATTTAGAACTTAACATTGTTACTCTCAACATTATGATTGGGGCTTTGCTCAAAAGTGGCAGAAAGGAAGATGCGATGGATTTGTTTGCTACTATCTCTGCTAATGGTCTGGTTCGGAATGTTGTGACCTATAGCTTAATAGCGGAAAATCTCATAGAAGAAGGGTCGCTGGAGGAGTTTGATGGTCTGTTTTCAGCCATGGAAAAGAGTGGTACTGCTCCTAACTCACGTATGTTAAATGCTCTAGTTAGGAGGTTGTTGCAGAGAGGTGACGTAAGCAGCGCGGGGCTTACCTCTCTAAACTTGATGAGAAGAGTTTCTCAATTGAGGCTTCCACTACTTCTGAGCTTATATCACTTTTCTCGAGGGGAGAATATCAACACCATGCAAAGTCTCTGCCTGAAAAGTATCGTTTTCTCAATGAATCCAACAGTTGAGCGTTTTCAAAAAAGAGGTGAATTCAGTTTCAACTGTTTTGATCACCTTTATGTGAAATGTCAATTTGTTGGACTGACTACTATGTCATGTGCTCTAATTTTTGGATATGCTGTGTGGTATACTGTGAATGAAGAATTTCTGTAGAGAAATGTTCTTTGTTAACAGTAAAAAAATAATCTTGTGTGCAGTTCAAGGTAACTCGGCAGCAGGAATCAGTTTGCAAAGTAATGAGTAAAACTGAAATGTTTGCATTTTATTTTATTAAACATAATTTGTGAAGAAACCCTGCACTCCTAGTGATAAATCTTCCATATTCCTGTAATTTCAGCTTGTGTATTTCCCACCACAGTTAGCAGTGTATAAGATTTGTTGTCTTTACCTCACACAAACTATTTTAACAGCAAAGGTCCTATATGTAATTATGTATTTCTACAATACACTCCCAGATTAGTTTTCTGCTCTCATAGAATTCGCCTTTCATGTGCTGCGTTGATAATGAGTGAAACTGTGTGTATGGCCTATCTCTGCAGTTCTTCGAAAATATCATGGAAATGGATAATGTGCTGGAATCACTGAAAGCCGCAGAGGGCGCGGCGAAGGCAGCCAAGAGAAGGTGCAGCTGCAGAACAAGCTGAGGCTGCTCCAGTCCAAGGACATTTGAGACAAACGACATCCAATATTTCATGGAGATGGCAACCTTTAAAAGATAATATTTCAGGTACCTCTCATCCAGTCATGTCATCTGAGAGTTAGTTTTATTTTTCATATCACAGGAAGATAGACAGTACAAGGCTCACTGTTATCATTTAATTAAAGCAAGAAACACAGGCTAACTCTCGCTACTGAATTATGCAACTTATCACCTATTTGCACTTGCATCTGATAGCTCCTTGCATATTTAGACTTCAGAATCCATTGTTCAAACGAAACATCTATTGTTTAAGATCACACAAAACTACGTGTCACTAAAACAGCTTGCTGATAGAGAAATCTGAGCCCCCAAAAGTGTCAGAGTGCATTATTTGAAGTGTTAACTGCCACACAGGGTATTCACTCCACTTAGTTTAGATACTATTACAAGCAAATTACAAGCAAACTTAAGCTTTCTGGTTACTTCCACAATTAATTAACCTCAAGTATGATTTTATATTAGTCTGCTGTACCAGTCTATACAGAATGTTACCCGCTTTTTTTTTGTCAGAAAGTTCTGAAATGATTTGTCAGTGCTCTTAATTATAGTTCCATGACCATGCATGGGAGAATGCGTGCAGAGCTAAAACTGGCTGTAGTTAAGACCAGTCTATTGGATTGGTGTATATACGATTGGCCATGTTATTTTTAATACAGATATTGAATTGAGATGTTTGCATTTTGTCCATGGAAACTGGACATGAGGTTTGCTCCTGCGTCTAAAGCTATGTGAGTTTAGCTAAGACATCTAAAGCTCTATGCTGTTAGGTAGAGGCCTCTAGACATCCTAGATTAAAAAAAAGGTTCACATGATTTTTCTATTATGTTCCAAATGACCTTCACTTTTTGTATATTCATTTACCCTTCTTTTCTTTTTCAGATATGATTTTCCAATATATATTGATTCTGAGCCTCCACTGAACCAAGGTATTTTTGTCCCCTTTAATTATGATCTGCTCTGTGTAGCCAGCAGTGCACATTGGAACACGGTTTACCTTTTTAATATTCTGTGCCTGCCGGTGTGAGTTTATGTCAGCGTCCCCGACGCCACCCTCGACAAGCGAAGCACAAGATGATCAAGTGGACAACGACACTGACGGCCCGGCCCAAGAGATAAGGCGAGCCCAGCGCACCCGCAAGCCCAACGCCAGGATCCAAGGCCCCCGAATGGGCGTGAAGCCATCCCTGGAGCCAGTTGGTATAAGAAAAGGGGAGAGACGAGAGAGAGAGTTTATGCAAGAGTTTGAATCAAATTGTAATCAGTTCCTCTGTCTAACTCCCAAACTCCCTCCGTTCTAAGTAAGATTCATCATGAAGTTCCTCTCTATCTTCGCCTTCTCGATTCCTCTTGCTTACATCTGGTATCAGCTACCTATCGATCCATCACCGATTCGGGCCGCCGCGAATTCGGTGCTCAGGGATTCCTGCTCCAGGGATTTCCCTAACATTGATCGAACAGGCTATTAAAACTAGGATTCAAAAATGTTTTTCCCTCAGTGCGCCCATATTATTTGCAAAAATATTGTGCTACACATGTTGGATTCCTAGAAACTGCAATACTTTGCTTGTTAGGCAATAGATTGTTAGTCCATACTTAGTTATGCAATTTTGAGTCCAATACCCCTGCAAAGAGACAGTTCTGCAGTTTGTGGACTATGCAGTTTTTTCCACAGGCCAAGCACTTGTTTTAGAGTATTATAGGGTGTCTTTTGCAGTAACTTTACGATTTGAACAGTCATGGTATCAAGGAGCTTAAATTTCAATGCATTTCAGCAACTCTCATAACGCTTTTGATTTATGTATCGTCTACATAGAAACTGATAGCTGGAAGTCCATTCCGAATTTTAATGTCTGGTTCCTGCATTTTTACTGAAAGATGCACTTTCTTTTGAAAAGGTTGACGATTTGGGTTCCCAAATACCAGGTACCTCAAGTTACCACTGTTTCTACACGCATAGTGGGAACATTGGGTTAAATTGTTGTGCAATGCTGAGGCACCCATCAATTTGGTCATGTACTGAATATGTGGTCTCTCTGTATTTGTCTCGAGATATATAGCCCTGTACAAGATGTCGCATGCAAGGTTAATGACGAATCCAACATTTTGACTGTCTATTGCTGCAATAGATTGCTGTGAGGAAACCAACCATTGTGTTCCACCTTATTACCTCCTGACATTTGCCTCTTGGGTGGCTCAAGTTTCTTAGCCTTTTTTCTGTAATAGATTACAGTCTCCTTGGTTATATAAGACTGCTAACAGAGCAGCACATCATCCTCCTAAAAAGAGGAAACTTGGCACTTGACAGTTTGGTGTCCATACAAATGTTGAACCACCTCTTGGTAGCTTCGAGCCATGTCAATGTTCGGTGTCTGAAACGACCTCACCCAAACTTGTAAACCACACTGAATTTGCGCTTCCTAAAAGGTAAGCTAATTTGTAATGTTCTAATGTAATTGCATTGCATATCTATTCTGTGATGACCTTTTTCCCATATGTTCATGTGTCGTCTCCCCTAGAAGTTGCTTTTGATTTTTGAATTAGATAGAATAGGAAACAAGATTCCGCGGAAATGGACGGAAAAATCTTGTCCCACAAATACGGAAATGGGTGGTACAAGATATAAAATGCGACATGTCTAAATGGGATATGTTTCCATTTTTCCGCCCGTTTTCAGCCTTCCATGGTGAGGGTACTTGCTTGCTGCTACTAGCTTTGCAACAATGATAACGTGGAGTGAAGCAAGGCCAGAGCAGCACGTGAATGAACATATAAAATTTGGACGTTTTCCATTGTAAGAGAGATTCAGAATCAATAAATAATAACGGCTTATAATTTGTTTTCGAACATTGCTTATAAATTATTTTGGTTTGGTCAGGAAAGGTTCAGTACCCAGTTTAGACAGTACTGTGAGATAGAAACGGTGATTTTTTTTCCTTCGTAACCCTGTGTGGCCACACCAGACAGAAACGGTGGCTCATGAGTCGAAAGGCATACACCTATCGGCTTGTGGAGGGCCGACAGGTCCTGTCGGTCCTTGGACTACCGACAGGGCCCTGGCCAGCGGCCGACACGCTGCCGTCGGGGCCCGGCGGGTCCGGCGTCGACGTCGAGCAAAGCCATCATCAGGCCTTGTCTTATCCGTCGCGCCGGCCACACAAACCGCCGCCCCGCGCGTTTCTATACTTCTCGAAATCCTGATCCCCCAGTTCACTCCGCGCCGCGGCGACCAAACCAAACCATGGAGCTGTCCACTGTCGCCGCCGCAGTCGCCTCCGCCACCGCGCGCCCGCACGGGCGTTTCTCCTCTCCTCCTCGCGCGGTCTCCGTCTCCGTCTCCGCCTCGTGGAACACTACTCCCTCGCTCGCCTCCACCTCCCGCCGCTGTCTCTCCACGTCCTCGCGACGACGGCAGAGGCTCCCTGTCGTCACCTCAGCCGCTGTGGAGCTTCGCGAGGCCGCTGCCGGCGGCGGAGACTCGCTTCGTGTCACCGAGACGCCGCAGCCTGGATCCAGTGTGAGTGAGCCCCACCCCCTCCCTCCGCCTCCCCTGCTTCCTTGTCTCGCCAAGTCCATTCGATTGCTCGGCTCAGGCTCGGGCTCGGGCTCGGCTGGTGAATGAATTGAAGCAGGACGCATGGTTCGAGCTTTGGTTTCCTCGTGTCACCGAGGATGCTGTGCTGTGCTGGCCGCTGGGTAGTGTGCGTAACAGTGGATAAAGTCTGTGCTTGATTTTTACAGCCACCTATGTGTATCATCCTTTGCAGGTTAAGTTCAGCGTGGAGGTGCCTACTTCCATCATTCACGAGTGTTACCAAACCACGCTACAGGAGTACTCCAAGCGTTTTAAGGTATAAATCATTTCTCTGCAAACTGGATGCAAGCACGTACACGCATATGAAATTTCTAGACACATTGGTTCCTTTCTGACTACTACGAGGTTGATTATGTTGCAAATGTTTCCTGGCACAGCATGGCATTAAGCTTTCTTACTTCTAATTTGATGGGTACGTGCTTCTGTGATCATGTACTTGTGAATGGGCCATGCTCTACGCAGTGCTTATTAGCACAACGATAGTTTTGTGGGTGTATGGCCAAGGCCAAGTGTATGTTTAAAATTCTCATGAAACTTGGGCCTCATCCTTTTCATGCATAATAAAGTGCTTTGAAACTGGAGACAGTCTGTCAGCCGTGCTTGCATGTTGCAGATTCTGTCTAATTGTTGATTTGATCATAGCTACAACATTAGACATCATTCAAAGAAATCAGAATTCTAAAGTAGGACAGAGATAATACCCAACACAATGTTTCTTCAGAGAAGGATTCTATCTCTCAGTTGTCCCTTACCATGTGATGCAGTATATTCTACGGTCTGTTCTGATGTCAATGATGTTTGTTCTCTCGTCAGGTTCCTGGATTTCGGCCTGGAAAGATGATTCCAGAAAACATTCTTATAAACTATGTAGGACCGCAACATGTACAGGACGCCACAATTGAAGCTATCTTGAAACATACACTTCCTCGAGCATTGTCATCGGTAATGAACTCTTAGTACTATTTGGGGAAGCATGTCTGACGTCTATCGTGATAAACTGTTGGTTTCAGTGTGCTCATGGAAACCAAAATGTAGTTTTGGTAATCTATATTTTTATTATATCATCAGTCATCGGAGTGATGGTGAAGATGATATCATGAATCTGTCAGTTATTATATGATATATAGCCATGTCATCATGCTTACTGAACAGACAATTGGCAAGGTGATATGCAGTATCTACTAGCATTTGTGTAGAAATCCGATGTGTACTTTTCTGTACTCAAGATATCTCCAGAATAACTTCGGCAGTCTGAAATTCTGAATATCTTGTCGAACCATGACTTTTCCTTTCCTCCCTGTTGGCACATATTATATGACATGCACTTACTACTACATCTGTCCAGCTAATGTCTTATTTTTTTGGTGCAAGGTAGAGGAGAGGGCATTAGAAGATTCGGTTCGCATTCTGACTCAGTTTGATCAGATGAGAAGTTCTTTTCTCACTTTCGACAACGTGTTTAGGTAGACAGTTCTGCCATATATATGGCCCACTCATTCCATTTTTTCTAAAATTAAAATTGACAGTGCTCAACAATAAGTTCAATGCTAATTAATATACTATCATGTGATCTTGAGGTCATATACTTTGTTAATGTCAAACTTTGGTCAGATATGATGTTGCTGTGGATGTCGTCCCTGAAGTCCGATGGTTATCTGAAGACAAATATAAGAACCTCAAAGTTGTCGTTGAAATAGATGAAGCTGTTGATGCAGAAAAGGCGGCAGAAAAAGAGCTTCAGCAACGTCATAAAGCTCTGGGCTTACTTAGAGTTGTGGCTGACAGAGGCCTACAGGTAATTCTATAGGTACTCTATTATGTAACAAACTAATGGCACCTTTAGTATACGTTAGTTATTCTTGTAATCAGGCATGTCTGTTTTGAAGCAAATCCTGGGCCACTCATTTTATTTGAAACTAGGCACTTTCAGCAACTATTGCATTATTCATATATTCTTTGTGTTCCTCGCATACGTTTATATCCCTTATTTATTAATTTGTCTCTACTCCATCGAATTTACCTTAAATACTCATAGTACCATCCAGTATAGGCAATGCTGTTCAAGGCTGGTAGGCCCTGTGACTGGCTAGCTCTCAACTGAAGTGATAGGTTGATAGCCCTGGTTGTTCTGCCTCTGAGAAACAGATGTTGACCCTTCCTGTCAAATTTCCATTGCTTTGTTACAGTACAGTCCTGAATCCTGATCTGGTATTGGTTGCCAGTACTCGTTTTATGGCATACATCCATTTGCTCAACAAATGGTTGTAGCAGTTATGATTTATCTGTGCAAGATGCAACTGGTGTCTAGAGTTCTTTGTTCCCTTTCCCCTTCAAATGTTTCCTTTTAATCAACAAGCTTTATTTTTTGAAAAGCTACTAGCTTCAACAAAGGTGGAATATTTAATTAAATATACTTTGATGGTTAGTATCAACCTTATATTGTGTTATCTAACTGCGTTCATCTTCTTGGATATATGCAGATTGGTGATTTGGTGGTACTAGATATATTTGCAGAAAGCATTAACAGTGATGGCTCCAAAGGTGAAAAAAAATCTCATCGGCCGAGTACAGGTTTGTCAATTTTCACGCATCTGACTTGCATGTTATTTTCATAACTTCGCCTTCAAAATTTATTACGGGAGACAAAATGTTATTCTAAATTCTAATGCTGTATATAGAAACTATCGTGCCTAAAAGAAATGCTGTCATGATGCACTTGTTATGTTTGGTGCATTTATTTCCCTGTAATTTGATGTAGTGATGTGAGTGGCTATTAAATATATTTGTCTGCTGAGTTTTCTTTGTGCGCAAGTTAGTATGCTAACTGAGACAACTGCCTTGCATTGCTGTTTTTCTTTTAAATCACAGTGCTGTATATATATTATATCTACTATGATTTTCAGGTTTCCACCTGGACACTGAGGAAAATAATAACCTTGTTCCTGGATTTCTTGGTTCATTAATTGGGATTCGTCCTGGTGAAGCTAGATCATTTCCTATTCAGTTCCCTGAATCGTTTGAGCAAGAAAGTCTACGAGGTGTCCATGCACAATTTACTGTGAGTGTTATTTCTAAAAGAGCACAGTCAAAGATTCGTGTTCATGTTTTTCACTAATCACTTCATTCTGTGCTTTATCACACACATTACAAGGTCAATTAGTATCAGCAGAGGGTGTACTCTTAGTTCTAATCACTGCAGCTGGTACTCACAATCCCATTTTCAATTGATTGTGTAGGTTGTGTGTAAAGAGCTCTTCTACAGAGAGTTGCCAGAAATGGATGACTCACTTGCTGTAAAGCTTCTTCCAGGATGCACTACCATAGACGAGGTTTGTATTCTGTTCCTGTAGATATTCAACTTTCTTGGACATGCGGTGCCAGTAAACCAAAAAAAAAAAAATAGTGCCATTTGATCCTAGTTCATCTATTCAAATATTATCTGTAATATGTGAACAGCAAATAATTGTAGGTTAATTATCTCTTCTGTCTTAATAATCAGCCCAGCCCCTCTGACTATTGCAGGTTCGAGAACGTATTTTGGAAAGATGTAAAGAAATAGAGAAAACGGCCATAGAACAAGCAACAGATAATGCAATCCTTGATCAGCTCGGGGAAGGTATTGCTCTTACTTCTGAGACAGCCTATCAATTCTGAAGTCTTGGTGCAGGGTAGATCATTAACATGATACCATTTTGTTCAATTATTCATTCTTTTGCACCTTCTCTCCAAGATCATTTAAAATTTCACTATCTCTCCTTGGTTTGCTTAGTTGGTTGAGGTTGATGTTCCTCGTGCCTTGTTTCAAGAACAAGGCCAACAACTTTATGGAGCCAAACTTCTGCAGCTTCAGGTACTAAACAGTCTAACAATCAACTAATTTTAAACCGATCCTTTCTGAATAATGCAGATTTATTAATTCCTGCAGGCAGAAAGGAAGCTAGATAAAGACCAGCTAGCATCCTTATCAACCCAGAGGTCAGTTCAGGCATACCTAGAAGATGAGAAGGAGAATATTACAAGAATCATTAAACAGATGCTGGCTGTTGGTGATATTTTCAAATCTGAGAATTTACAGGTAACAATAATACCTGGGTTTCATTTTTTTTGTTAGGGTGATGCACAAACATCCTAGCTTTTGCCTTTAGTTGAAGTATCTTTTATCAGCATTTACTAATAACAACAAATCATCATGCAGTACTCTACTGAACAGCTCATCAAGGAAGTTGAAAACTCCATAGCAGAGTTCAAACAGTACAATCAAGACTATGATGAGGACAACATCAGGCAGCAGGTATTTAATTCCTTGATATGGCTATTTTTGGTTGTGAGTTCCTTCACTAAACGTCTAAACTCAGCCTTGCTATTTTTTTTGTCTGATTTAACTGCAATTTTGATTTTCTTGATATTTTTTTTTTTTAATTTCTTTTCATCTCACCGATGTCAATTATCAGTGAATCATAAGTGATATGGTAAAAGGGATTATCTGCCTAACCTTATATTTTCCCATGAATGGAAACCCTCATTTGAATGTATTTCTATGTGGGATTCAATGACGCAGGTTCAGGATGTTCTAGAGGCAGCGAAGGTGCTTGAATGGCTCAAGGAGAACTGCACGGTGGAGTATATCAGGCGATGAGTCTAATGCTGCTGGGTTAAGGCTCTCTGAACGTCAGAAAGATGGCTGGTGTGGCGGTGGGCAATTTTGTAAGTGACCTTGGTCGTTGCCAACCCAAGCTCCAATGAAGAATCTTGCGCATACAGACCAGTGCAGTGATTAAGAATCTGTTTCTATATAGCATAAGAAAGAAGTATACTATATTTTGTATGTAGAATGCGAGTTCACAAATTTTGTACCCATTCTCTAAGAGGTTGTAGTTCCACATTATTGCAACAGATCACACTTACAGATATAAAAATCATCAAGAAGTTCTACATCGGCTCCCTTGTGCCGTCACCCATTCTCTAAGAGGTCACTTTTGATGCAATGTGTTGGACTATGTGCACGATGGCTTTCTTTAGTCTCCGTGAAAATGTGGAATTGGATGCATGTTTTGGCTTCTACTGCTTCCCTGTGGCTTGCAATGTATGCGGACGAGCAACAACTCAATTACCATTTTATTATGATATATACTTCAGAAGTTATTTTGCATAAAAGTTATATCGCTCAAATATCTAATTGGAAACACACGCACACGAGCCACACACCCACGCAGAGGCTCGTGCATACGTACACGCAGGCCACACACACAACAAGAGCAACAACTCACTCACCAGTTTGTGGCGCACGCACACAATTTCGCTATGAATACTTCAAACGCCTACCAGAATGCCGATGAATGCCTCGACCACTTGTCGGAACGCCCGTCCGCCGCTGTTTCTGCTGCCACCAGCTGCCGTTCTCCGACTTGGCTCGCCGCAGCTCCGGCAATACCGCCCTTGTCGTGCTCGTACGGCCTGTTGCACCACCGCGCAGGTCTTCTCCGGCATGGTCCGCCGCGGGGGATGGGCACGAACCATCTTCACCTGCATCGCCTTCTTGTCCTCGAAAACACCTCCTCTGGCGGCGGCGCCTCTTCCCCGGAATGCGTACAACGTCACACATCGTGCGTGCGTACACACACGTAGAGGCCACGCACACACAAGATCCACACACACGCACACGCACACACACGCGCGCACATCTTTAGTTCAAACAGGTGTGGTATTTTACACTTCCTAAAATTCAATAGTTAAACAAGGAGAAGATAGGGGAGAAGGCGTGCCAACTAAAGATGACAACGGACCCGAGCTCCAAAGAAACCTCACAAGGAATTCATCTACGTCGTCTCAGGTGGAGGTCCCAAATTAGGCCCTCAAATTCCTATTTGCATCACAGGCTGAAAAAATAGAGACCCAAGTTCACCTCAGACTCCGGTGGAAAAAAAATAGAGGCCCGACTTTTTAGACCCTATGTCTAGTGGACCCCGCCTATTAGAGAAAAAAAGAGGCCAAGAGCTCCTTTCCCCCCGTGCCGCTCCTGCTCCGTCGCCCCCCACCAAAAGTGCCGCTCGCTGCGACTGCGATTGACGATGGCTGCCGCCGACGCCGGTCGCGCGCCGTCCCCGCTCCCTCGTGGGGCGAGCATAGATGGCCAACGGTCGGCCCGGTCAGGCAAGGCACGGGCTCGTGCTAGGCATGGGCCGAAAAGGCACGCGGGGCTGTCCGGTCGTGCCCTAGAGCAGGCCTTGTGCTCCTCCACGCCTTGGCCGAAGTTACCCCGGGCGCCGCCACGGCCCCCGTCCATCCCCACGTCGCGGCTTCTTTGCTCGCCCCCCATCCCATATGCTTCATCATCGCCAACAACATGTGATCTTCCCCGCACGCTCTTCCCCGCGATGCGGCCTCGTTTCGTCGACGACGTGGTTGCTTCCGGCTGCCGAGCTCAACTCCAACAGCGATGCGCCCCAACCGAACCCGTTCCTCGAGTTAGAGCACACATCACTAGTAAACCATTTCGAGTAGAAAGATGAAGTAGAATGAAAGAAATCACTCACATATGGTGGACACAAAGAAGAAGATGAAGAGTTGCGGATGGCGACGGATCGACAACGGTAGCGAAGGTGAAGAAATCATTCACACATGGCAAAACAAAAAAGATGATGAAGACTTGTGGATGGCGGGGAAGGTGAAGAAATTAATCACATATGGCGGAACAAAGAAGAAGAAAAAGACTTGTGGATGGCGGCGGACCAGCGGCGGTAGGGGAGGTATTGTGTATGCCTGTTATATATGGATGGGTAGGCGGAGATATAGACAGTGGGGTCTAGGGTTTGATCGTATCTTTGGGCTTGTTGTTGATCCGGCCCAGATAATCTTTTAATCTTTGCCCCAAGCCTCACTCACTTACTTTATACCTTTCCGTATTAAACTTGGAAACATTTAAGCTTGCAAGTATCACTGCACATCCAATTTGATCTTAGCCTCTTTCTATTTTTGACTCCTTGTGGCACAATGCGTGAATCTGTGCTCATGTGTACTCGCTAATATAGAAAGTTCATCACAACTAGTTCCCGATGCTCCATGGGGAGTTCCCATGTTAGAGGATAGCGATGGGGCCATTTGATCCCCTATGGGGATTGGGCCATGATGAGTGGACTCTTTGTGCTGGAACCAGCTGGTCCGATGCTTCACGATTATAAGTTATTTGTATGACATTAAGCTTTGATCAAGATTATAAATGGCAAAAAAAATGATTTACCTTCACTTCTCGGTTGCCATCTCTAGGTGCAACTTGTTCAAGACACATGTGTGGAACACACACGCGACTGATGTGGTGTGTTTTCACTTACTGAAGACCAATAGTTAGGCAAGGAGAAGAAGGGGTGAAGGAGTGAAATTTGTTTTTACCAAGGGGCATGAATAACCTCATGGGTATGTTGCCCAACTATACACCACCAATTGATGGGTATGTGACCTATGGAGATCTTGTGTGAAGAAAAAGAATAAAAACTAGAAGTCAAAGTATAATATGTTAGACAATCGTCATGCATTAGACTAGTCAAGCAGACGGCGTCGTCCGAGACCTTCCCCAACCAAGGCCGCACGCAAGCGGGGCAAGCTTGTCGTCGAGACCTTCCCCAACCTAGGCCGTGTGCAGTACCTCACCGCATACATGGACCTAGAGTTCGTGCGCAGCCTAGACGCGGCCATCGATAAGTGCATGTTCCTGCGCAGCATCCTCGTCATCACCGAGTATGCAAAGGTCTTGTTCGTCTTGGGTGAGTATGACGCGGTTGATACAGAGTGCCCCCGCGCGCCGGAGATGAAGGAGCCCGATGACACACAATAAGACTGCATCCCAGTTGGGTCAATTAGCGGGGACAACCGTAGTACAAGTACAACACTTGGCAAAGCCTATCCAGAGTGCAAAATAGGTAAAGTACCTGACTCCAGTAGTGGGTGGAAGGATGCCCCCCTTGAAAAACTCTCCTGTTACCATCGGCGGCGAGCAGTAAGTTTTCGATGGGGAAGTAGCGACCTCTATTGAGTCAGATGGCCTTGAGGACGCCGTTTTGGCGACGTGGCTTGAGGATGCCGTTTTGGCGACATGCAGGCAGCAGCGACCCACATGCACGTGCACGCGTGCACAAGAACCACACACTGACACGTGCACACATGCGCCCACATCCGTGCACAAGACACACACTTACACACACTCACATGCGCCACATCTTTAATTCAACATGTGTGTGTGTTTTCACTTGATAGAATTCAATACAAAGTAGTTAAATATGGAGAAGATGGGAGAGAAGATGTGCAAACTAAAGCTCTCGATGTGCCACTGGTATAATCAAGCTTTCTACTTGCGGTTCAAGATGTATTTATGTTGAGCAATTCATTCTCTATTAGAGCACACATTACTAGTAAACCATTTCGAGTAGAAAGTAGAAATAGAATGAAATAAATCACTCACAAAGGGTGGACATAAAGAAGAAGGTGAAGAGTTGCGGATGGCTGTGGATCGGCAGTGGTAGCGAAGGTGAAGAAATCACTCACACATGGCGGAACAAAGAAGAAGATGAAGACTTGTGGATGACGGGAATGTGAAGAAATTACTCACATACTTATGGCGGAACAAAAGAAGAAGACGAAGACTTGTGGATGGTGGCGGACCGGCGGCGGTAGGGGAGATGTTGCGTATGCCTATTATATATGAGTGAGTAGGAGGAGACATATAGAGTAGGGTTGCGCAATGAGTAGGCTTCTAGGGTTTGATCGTAGCTTTGGGCCTATTGATCTGGCCGAGATGATCTTTTAATCTTTGGCCCAAGCCTCACCTTACTCTATACCTTTCCATATTCAACTCCCAAACTTTTGAGCTTGCATATATTACTGCACATCCAATTTTATCCTAGCCACTTTCTATTTTTTGACTCCTCGTGGCACAATGAGCGAATCTGTGCTCATGTGTACTCACTGAAAGTTCATTAGCATTGGTTCCCGATGCCCCATGGGGAGTTCCCCTATTAGGGGTTAGCGATGGGGCTATTTGATCCCCATGCAGATTGGGCCATGATGATGTGGACTCCTTGCGCCCAGCTGGTCTGGTGCATCACGATTATAAGTTATTTGTATTATAGAATACTTAGAGGTGTTAGAATAATTATTAAACTAAAATACTATGACATTAAGCTTTGATCAAGATTACAAATGGCCAAAAAATATTTACCTTCACTTCCTAGTTGCCATCTCTAGTTGCAACGTGTTCAAGATATAGGTGTGTGTGGCGCGCACACACGCGACTGATGTGGTGTATTTTCACTTACTGAAAACCAATAGTTAGCTAGGTTGGGCGCACGGGACGAGCTTGCCCGCTTGCGTGTGGCCCTGGTTGCCTCCGGGACCTTCCCCAACCTAGGCCGCGCGCAAGTGGTGCAAGCTCGTCGCCGAGATCATCCCCAACCTGGACTGCACGCAGTACCCGCCGTGTACAAGGACCTAGAGTTCATGGGCAGCCTAGACGCGGCCATCGATAAGCGCTCGTTCCTACGCCGCACCCTCGTCATCACCGAGCACACTAGTAGAAATGTGTTTATCTATGACTATTGTCTCGTGACGCTAAGATATTTGGTCACAGAACAAGATCATTCTATGACCAATTATTAATGTTCGTCATTGGTTATAAGTGACGGAGCTTTGGCACAAAGAATAATGACGAAAGTATCGGGAAAGTCATAAAACAACAAATATTGATCGTCCATCGATGGTGTTGGTTGTGAAGTGGGGCAGCGGCCACTACAACAAACACCCCCTGTAGATACGTTTACATTAGTACGCTCATGTAAAACGTATCAACGCCCTCGGTGATTCTGTACCTTGATACGGTTCTTGACACATTTTAAAAAGCGTTGCTAGGTCATGAGTGGCTCCTCTAATAGATACGGTTTTTAACACGTTAAAACAAAACGTATCTAAGTTCTATTCGTAGATACGATGGTTGAAACGTTTTAAAATCGCATCAAACATTATGTAGTGCAATCGATGCATTTTTCGTTTTTTTTAATAGCAGCTCCACGCACAACACTTAGCCTTGGTCATTAATTTTGGCAAAAAATATGCTCTCAAGGAAGAATTGAACCCATGACCAGCTGCAAGGCATGTGACAGCGCTACCACTGGGATACTCATTGATTCTTGTTGAGTGCATGAAGTTTATTTAATTTATCACTTCATCATGCTAATTAAATTGTTAGACGATGAAGATGATGATTTTTAGTATGGATAGTTCAGTTTTATATTTTTTTGTTTCGAATTTGCTTAAACATTACGTAGTTCAGTTCAGATTATTGTAACGCATACTCCCTCCGGGATGGTATTAGAAGTCGTTTAGGACAGCGACACGGTCTCCAAAACACAACTTTGACCTCTTATTATTATAAAAATATTTATGGAGATGTGATATATGTATACTTTTATCAAAGTATTTTTAAGATAAATCTACTCATATAATTTTTACATTTACAAACTCAACAACTTAAAAGTTATTGATGATTTATATTCTCGATGTTTGACCCAAACCTTGTCCGAAACTACTTCTAATGCCATCCCGGAGGGAGTACATTATTTTTGTGGTTTCCTATTTTTTGGTTCTCGGATTTGCTTAAGCATTGAGATTATTGCAACATACATTATTTTTGTGGTCCGGTATTTTTTGTTTAAGCATTGGGATTTGCTTAAGCATTACAGGGAAGTTCAGGTTGCTTTGAATTATGAAACACTTCTTATGCCAGACCTTTTTGCCAGACCAAGATGAACATGGCACATATATATTACTAGAGCTACCGGAGCTCCGAGGATCACAAACCATCCGTGGCACATATATACAACTAAACTTGAGCTACTAGGGCTCCTGGGTTCACAAACCATCCAAAAGACATCCAGGTGGCATCACTAGGTGTTCTAGATGCCATCGGATCATACTACATTTTCTTCTAGATTACATTTACAACTATGGATAGGCTGGACAACATGCGTCTTGGAAGCGCTTAATTCTTCTTCGCTTCCGTCACCTGCTTGTTCGGATCAGCAATGTCATCGCCGTGACACCGGACATCATATTCAGCTATCCGTAGTCTAAGTCCATTCTTCTCAACGAGGTCCCGCAATCTTGTCCATCACATCCTTCATCTTGTCCACCTATAACCACTTACTTCTTAGCTCTTCATCCGTCAATATTACCTCTTATCTCTTATCTATCATGCAAGTAGTATTAATTAGTACCCATTTGCTCCTAGTTCCCTCCTATGTATTTTCTAATACACATAATTTGCTTCTTCCTGTAAGAACCGCCAAAAACTGATTATGAGAGATGCCGGGATAGACGCGTAGAGGGTCGAAAGAGAGTGAGTATGTCGACCCGAAGCAACCGTGATACCTCCCCGACCGAATACAAGATCATCAAAAGGCATCAACCTTAAGTGACACATGGGCACAATGCACAGGAACAAATACCACAGAGCTCTTATTCAAATTGAAGAGCAAGATAATGGATCTGTAAGTAATCATGACACTACAAAGCTGATGCACATGCTTGAAGCTGGGAGAGGAAGACACTCAAGGCAAGTTGTTGTTTATTTTTGAATCAAATATGAAATCTCTTTTGCTTATTCTATTTTTGTAAAATTCTCATATGTAAATTATTTTTGTGTAGCTCTTGCACATCGAGCCCCAAGGAGACCCAGGCCACCAACAAAGGGAACACACTGGATAGGATGACAAAAGCTATGGGAGGGAGAATGCCCATAGCTGTTGATGAAGGCAAAAATAGGCCTCATAATCCTGCAAAGCCGCCAAGTTTGCATCAAAGTCTGGTGTCATCGTTCGGACTAGAGTTCCTGTCCTACCTCATTGGAAAGACTACAAGAGGGACAAAAATTAAAGGAAAGCTTCGTGAAAGGCCTATCTGTAAGTGCATTACTGTTTCTATTGTTAGTAACTTGTATACCGTGAAACTTGTATACAGTTTTAAATTATTTTTGAAATGTGGTATGCTGAACTGGAAGGAGAGAGATTTGTATTCAGTCCATGTTTTCAGCTTCATACCCCTGCTTGTACTCGATCCATGTCTAACAATGTGCAATCAGCTAATTGAGTGTGCACCCCATCTTCTCACTTATAAATTCTGTTATTTTCCATAGATCCTATTCTTTTTTTCCAACCTCGTGACTCTTACTTTGCCGTTACCTTCTTTCATAATTGTTTTATGAAGAACAATTAGAAGGGATGTGCTAATGTGCGAATGATGTAGAACCGAGTCAAATTTCCCAAATCACCGCGCATAATTTTTTATTATGTGACTCTAATCTACTGAAAACCGATTTATCAACCGTGGTGGATCGTTCATGACAGCATTTTTTATGCCTAACTATTACTTTGGTGTCATCACCTCTGTCCAAATTACATGATACTTTTGACTTCTCAGGTTCTTAAAATTCACCTTTCACCTTTCATGATATTGACAATGCATGCCTCGGGCACACTATTTCTTGCATCATGGACGATATCAGTTTATGTTGATCACGCTAGCTGCATGGACAAGATTCCTTTTGCTAATTGACTGCTAGTTACTTTCTAAGTATTTCCATTTGTGAATTTTGTCCGATGGATGAGTTTATGTTGATATTGCTAGCTGCATGGATGAGATTCCTTTAGCTAATTGATCGCTAGTTACTTTTGGTAATTGATTTGCACGTACATGTGAGTCTCAGTCACTTTAAGTATTTCCATTTGTGAATTTTGTCTAGTGGTACCTTTCTCATTTGCTTTACTTCAATTTCTTTTTTGCATAGTCCCCTATAGATTTACTTATTAAATATTTTTCATTATAGCAATATTCAATTTTCAAGATAGAAATATAGAATACTTGGAAGATAATCTAACAGCCTCAGACATTGCAACTTGTCTCACTACAATATAGAGTATATATCTGAAATGCATTACAACCGTGAGGAATCATTTTGTCCGAACTTTGTATGTTTCCTACCTCTTGTATATCCGCTAACCAGATTTGACTAACTAAATATGTTATTGTGATATGAACAGGGGACGCTTGCTCATTAACACGGCGCACAAGCCGTAGATGAAGCTTGCACTCGATATCTTTGCGCTCTCTTTTGTAAAACAACAGCATTATCGGCTCAAGCAGAGATACTTCAATGGCGTCGCAGCAAATGAAATTCCGACAACTTCTCCCGTTTCTAGCATGACTGATGAACAATGGAGGGCACTAGTGGCAAAGTGGTCTAATCCAAAGAACATGGTAAGGATATCTTATCATTTATTCTTCTTGCAAGTTCTGTGGCCAAATGATCGTATTCTGGGCCAATGATCTGATCTCACTTGTTCATTCTCATGTAGGAAACTTGTGAAAAGAACAAGCAGAATCGCAGTCGAGTCAAGTATCATCAAGCTACGGGCTCTTGTAGCTATGTGGCACACTTGCATGCATATGTAAGTAAATAGTACAAGATAGTACCTACACATTTGCACTCAATAACTTGATTTGCATTTGATCCGATACAACATTGCTGAAATTGATTAACTACCAAACAGAAGGAAAATAAGAAAAATGTGGAACCCAAAGAATGAACAAATCAAGAATTAGATGTGGTGGAGGCGTTTGTGACCCGCCATACGAGCTCCAAAAAATGGTCTTAGTGAACCAAAGAAGAGAAGCCTGCCATACCAGCTCCAAAAATGGTCTTAGTGAACCAAAGAAGAGAAGCAATTGTAAGTCCTCACTTTTGTTATGTTGTGCCATGATCTACATTATTTGGATACTATGTCATCTATATTAAACGTTTTGGATTCTGTCTTTTCCTCCAAACTGTTCATAAATCAATATGGTCTTCTGCTCCAAACACTAATCCAAACATTTAGTATTCTGACTTTAGCTGTGGCATGTTACACATATTTGCTATTGTCTGACTTCCTAATGATGGCTCATTGTTGCTGTTTCAGGCTACTATGGAGACTTTGATGGCACAACCTATTGATGAAGGTGAGACACCCGCCTCCAAAGATGCAAGTTTCTAACAGAGCGAGAATAGGAAGGAGATGGAGGAGAATAGGATGCTCCTCGTGCAGATCTTGAACCTCCAAGCTCCTCGTTCTAGTGCTGCTCCTCCTTCAACATGAAGGCTGCTGCTCAAGTGTTGCTGTGTTTGGCCTGCTCATTTTGGCTAGTCAGAAACTTAAGTTGCCTGTGGTGCCAAGTTTTTAGTATTTCCTGTTTTGTTTGTGCAAACTGATTTAAATGTGTGCTGTGAACTGAGTTTATGCTCAAGTGGTGGTGCCAGGCACTTAGTACAATACTGGTTTTATTTGAGCTATGAAATTATGTTGTTTTTGTACAACCAATTGCAAACTGCAAATAATTTATTTAGTTGCATTTCTATGACCAATATTATTCACATCACAACTGCATTCTGTGACCAAACTGATGCAGCCTGTGACCAATTAGTATTGACAAATCTGCGGACCAATGCGGACCAATTATACCCGCCACACGGCAGATTCTAATTGGTCCACGTGGACCAATGAACAGCAGGGCGTAGCTGCCACGTAATGCGACACGTCATCAGCCACGTCAGCGTCCTACGTGGCAAACACCACCGCTATGACGATGCTCTAAAACAATTGGTGACCAAAATATGGCGTCATAGGACGAAACAGACGCAGCTTAACGCACCGTCAAGACGCCGTCGACGATCGATTGTGACGAACACGGGGGCATAAACATGACCAAAACAGATCGTCAAAGAATGATTGCACATCTTTGACGATGGACATATCGTCATTGAAAGGAACAACATCTATGACCAAATTTGGTATTTCGTCACACATTAACAAATGTGACGCAACCCCAGTGACGATATGATTTTGGTCACAAGGTCGTCACAGGTGAAACTATGTGACGTTTCTGACACATACAGTGACCAAAGGTGAACGTCATCCATGAGCATATTTCTACTAGTGGCACGTCGTGCGGGACTGCCCCAAATCTGTCGTCATCGCCTCGTTCCACGTGAAGCTCCTATTCGTCTTGAGTGAGTATGACGTGGCCGAGACGGAGTGACGCCGCGCGCTGGAGATGAAGGAGCCCGATGACCCGCAGCAATCAGCGGGGATAATCGTGGCACAAGCGCGGCACTTGGCAAAGCCTTTGCCGAGTAGCAACCTCTGTTGGGTATGGCCTTGAGGATGCCGTTCTTGGTGACGTGCAGGCAGTAGCGAGTCCCGGCCATGGAATTGAGTAAGGGTGTTAGACTAAGCTGCCCTTAGGTATAAATAATTAATTGTTTTAATGAACAGCTGGAACCAGGGTTCCTGCCAAGCACCATAAGAAATCTTATTTACGCAAACATGGACACACAAAAACACAAAGATCTCAACCACACAAAAAAAGTG
Source organism: Hyparrhenia diplandra (assembly GCA_015847255.1). Classification (NCBI taxonomy): domain Eukaryota; kingdom Viridiplantae; phylum Streptophyta; class Magnoliopsida; order Poales; family Poaceae; genus Hyparrhenia; species Hyparrhenia diplandra. Next base: position 297,390 of record JADLZK010011887.1, on the reverse strand, counting down.
GAAGATAACAATAATAGACAATCTTCGGGAAGATAATTAGAAATTCTGAAAATAGAAACATTTTTTGGTCATCTCCCCATCTTGCATTAGCTCCAGCGATGAAACGTCATCTCCACAGTGGGCCATAATAATCACATCATCTATCTCCTCTCCCTCTCAAGCCGAGGCCCTAAAAAACATCACCACCATCGGATGGGGCTCTCCTACCATCGAGGGATATGTCCTCACTGCCCTGCCCGGCCCATTATTGTCTCAACGACCACCACCACTATTGTCTCGCATACGCACACACAGGCACACACGCGTGCGCACAAGAGCCACGCATTGACACACATGCACACATGCACCCACATCTTTAGTGAATATGCGTGGTGTGTTTTCACTTGATAGAATTCAATACGGAGTAGTTAAATATGGAGAAGATGGAAGAGAAGATGTGCAAACAAAAGCTGTCAATGTGGCACTGGTACAACCGAGCTTTCTACTGGCGGTTCAAGATGTATTTATGTTGGCGTGCAATTCTCTATTAGAGCACACATAACTAGTAAACCATTTCGAGTAGAAAGTGGAAATAGAATGAAAGAAATCACTCACATATGGTGGACACAAAAAAGAAGATGAAGAGTTGCGGATGGGAGCAGATCAGCAGCGGTAGCAAAGGTGAAGAAATCACTCACACATAGGAACAAAGAAGAAGTTTAAGACTTGTGGATGGCGGGAAAGGTGAAGAAATTACTCACATATGGTGGAACAAAGAAGAATACGAAGACTTGTGGATGGCGGCAGACCGGCGGCGGTAAGGGAGGTGTTGCGTATGCCTATTAAATATGGGTGGGTAGGCGGAGATATATAGAGTAGGGTTGCGAAATGAGTAGGCTTCTATTGTTTGATCGTATCTTTAGGCCTGTTGATCCGGCCCAGATAATCTTTTAATCTTTGGCCCAAGCCTCACGCACTTACTCTATACCTTTCCATATTCAACTCCCAAGGTAGGCCTCGTCATTGAATATGCTACGTGAAGACCATCAAGCCTAGGAAGTAGCTACAAGTTGCATGGAGAGACGTTGTTGACGTAGTAGACGGGGGGAGCTTGGCCTTGGCTGCGCGACGGAGGAAGCTTGGCCTTGGCATGCAGCCCAGAGCCCGGCAGCATGGCCCACGGCCTGGAGTTTCGGCCGCCTCTATTCATTCCTTGGCTGTGCGACAGAGGGAGCTTGGCCTTGGCTGCGCGGCTAAGTTTTTCGGCCGCGCAGCCAAGCCCCTTTATTAATTAAAAGGAATGAATAGAGGCATGTGCAGATCGCAATCTCAAGATAATATAGGCCCGATCTATTATTCTAGAGCTAAACTATTTAGTTTTCTAGTTTTCTAAATCCTAGAATAAAAAGTTTTCTAAGATGGAGGGAGTATGCACTAATGAATTATTTTTACCCTATTACTAAATTTGACTAGCATTCTAGCCTTTCTTTAACCTAGGAGGTATACCAAATTTTTGGTAAGTAGCATTCCAAGTACCGAATGCTAGATACAAAAATTCATGTAATGGAGGTACCTAAATTGGTACCTCTTAAAGGACTACAAAAGTGCAAAAATAACTAAGATGTCTCCCATATGGGGGTGAATGGATGTTTTCTACAAAATTCTTTAGAACTCAAAATGCAGTAGATTGTCAATGTATGGAAACTTTGGATAAACTCCTAAACTTCCACACTTGTGGAAGTAGGTTTAGAAGTTACATAGAGATAAGAAAAAAAAACACAATATGTCGAGTTCTGAGCAATGTGGATCAAATCCTCAAGTTACCATGTACATTTGGGTTGTTTCTAAGCTATCCGACAAGTCATGTGGCTTAGAACCTTTTCAATATAGTAGATTGAACCATATGCACAAAGAAAATCTAGAATGAAAAAAAAATTGAAATGCCACGAGAATAAGTTTTCCGAAGTCTGTCACCTTCCAAGAGGGACCTACTTCTTCGTTGAAATAGCCATGAGTGGCACCAAAGGGGAGTCTCTATCTATGCCCGTTTCAACCACTTTCGTGACACCAGTATTGGACTTCATAAACTTTCCCATGGCCCATCGTAAGCACAAGAGCTCACTAGGCAACACCTAGCCATCTAGAAGGCTACACCTTCAAGAGTAACAAATTACTCGACAAATCCCAAAAAGTGTTGAAGGATTTGGAACTAAAACTAGCAGTTGGACCCAGAATGAGCATGTATGTCCAAAACTTTTGGAGAAATCAACGGAACTTCCACTGCTCAACAAAATATCACACGTCACCTCACAAAAAGTGACATAATTGTTCACTCTAGAATCTGATTTTGATGATCTTGGACTCTACAAAAAGCATATTCAAAGATAACCATCCAACCAAAAACAAGCTCCAAGACCAATAAGTACAAGTTTTTTTTTTTTATCAGCGCTTGGGTTTCGTAGCTTTGAGGAGACTTAAGACATGTTGACCTATTCATATTGCATACCTCTTAGTAGTACGGCATACCTATACTCAAGATAAAAAGAATATGTCTATTTCACTCACTTGAGTCTTCAATATCTTCATATGCTATTTCTTCTCAATATCTCTTCATTAAGGTTTGCAACAATCTTTTGTCTCATACTTTTTGAGGAACACAACCATTAATTTGAACCATTTCAACAAGTGTGAGCGCACAACACAACCATGGTACAACAATGACTTGATACTTCACTAAGAAGGAGACTAAGATTTTAGCATGAAAAAGGTACTTTCGGGAAGTATCACATATGGGTCATTTTAGAATTCTACGCGGACAAACTTAGAATTTTGTCCCGCCAAATTTTTTTTGAAATTCTCCAACCAAATATGTAATAGGTTTTGTAGCTAAGTAGAAGCTTAATACTTTGTTATTTATTTCTTGCCGCTTACCCCCTTGTATCCAGCTGGATGTAACCTGTTTTGTATATCATCTACAACTTTAATTAGCACTATTGTCTCATTGATTGTGTTGTCTAAATTTCTAGAAAAAACATATATGTACAGTACTGTTCAATGTGATGGATGTGACTTGGTAAGTGATGTAGCTTGTTGATCCATTTTGTTTTGCTAATTCTGTAGGCATATATCATGCATGCTAGCCATTAACTAATCGCATATCAGCATTATGGATACACAAAACATAAACTTCATATTTTATACAGATTTACTCAAACGCAAACACACAAGTGCTTGATATTTTGTTTACCTGTCGGTTGATGCGCCCACGCCTGCCGTCCGCCGACAGAAGAAGACAGCGGCTACGATGAAGATGGAGACCACACCGGCGTTAGGGTTCGGCATCTCCCGCTCTCGTGCTCTCCCTCTCTCCTTCTCCATTTCCGCAAGCCAATGAAGGGGTTGGGGTGGGAGGCTAGCCGGGCAGTGGGGAGTGGGGACAGCGGCGGGATGGTTTAGGGCCTGGCTTTGGTGGAGGTGGAAGGCTTGGTCGAGGCGGGGGGGAGCTCCATGGCTGGAGCTCTCCGCTGAAAAAGGGGTTGGCGAAAAGGCGGTCGCCGCAGCACGCACGCTAGGGTTTCACCAGATCTCGTGGCCACCCCCAATGAAACCCTAGCTGGCGCGGGCGGCGGTGGGGGGTGAGGACGAGGAGGGCGCGTCGCCAGTGAGGCAAGCGGGGTTGGGGGTGCGAGGACGGGACGAGGTCGACGGGAAGGCGCGAGGGCAAAGAGGCGGCGGGGCGGGACAAGGAGGGGGGCGAGGTTGAAGGAGACCCTTCTTATAACTTTTCTTAATGTTTTTTTGGAAGTTTTGTTACATCAAGATAGTGGGTTGGGGATAGAAATTTCTACCCAAGGAAATAAAATACCTCTAAAATCCCTCCAGGGTTTCATTTCCGTGGTTTATTTATTACCCACCGCCCCGCCACCACCATCCAAACTAGCTTTGCCTTCACATTCTTCTCCCATATATATCCTCCCCTTGGTTTCAATGGACATAAAGATAACGTTTGTCAAAACAATATAGACATAAAGATACCCGGCCCTAGCCCTTCCACTAGATCTTCCACTAGCAGCATGGAAAGATCGGTCTATTTGCCAATAAATAAACCTATGGCTAAAAATTTGGAAGCAACAGCTGCCAAATCTGGCAACAACCGTTAATAACATCAAGCTAGTGCTGCACTTTCTGGAAACAATACAGATGTTTAAAGATTTATCCTTACCTGAATGGAACTAAAAAGCTGATTTTTCTTTTGAGGTAACACAAAAGTATTGGAAGCAAAGGGGGAAATATGATGTTGGAAGGAAGGAGATGCTGGGACAAAAAAAAATCATGCTCATGCCACAATCAACATAGAAGGAACACCATTGCAACAGAGACAGTAACAATTTACAGTTTCAGTTGGGACACAAGATGTAAATAGCCGTGAGCACGTGACACATGCTTAAGTACAGTGACAAGATTTCATTTTGTTGATGCACAGTGCCATCATATTTGTTACCTGAACTGCAGGTTATTCACAGAAAACACTGGGAGCCATGCTAGATCTGTTAGAACACAAGCTTTATGCAGATGCGTGCAAAAGCTCAGCTAGATCTTCGTACGGGCATTTAATGTAAAAACACAAGGCACTTTGAATAGGAAGCTATCAGTCTGATCTGCATTCATTTTTTTTTTTTTTTGGTGATATGATCTGCATTCAATTGAATCCAACTCCCATCATACACATGAGTCCTGATAAAAAGATGATAAAAAGCAGTATTCCCTGAACATAGTAGAGAGGGTGAGACAATATTACAATGATACAAGGTATATTGATTTGTCAAATCATCTCATGCATGAGCCTACATTTGATAATAGAGCTAACCACAAATGAAACAGAGTACGTACAGGTAACACCTTACCACAGAAGTTCTCTCCAGAAGAGTTGATTTGACTAGGCACTCTGTCACATTTGCCCAGGCCAGCCTTAGTAGTAGTATTGTTCTTCTCTGCAAGATACCTGCCTAATGGCAGGTTGGAAGGGCTTTCCAGTAAACCAGATGGTTGAGAGGCATACAAAATGGTATATTTAGCTCCAGACTATTTCAGCATGGCAATCAGGTCAGAAAACAACTCTCCTGCAGTGATATCAGTACGAAATTTACTTTTAGCTGTACAGTTGAAACTCAGTCCTGGTAGGTATAAAATGTGTACCTTTGAGTCATAAAAAACAATTCCAACATCAACATTCTTCTCAACATCCTCCCCTGTTCCCTGAACGTACACTTAATAATAAAATCACGACTTTAGAATTCAGGGAACTGATTAAACTTGCAACAGCTGATAATTTAGAAGAAGATGCATGAGAGCTAAAGTTTCACTAGCGAGGATAGTTATCAAGTTTGACCAGACACCTTCCTCAAGAACAGATTTACCTAAACCTTTTAGCGATACTTTAATGAGGTAAATTCTAGAGTAGTGAGCTGACATGGGTTTGCTATAATAATAATCTGAAGGTACAAGAAATCATTTTAGATGAGCTAGCAAGTTTGGTTCAAGTAGAATCTAAGTGAACTGATGAGATATCAAAGTTGAGCAAGGTAACATGGTATCTAATAAGAAAGTAACTAACTCAAATCATTGAGAAAGGCAGATTATGGACATCACAGTATAAGAATAGTATTGCACCCATCATATGCATTAGAAACTAGGCGTGAATGACATGAACCTAGGCACTGTGTTGATGCAAAATTCTCTGATAAAAGAAACCTGGAACTGCTTAGAACTAACCACTGTTTTGTTAAATTGAACTCATGGCTTCAATCCCCATTGCAATTTAGAGGCTAAAGGTGGCCCATATAAAGAAGTAAGAGCCAAAACTAACACCAGTCACTACAGGAAACTGGTCCTTCGCCGACCGGGCTGTAAGCGGTCGGCGAAGGCCGAAAACGGTCGGGCGAAGGCTTCGCCGACCGTGGTGGTCGGCGGGACGGTCGGGCAATTATTGGTCGGCATAGGCGATTCGCCGACCGCCCAAAATATCACCCGTCGGCGTATCCTTCGCCGACCACCAAAATGACGGTCGGGCGAAGAAAAGTTCCCGTTAACGGGCGCCCGAAGGGGGCGCCGTTCGCCGTCTTCGCCCGACCGCCTTGTCGGGGTCGGGCGAAGGTATTTTCATTTTTTTCCTCTTCGCCGACCGTTCGACTAGGTGGGCGGTCGGCAAAGGTGTTTTAAATTTTTTTAACAATTTCTTCGCCGACGACCTCCCATATAGATGCTCGGCGGCGCTGAATTTTTTTTTTTTGGAAAAACTCCCGCCCGACCGCCCACCTGTCATGGTGCTCGGCGAAGGTGCCAACTTTCGCCGGCGGCCGTGGCAATAGCGGTCGGCGAAGCTGGAAATGTGTCCGCGGCCGGCCTTTTCCCTTCCCAGCTTCGCCGACCGCAATTGCAAAAGCGGTCGGCGAAGGCTCCTTCGCCGAGCACTGCGCTCGGCGAAGCCCTGAAAAAATGTTATTTTTTTTTTTTTTCGCTTTCCCCCTTGACAAACTAACACATGTATAATATATATCTCATCCATTCAATCACAGAACATATATATATCGCATTGCACACATCCGGCACATGAAACACAACGATATATCACATAAAACAAGTTGCACAAGTCTACATCGAGTCTCACAAGTCGAACATCATGTCCACAAGTCCAACATCAAGTTTACAAGAGAAACAAGTCCACAAATGATCCAGAGAAGTCGCGGGGAGTCTCACAAGTTCATGCAGCTGGCGGGAAGGGTGGGAAAGATGGAACTTGATGGTTCGGGGACGGGAAGCCTTGCTCAACACCTGGAGCACCTGCAAAGGGCTGATTCGACCCCGCCGATCCTGGAGTGGAAGCCTTGCGCAAAGAAGACAATGTTGCAGGTGTTAGACATGATTATTTGAAACGAAAATCGAAACTCTTTGCTATCATACTCACAGGAGTACCCAGAACGGCCTGAGTCTGCAGCTGTGGAACGACCGGACCTAGGAGCCCAGGTGGCAGACTCAATCCACCTGTCGTGGCAAGGAACCTAGTAAGTTCCTCGAACTTGGCCGCCATTGTCGCCTGCTGGGCCTCCACCTCCTCACGGCGCCTCCTTTCCTCTGCTAGCTGCTGGGCTAGCTGCTGGGCCTCCACCTCAAGGGCACCGAAACGGCCCTGTGCCACGCTTGCTCTGGGCCGTATCGGCGGGTCCGTGTCCGCCCTCCGTGCTCGGACGTCGGAGAGTCTCATGCGGAAGCTGTCGATGATGCCGTCGGCGACGCCCAACCTCCCGTGCTTCTTGCCTCCAAAAGTGGCCATGACGATGTCCGTATCAATGTCATGGGCGCCCGGATCGTAGTCCTCCCCATATTTCTGCCGAGTCGCCGCCGTGTACTCAACGATCCGTTGGCCCACACTGGAGTTGCTGTACGCCTCTGCCGGGTCGTTGACGTCATAGGAAACATCAGAGGCGGCCCTCTTCTTGTGCGCCATGCAGAAGGCCTGCCAGTCGGTGCAGGTCTTGCCTGGATGTGTCTTCAGCTGTGAGAAACAAAGGAAGAGGATTAGTGAGCTGGAACGACGATAAAATAAGATTGAGCTTAACAAAAGAAAAGCGCTTACCCATAATTCTTTGTACTCCGCAACGCTCCGACTGCCTTGGTGGTGTGATGGACCTTGCATCACCAAACGTTTTTCCCGGGCATCGTCGTGCACCTTTTGCCACTCCTCCGTGAACCACTTGTCCACGATCTGATCCCAGCAATCCCCATGGCCGCGTAACCAAGTCGGCTTCATCTACACGTCATGAAAAAATGTCAGATTAGAAGTGTTTGATGATTATTTTATCAAAATAATAATCATTTGTGACAAGGTGAATATATATAAGAATATGTTTATTCAACCCATAGTATTGGCACGTAAATAGGCGTGCAAGGTTTACCGTGGCTGAGCTTATGACACATAGGCCCCACCTCAGAGATATTTTTGCCAGTTTATAGTTCTCTTGACGAGGGCAAAATGCACGTCATGGTGCTCTGATCTGTGTACGTACGTACGTACAACATTTGCCCGGCTAGTTAGTTAGCTGGACGGATTATTAAACCATGAATGGAACATGCACGTACGTACGCAAGCCAAATACTTGAGATACGGATCTGTACTACGTGGCCTGGCTTGTTAATAGGGTTCAAGATACCTGGGAAGATACACACGTAGAGATGATGGACTCTAGTTTGAATCCTAAACAGAGATACGGACTCCTTTCTTTACTTGGCCGAGGGCAAACACAAGGCCTCTGACCTCCGGTCCCTATATAAGCCAGCACCCTGCCAACGTAGGGGCTCTCTCTGTGGTTATCTTGGCCAGCTTTTGGTTCTCACGTATACACGCAGCCACGCATACATACGCATCTGCCGCTGCACGCCACCGCCTGCAATTGCCGACGCCATGCTGCACATCGGCATCTAATCGCCGAGAAGCAAGCCGAAGCCAGCAAGTCAATCTCGCCGACGAGCTGCACGAAGAGCATACTCGACCACTCACCGATCCCTCACCGGCGCCCTGCTGCCTGTTTGCGAGCGTCGCCCTGTTTACCGTTGCCGGCCGTCATGCCTGGTAAGTTCTAGTTCTGATGCATCAGTATTCATCTAAGCAATATGATACGGCAGGAGTCCGCTACCGGCTCTTCCGATCTACTACTTCATCATGAAAAGGCTCTCGCAGCTTGACAAACGTCGGAACCCCGCCGCGAGGTCGTTGTCAAGTTGTCAATGATAATATGGCAAGAGCTCAACCTGCTGGCTCTTCCAATCTACTTTACATCTATATCATCGTAACCCTTGCCGCTGAGGTTTAGCAATTTGACAACGTCAGAACCCTCGCCGCGAGGTCGTTGTCAATGATAATATGGCAAGAGCTCAACCTGCTGGCTCTTCCAATCTACTTTACATCTATCATCAGAACCCTCGCCGCGCGGTTTAGCAATTTGACAACGTCGGAACCCTCGCCGCCGCAGGTCGTTGTCAATGATAATATGGCAAGAGTCCAATCTGCTGGCTCTTCTGATCTGCTACACATCCATCGTCGTCGAACCTCGCCGCGCGAGGTCTAGCAACTTGACGACGTCGGAACCCTCGCCGCGAGGTCGTTTGTCGAAGTTGTCCGATGATCGATCTGAGTCATGAGGAGAATCAAGGGCATGCAAGATAAATTCCCCTCATCATGATAGAGGAGAACAAACGCCGCAAGAGTCAGAGGAAACTACGCTCGTTGTCAATACCGAGAAGTATGTTCATTGGATCCTTAAACAGCAAGCATCAGGCCGTTGCCGATCAAGAATCAAACCAAGGAAGCAACTCATTGGTTCTTGCAGCAACATCATCATATATTCTGGCCAGTTCAGCTGACCGACTTGACAACGTCAGAACCCTCGCCGCGCGAGGTCGTCGTCAAGTTGTTGATAATCGAAGAAAACCAAGGCCGTACGAGATGGGAAAAACTGCACTCATTTTCAATGCCGGGAAGGCCGCTGATTTGATGTTAAAGAGCAAGCAAGCATCAAGTTGCCGAAAAGCAAGCGAGTTGTGTCATATATATATACATCATGCTGGCTACTAAGTTCGTTGTTGATCATGTAACTCAGATGCGTTAACATGAAGAGTGTCGGCACACAACTCCTTTTATCAATCAACGTATCAAGGCCTCCTGCTCGGAGGCTGTATCAAGCTAGTTTCCCTCGGAGGTACACGCATATACACGCGGGCGGCACCCTTGCTTTGATGCTCTATCAGAATAGATGGCGGTGCTTGCTAAGTCGTTCCATGCCATGCATACAAGCTGTTCCATGACTTTGCTAGTTGCTGCAGTCCTACCGGACGCCGTGCAAGTCCAGATGCAAACGTTGCTGCACATCAAGTTGGCCATAAGCAAGCCAAGCAAGCAATTCTATGTGCACGGCGAGTTGGCAAGTTTGTGCAAGTCGAAGTCTGCTGATTCTTGCAGCCATCTTCGCATCCCGGCTATCTCGTTTCCTGCAACATACAACATCAGAACCCTCGCCGCGCGAGGCCGTTGACGGATTGCTATTATTTTCCTACGATAGTAGAGAAGGTCGTATCGACTTATCTCTAGCGTTTTCTTCTACGCCGGAGAGGTCGTATTGACCTGCTCCTTATTACTTCCTACGATAGTGGAGAAGCTCGCATTGGGTTATCTCTATTATTTTCCTCTACGCCAGATAGGTCGTATTGGCCTGATCTATGTTATTTCCTATGATAGTGGAGAAGGTCGTATTGGCCCATCGTTTTCTACGCTCGAGAAAGGTCGTATTGGCCAGATTGAGTAAGTCGTTGCAACCAGATTTGGTGTAACGCATGAAGTAATGCAAGTGACGCTGAGAGGCTGTTGATTTGATCTCATAGAAGCATCGTCAAGCAATACCTGCATCGCTAATTGCGGGTTGTCTTACACTACAACCGTACCATCATACGTCTAGTGCCGACGAGGCTAGACGGAATCATGGCCGAGTGCCGACAAGGCGAGGTCACCACTCCACCGACACGTCCTAATTAACGGGATCGGATACACTGTTGCTGGGCACCGACGAGGCGAAAGCAACTCACACACGTCCGTGTTAATGAAGGCCGGCATACATGACTGGGCACCGACGAGGCGATAGTCATCCCCTTCATTATCAACAAATTCCGTTTACTCCGACGTGGCGTTGGCGATGTCACGACCAAGCTTCGGCGACATAAAGCCACCCATATTATTACTATGCCATACACCGCATATGGCTGACGGCGATCAATCAAATACATGACGACCATCCAACGCAGCTTAATCGGAGGTTTTTCGCAAGCTCGTCTTGCAGATGTAATTAACCGGTCGCGCCCAACAGGCCCCAGGAATCGGCGAACTACACAATTTGCCTACAAGTCAGACCTCTCCTTAAGCATGACGCAGAAGACGGAAGAAGACATCTTTTTCGTTGATCATGTATTTTGTATATTCAAGAAAGAATTAATGAAATATGTGGTTCTCGAATATATGTGCACGTGTCTCCCTGCATTACATTATTTATTCATGTCTTCGCTCGATTTTCGACCAAACAAGAAGATCACATTAACTATATTAAATCTCAAAACAAGCACTGCTTAGTGTTGTTCATGTACCTCCAAGAACTGTTCGCGGGTCAACATCATAGTCCTTGCATCCTCCTTTGATACTTTCTGACCCAGCACCGTTGCATGGTAGTTTATGATGGCCTGGTGCTTCGCATCCGAAAGCATATCGGTGACGCGTTTTTTGCAGGCGTTCTCAAGCACCCTTGCAGCTCGCTCCTCCTGTCCTTCCTCGCATTTGAAGAAGTTCTGCATACAAATACAATATCAAATTCATGGTTTCAAGAATGCGATGTATTGAGAAAATGCTTTGTGCGCGAGGTCGAGTTACCCAAAACTCCGTGAGCACCCGCTCTGCCTTGTGGGTGTACTCCGAGTCTTCTCCTTGGTAGTAGGCTGGCCAGCAGGCAGCCGGCCCTGTATGCCCGTGGTACGTGACGACGCCGGGGTAGTGCTTTGCTGCCGCAAAGAACCCGATGATGCCGGCGGGCTTGCGTGATTCACCGCCCGACACAACGATCCAGCTCCTGCATAATGAAGACACGATATTAGTTTCACTCGAAGTAGGCATAATGAAGACATGAAGTAGGCATAATGAAGACAATGATGTACGCATCTAAATCTACTTACCTTGTCCCTTGGGGGCGAATCACAGGGCGGTTGTGATGGAGCGGAGCCACAGGGAGTCGTGAGGGGCCTCGCAAGTAGACCTTCGCGGCCCCGCTTTGCCGAGTCCGAACCCCCACCGGAGGGGTTGGAGCCACCAGACGCGTCCTCCCCGCCGTCGGTGACGCCGGCGTCGGCGTCCCCTCGCCGGTGGGTCCCGGCCGCCACCCGGCTCGGGCGTCGTCGCCACCAGCTCCTCGCCGCCGCCCTCCTCCTCCACCTCGGGCCGGGCGTGGGAGCCGAAGGCCTCCTCGACACGAGGAGGCCGCCTCTGTGAACCCTTCGCCGCTCCGTCAGCCTTGTCTTCGCCCGGTTGTAAATCCCGGTCAAGGCACGGGGCGACCTCTCGGGGTCGCCGACCTCCGCGACCTCCACGACCTCCGCGACCTCCCGCCATCTTTGTTCGATCACCTGTAATCAAAACATAAACAAGGCATAATTAGATTTACATGCATTTGTAATCAAAATATAAATAAGATATAATTACAGTAAAAACAAAATAACATAGTATTACATGTATTAGAAGTAATCGGGATCATCGTCCGCTGGAGCGTTTCTCCACTCGTCATCGCTGTCAACATTGTCGAAATCACTAAGAGAATCTGAACTAGGATTGTTGCCTTCATTGACCGTGCTCAATCTTTCTAGCATTTCTATGTCCTTCAAGTCGAACACCTCAATGCCGTCGTCGTCATCATCAGACATTTCATCGTCTACTTCCATTCCTATATCTCCAAATAGGTCTATCACAAAACTCCCTGGCAGACCCTCTTCTTGATAGAACTCTCCCTCATATGTGATTGGGTTGATCAAGTTATAATCTTCATCATTTGGGACGGGTAATTTACCATGCGGCGCTACCTTCTGCACAACCTCCAAACCCTTAAGATAATCTTTGTTTTTGCAGGCATATGGCAGGTAATAAACCTGCACGGCCTGTTGAGCCACAATGTATATATCGGATCGTGGATACACGGAATCTGGTCGAACTTCGACTAGCCCAATTGCCGGCGTACGTTTAGTACATTCAGGGTCGAACCCGGTGACATTTGAATATCACGGGTTTCGTCTTGGGCGCCATAAAATGAAAGCTCGTATATTTCTTCGACTCTGCCATGGTACTCATTCCCATTATTATCGACCGTTAGCACGCCGCTGTTCGTGGGTACCGGTAGGGTCGCCCTTGTTCGTAGCTTGTCGTGTGGAAACGATATCCATTCACATCATAAGCGATAAATGACCTAACCCTCAAATCACGGCCGTTTGCAACAGCAATTAGCTCGCCACGGATAGAGCGATCGGTTTGGGCCCTTCTTGAACAACCACGAAATGAAATCGCGTCTCGTGGTCCAAAGACCTTGTGAAAGAAGAGTATCAATTTCGTGTGGCTCTGATCCCTTGATCCGCACCAAGTCTCACGAATGAATTCACGTTTATGTACGGATCCACCTCGGGCGAGTTGGTCAAGACATATAGCATGATACTGTGCCACTCTTTTTGTTGCTCAACTCAAGCATCGGGTAGATGCACCGGCGCTTCGTATTGACCTTGGAAAAGGCCGAGCTTCGACTGATTTTCGTCGGCATTGTAACGTGGGATTTGATCATGCACGCTAGGAATGTTCTCTCGTATAGTACTTTTTTCTCAGAAGTTTGACACCTCCTCCACAAGGTATGCCTCGCAACCGACGGCTCGATTCTCGCTTTATTTCTACATTTTCTGCGACACTCTTTAGAGTTCTCTCGATTGGGTAGCACCAATGGTACTGCACCGGCCCCCATACGCACCTCGTGCGGGAGGTGCACAATCATATGCTTGCATCGACAAGAAGAAGCCGGGTGGGAAGATTTTCTCCAACTTACGGAGTAACACAGTGCCGCCTTTTCCAACCGTCTACAAACGGTCCGAGAGATCGCCTTTGCACACAAACCGGGCGGAAGAAATAACTCAACTCGCCAAAGACACTAGCCATACATTCTCAGGGACAAAGCCTCGAACCATCGTGGGAAGCAGCCGCTCAATCCATACGTGATAGTCATGACTCTTCATCCCATTGACTCGCATAGTAGTTAAATTGACTCCCCTCTTCACATTATGTGCATACCCATCCGGAAACCTCGGTGTCTTCATCCATTTAAGTACCTCCTTTCTTTTTCTCTAGACAAGACAAAATCGACACTGGGCCTTCGCCATCTCTTGCCGCCCTGCGGGAGGCCTCATCTCTTGATTTGGTCTATCGCAAAAGTTTTGCCACGTCCACTCTAGCCTTAGGGTTGTCCTTAGACTTTTCAGTGTCCATGAGTGTGCAAAAAAGTGCTTCAGCGATATTCTTCTCGCAGGCATATTGTCAAGGTGATGTGGCACAAGAAGGTCATCATGATAGGGGAGCCTCTCCAAGCCCGACTTATGAGTCCACATATGCTGCTGACCATACCCCACAAAACCACCACCTTGGGCCTTGGCCACAAGAGAATCTAGGCCGAGCACGGACCTCGGCACCGCCTTCATCTGCGGGTTGAGGTTACGTCACTACGACCCCTTTTGTAAAGTTCTTCGTGTCTTGTCTGAATGGATGGTCAAGAGGCGTAAACGACGATGTAGGTCGAACGACGAAAAACTTACCACCCGCGCGCAGCGATGAACATCGACTTTCCTTGCATACTGGGCACGGGAACTTTCCATGAACACACCAGCCTGAGAACAACCCATACGCCAGGAAGTCATGAATTGAGTACTGGTACCAAACATGCATTTTGAACACTGCCTTCGTAGCTCGGTCGTATGTCCATACGCCTTCATCCCAAGCCTTGATCAATTCATCGATCACAGGCTCTATAAACACACCCATCTTGTTCCCCGGGTGGCCCGGAATTATAAGCGACAAGAATATGGTGTCCCGTTGAAAGGCGACACCAGGGGGGAGATTCAGGGGGATTACAAATACGGGCCAACAAGTGTATGGGGCCGTACTCATTCCATAGGGATTGAACCCATCTTTGCGTGGCGACACGTACATTCTACGCCTCCATTGCTTTCTCGGGATGTTTTCCATCAAAGTATTGCCATGCTTCACCATCGATGGATGTATCATCTTGTGCGGAGTGTATCGCTTGCCATTTTTGTGCCACGTCATCTGTTTAGCGGATTCCTCGGTCATGTATTGTCGTTGAATCCTCGGTACAAACGGTAGGTACCGTAGTATTTTTTTGGCGACTTTACTCTGCTTCATCTGACCATCTCCAGTTGGGACCTCTTCGTACCTAGAGGCTTTGCACTTTGGACAGTGCTTTGCATCGGCGTGCTCTTTCCTAAATAGGACACACCCATTCTCGCAAGCATGTATCTGCTCATACGGCATCTTAAGTGCCGTAAAGAGTTTTTGGGAGTCATACATGCTCGATGGTAGGTTATGGCCCTTTGGAAGCAGGGTGCCAACAATGGACAACACCCTATCGAAGCCTGCTCGACTGATGTTCAATTCAGACTTCAGCCCTAATAAGCGACAAATGCCATCCAGTTGCGAAACCGTTGTGTTCTCATGAAGGGGTTTCGCCGCCGAGTCCAACATTTCATAGAAATTCTTTGCCTCCTTCTCCATCGCCTCCTTGTCACGTGCTTCGTTGAAAAGTCCTTGGTGGACATCATCTAACATATCTACAACCCCGGCATCACCATCACAATCCTCGAGGCGTGCTCTCACCTCCTCCTCTCTCATACGTTGTGCTTCACCATGGTATACCCATACGGTATAGTTCTTGGTGAATCCAACATCTAGAAGATGACGTTGCATATCCTTTTCGGTGACTCTTCTCGTGTTGTCACATTTCTTTGCGGGGACACCAAACTAGCAAATGACCACGAGCACGAAGCGTTGCCCCATACCATTTCAAGAACTCATTGGTCTTGTCCATCCATTCTTCGTCAAAATCACGCTTACTTCTCCAACCGTCGTACATCCACCGGCGGTCGTCCATCCTTTAGCAACCACGAATTCCAACCATGAGTTCGATCTACATGGTGTTCCTACTCTCTAATAGGCCAGGATAGGTCCTAATCCCACCCAGCGGATGCGTAGATGGAGTCGATTTCCATGCTCCGATCCGGCCGAGGGACAAATTCCGGCAGCACCTCCCGCTGTTCTCCTGATACGCCCCGAAGGGAGAGTGTGTATCCGGAGAACGGTGGGGAGGTGATGCGAAACTCGCCGACCGAGCGGAGCGGAACATGGAAACTGACCCATCTACGTATCCGTGGGCTGTCCAAAAAACGTGGACAATCCGAAACAGATACGGTCGTAGATATGCAAAGAAATCCATACCTCCAACCGTATCTCTTTCGGACGGGAGACGCCTAACTAGGTTACGCGATCTACGACCATCATATGTAAAGAGGGTTATACCTAGCGGTGCGAGCAGCGGACCAGCGGTGGCGGTGAAGTCACGTGACTCGGTAGCGACACCGACGGGCTGTCACCTGAAAAAAAAGACAGGTTCAATTAGAAATTTCGACAGAACCTCCCCTACACGCTGAGGTTTTCAATACCTGCAAGAAAACAACGGCACGATGGCCGACCAACACATATGCATACACATCGAACTCAATTCTTCATTGTCGGCACACATTCATATACAACGACGGTCGCGGCGGCACGAATGCTCACCTAGCTTGGGGCGGTGGGCCGAACGGGCGGCGACGACGAACCACGAGCACGGACCACGAACGGGCGGCCGCGAGGACGGCGTCGACCTTCTCCTCCTCCTTCTCCTCTTCCTCCTCCTCCACCTCCTCCTCCTCCTCCTTCTCTTCCTCCTCTTCCCTCCTCCTTCTCCTCCTCCTCTTCCCTCTTCCCTCCCTCCTCCTCCTCCTCCTCCTTCCCCCCCTCTTCTTCTCCTCCCTCTTCTTCCTCAGCACCGGCCCCCTTCTCTCCTCCTCTTCCCTCCCCTTCCTCTTCTTCTCTTCCACCGTCAGGGCGGCGGGCGCGTCGGCGTCGAGGGCGGCGGCGCGGCCGGCCCGTGGCGGGCCTGGGGTCAGGGCCAGGCCGGCGTCGGGAGCGGCGCTGCCGGCGTCGGGGACCGACGCTGGCCAGGGCCAGTGGCCGGCGGCGTTGCGGAGGGCGGCCGCGACCGCGGCGCGGCGTCGGGCGGGGGTCGGGGCGGTGTCGGCGCGGCGACCGGGCGGTCGTCGGGGCGGGGGCGGGGCGGTGTCGGGGAGGCGGCGCGCCGGGGCGTCGGGGCGACGGCGCGCCGGGCTCGGCCGGCGACGGCGGCGTGCGGAAGCGATGCGTGTGTGTGTGTGTGTGTTCGTGTGTGAGTGTGGAGTGTGGAGTGTCCTGAGGGTGAGCCGAGTGTGGGTGGGTACGTGGTTTCCTTTTTTTTTTTTTGGAGATTCGCCGACGGTCGGATCGGGGGCCGTCGGCGTATATGCCGCCGCCGACCGCCCCCCGATCCGGCGGTCGGCGGTTTTTTGTCTTTTTTAAATCGACCCGGGCGGGGCGCGGAAACCATCTTCGCCCGACCGCCCTTAAAGCTTGGTGGTCGGCCGAAGTTTTGTTTGTTTTTTTTAAACCCAACATGGGGCGCGCTAGGGACAAGGCTTACCGACCGCCCTTAGGCATGGCGGTCGGCGAAGAGGACTTCGCCGAGGGCATGTTTGCGCTCTCGGCAAAGTAATTTTTTTTTTTTTTTGGATTTTTCACTTCAAATTTTTCCTGGAGCTTAGATAGAGTGTTTACAAGTACATGTCAAAAATTGGGACATTTTTTTACGCACATTTTACTATTTTTTAATACTTTTCTTCTTTTACTTGATTATTTTTTTTTTCCACCTAAAATTTGAACTGCAGGTCCTTAGAAAAATGGAGTTATGTGATTGGAAAAATGATATTCTTGTTTGTTAGTATATTTTGAGCCCTCATCTATGGACACGTGAGAAAATCAAAAAGATCTTGTGCGCGAGACATTCCGATTCCCGTCTTGCTGAATCATTTTAAAATTCTAAAAAAACGAAGTCGAAATTCATGAAATTTGACGAGGCATCGTTATATTGCATGTTTAAGCTGTGCAAAAAATTTGAAAAGGTTTCATGCAAGTTTGCATCCCGGACTGCTGAAACCTAGACATCTCAACTAGAGTTTACATTATCACACATCTTTGAGATGTCTTGGTAATCGCCACCCGAGATGCAAACGTCCCACGAAATCGACTCAAACTTTTTTTTCATAGTGTACACATGTGATATAAGGACAACTTCGTCAAGTTTCATGATTTTTCAACTCCGTTTGAATTTTATAGAATTTAAAAACGATCGACCCAAGAAGTGAGTCGACGTGTTTACGCGCACAAGATATTTGAATTTCAGTGTCCGGCCATGGATGAGGACTCAATATGGACTCACAATCATGTTTATCATTTTTGAATCATTTAGACCCATTATTCGAATCACTTGCAGTTCAAATTTTAGTTTTCGAAAGAAATTCAAATATAACATGAAAACTCATAAAATATAGTAAAAGTTTTAAAAAATCCCAAACTTGAACAATGAACTCAATGTATTGTAGCTAAGACACGTAGAAAAGTTGTGATGGTAAATTCAAAAAAAAAAATACTTCGCCGAGCACCGAAATAGGTGCTCGGCAAAGCGCAAGCCGACCGGTGCGGCTTGTCGGCGAAGATTTATTCGCCGACCGCCGATGCACGGCGGTCGGCGAAGAATCAACCCTCGGTATTTTTTGATCGCCACGTGGCAATGCGGGCATTGTTTTTATAAATTTAAAAAAAAACCGCGCCGACCACCGGACGGAGGGGTCGGCGACGATGTTGATCTTTGCCGACGACCGGACGGTGGGCGGTCGGCGAAGTGTCTTGGCGACAGTTAACCGTTACGGTCGCGTCGGAAACGACGACGGTTTTTCTTCGCCCGACCGCCGGGCGGTCGGCAAAGAGAGCGCTTTGCCAAAAGCGTTGCTCTTCGCCGACCACCTGGCGGTCGGCGAAGACCTTTCCCGACCGTGGCACTTTGCCAAGCGCGGCGTCGGGCGAAAAATCTTCGCCGACCGCCAACTTTTCGTGGTCGGCGAAACGCAGATGCGGTCGGCGACTTTCCGTTTCCCGTAGTGAGTTCATGCTTCTGTACCGAAAAAAATAAGAGCACAAAGTATTTTTAGGCACGAGATATAGTATCCCCAATGTGTACTGTGCAACATAAAAAAATATAGGCCCGTTCATCATTCAACTTGAGAAAGGATATCGAATTTATGTTTTCCCTAGGCATAAAATATCAATCTTGACTTTTCAATGATTGTATTAGGTGAACTTAATCTTCCAAAATTACAGGTAAAAATCAGCTAATGCAATGTGATCTTGCTCCCTTGCCTTAAAAAAAAATGCTTGCTCCCAATAAGGTGGACTTTAACAAACGATGAGTTAATTATTCCACTGATTGGAGACAGTTTTCTACTTAGTCCACAGGAGCGTCATAAAAGAAGTTTAGATAAAGAAAGTGTTCCTCGAACAGAGAAAAGAAAATGCATGCGTGCGTTTCATGAGTCATGGCAATGCTTTGTATACGGATTCATAATAGTTTATACTTTCTGGGTTATAAGCAGAGCAGCCGAAACTCTTCAATAGTAATTTCACGAATTCTTATCTATAGCTCAACCTCTCGGAATCAAGATAGTGACGCAAAAGATAAGCACGTGCAACAAACCCACTCGTAGTTTTTGGGAGCCCAGAGGAACACTGGTGCCACCACCGATCGACGACGTGGTTGATGTTGGATTTAATTGGGCTAGGCTCATGATAATTCAATTAAATCAAATAATATTGCAAGGCACATTTCAAATGCTAGGGTATTGAGAGGAATTCGAATTGAACTTTTGGTTGAGAAGTTCGAATTGACTTGACCTCGATTGAGAAGTTCGAATTGAACTTTTGGTTGAGAAGTTCGAATTGAACTTGACCTCGGTTGAGAAGTTCAAATTGAACTTTTGGTTGAGAAGTTCGAATTGAACTTGACCTCGGTTGCGGTTCAAAATGAACTTGAACTTGATTGAGGAGTTCGAGTTGAACTTGACACCCTTGATCGGAGGGTTCGAAGGTATGTTCTCTTCGTCAAGTGAAGACATGACATATGGCTCAAGTTGGATTACTTGAGTGTTAAGAAAGTACTTGCTTGTTGACCAAGTAGCTTAGTACGGTGTAAGCAAGAACCTTACTTAATCCACTACAAGAAATGTGTCATCTTATGACATTTATGCCATGACATATGAATAAAATGTCACTAAATCGACTAGTTTATGACATTTCTTTTGGAGCCAGCTCAATTTAGTGACATTAATCAATAAACGTCATAACAAATGTCAAAATGGTAGTGGAATGGTACATTGTGATGACATTTGCCATGTCATAACGATCAATTTACTAATGTCATAAATCTATGACCAGTAGCAGACCTAGCTAAACATAAGAGCCCGGGCAAACATTAGTGTAATGAATATTTGCTATAGAAAATATCGTTTGAACCCTTCAGATAACATAGAGTATCACTGCATATTCATGCGAGGAGCCCGGGGCGACTAGCCGGGCTCGCCGCACGGTGACTCCGCCTATGTCTATGACTGAGATGGTGAGTCATAAATTATTTTATTGATTTTTGAGAACCTTATAATCCAAGGTGGCATATGGGTCCATTTGGCATAATGCACTACAAGCATTCTGGTGATCCGTGACTCCATTTGCTGTAATTATGAAATAAACTATATATTGTTTAATAAGTTCTACAATTTTTTGTTCATGGTTTTTTGTTGTAACTAGTAATTTAAAACCCCGCGCAGATGCGCTGGCTAGCTAATGTATCACATGTGGAAGCGTGATCATGGAAATGGTAGAATACATTAAACATGTTTGATTTTACATATACTGCCATTTTGGGATTTAATGACGTTGTACAGACTTTTGACATAAAATATGAAGTGGCTATTCCAAACTGCAAGAAAACATCTTCAATTGTTGGATGTGCTTAGCCAATCTGTAATTTAATGTAAGCAAGAGTGAATCAGCAAAGAATTAGCAAGTCAATAGTGAGTTAAACTATATGTAGGTAATTGTTTTTTTTACCTCGAACTGCTTGATGACAACCAGATTGAGTTGTACTGCCATGGCCCCTATATATGAGTGCACTGTTGGTCTACCATCGTTGATTAGAATGTCTCACATTTTGGCAAATAAAATGGAGTTTCTGCAGAACAAATTCGAATTAGATCATTGGGATATTCGTTTACAAAATTTATTATTTCAAAGTAAAGTTGAGGACATCACAATAATTACAAAATTTTTGAATGGAGCATATATGTGTTTCTAAGCTGAGAATATTTGCATGCTTTTTAGTATGTTCAGAGAACTAAACACATTATTATTTTTTTTCGTGCATGGTCTATTGTTTCCAAACTAAACTGCAGACACAGAAGAGAAAAAATTTATGGTGGGAACCTCTATCCCTGTATTGTGTCATCTTTGTTTCTGTTTTGGTCAGGTTTCAAAAACTGTCCGTTAAGTCGCAATGCCAGACCAGATTCCGCAAATGTAGGAGGATTTCTTATCAAAAACAGGTTTCATTAGGTGGAGACATTATCAATCATAAGCTTTTGAATATGCTGAATCGGAGTGCACATTTTAACAAAGCTAAAATTGTGGCTATGTTTAAATTAGGAACCGGCAAGGATTACCTTTATTCCCTATTGTCCTCATCGGCAATCCATTGCTATCATGTTGGCGTTGGAGCCAACAACAGGTTGCCTTTGCAATATCATGTTGGACATCACTTTTATCGGCTTTGTCTAAAAAAAAATAGTACCAAGTAGCTAATAAGCGAAGGAACTCTGCCTTATAATGACAGAAAATGATTATGCCCATCTGTACAATATTATCGCAAAAAAATATTAGAAAATCTATGAGTAATCTATATATTCCAGTTTGTTGTAGGGCACAGTATTTTTTTTTTTTTGAACCGAAAATACAGGTTCCTTGATCATTTTAGGGACAACTCTTGCAGGAAACTAACAACAGATATTGGTATATTTGTTCAACAAATTTTAGAGAGTAGCGAAAAGTAAGAAATTATAAGTCACATTTATAAGTACCTGTAACGACCCTTCTGAAGCAAGTTTTTTTTTTTTTTTTTTTAAAAAAAGCTTGTAAAGCACGTGGATGGTTGGCATTGGCAATGTTAAGCGTCATGGTGGTGGGCTGCCAATCATAATCATGACCCTAGCTGCCTAGCATATGAAGCGACACATAAATTATAAGATACAGAGGGACACTGCAGTATTACAAAATCAGCAATTTATAGAACAAAGCAGCGACACCACCTTGGGTATTTCAGTGAAACTTCCATTGTCACACCTCACACGGATGGCCTGTGCAGCGTTGTGCTGCTTGGTAATTAACCGAATGCTCAGAAAGATAGCATACACACGTGGCAGAATGACTCGTGGTGGCAGTACCGATTGGATAGCCTTCAGACATAGGTAAGCAATATTAGCAAGCTTACTATTTTTAGGACATTACATCGAGCACTTGTAGGGCAACATGCAGGTGGGGATAGGAACGCACCTCACACAGGCCGGATATGAAGTCATGCAGAAGCAGGGTGGCACGGTGGAAGCGACCCAGTGCGCAGGTGGAGGTGGCGGGCCTGCCTCGCGCGCCACTCGTAGGAACGACCGGAGGGCGACGGCGGCGTCGGCATTGGCGCATGCACGAAGAGCAGCGAGCGCCGGCGTTGAGGGGTTTGCCAGCGTTGGCTGGACGATGACGCCGTCGTTCATGGGCGGTTTGGGCAGCTAGGGCGACGGTTGGACGGTCGCCGTGGCAGAGGCGCCGACGACCGGGCCGAGGTCATCTATGGTCGGGGAAGCTGCGAGGGGTGCTGGGCTGCAAGGTAATGGCGGCGTCCGTCGGCGTTGTCATCGTCGTTGTCGTCGTCGTCGGCAGCGGCGGCAGCGGCGGCGTTCGGACGGCAACGTTGGTGGCGCGGACGGACGGGTCGAGGTGAGGTCGTGAGGATGCGGCAGAGGCTGTTGGGTTCGCGTGGTATCCCGTGTCGGGGAAGGTGGTGCGATGTCCGTGTCTTTTGGAGAAGCCTCTAGAGGATGTACGCAGGGTGTGTTCATGGGATTTGGTGCTGTTGCATGAACAGTGTTTACGTTGTAATCGGACCAATAGGGTTGCTGGTTTGGTATAGAAAAGAATAAGAGTATATATATATATATAGATTATGAAATAAAGTATATATTATTTTTGAAACAAGTTCAAAACTATATTTCCATAGATTAGTTTTAACCTTCAGTTTAGCAAAATATTTGGAAGACATTTCAAAACTTATTTGGCTTGAAAAGGATTTAAATTTGAACTTCAAATTATTATTTTTTAAATGAAAAGCTACACTCTCTCCTGGGCCATTTTGGCCTCTCCCGGTTGCCCCATTTAGTGCACGGCAGCCAAGCTCCCCAAGCCACCTTAAATAAAAATAAAAAAACAAAAATAGCCAAAGGTCTTACCATTGAACTACCCAAGTGTGTTGTTATAACAAATGCGCTATGCTTTAGGGTTATTGTGTTTCTGCCCTTCCCGAGAAAGCCAATTATGATTCTACCCTCGCTTTTGCAATGTTGTAATTTTACCCTCGCTCTGTTAGAATGAAGCCTCGCCTTATCCCTTATTTGTACTCTGTTAGTTATTTAGGTTTAAAAAAATTCAGAAAACATGGGAACCCTAATAAGAATAGGCCAAAGGACACACATGCCCTTATCCACTCGTACCCTTTCATCCTTCTCACGCTGGCTTAGTTCCCGGACTCCGACCAAGCCTCGATGCTCGCCCGCACCTAATCCTAGCGTCGCCGGGCCGGGCGGTGGGCGGACCTTCTTCGGTCGGCGGGCGGCGGGTTCGTCTTGCGACCACGGGCGCCCGGTGAAAGGTCCTAATGGCTAGAGGGGGGCTTAATAGCCTATTAAAAATTCTTGCAACAACACTAAGCAACCGAAAGTTAGACAATAAGATGGCAAAGCTAAATAAGTGGTGCTACAATCTTAACTAAGCAAGCCACAATTCAATTCTATTGTCTCTAAACCACACAAGGGCTATGTGACTAGTTTACTCCTAATTGATCAAGCAATTCTAACTAATTCAACCACTAGGAGCTAAACTACACTAGCCAACTAAGCAACCTAGCAATTCTACACAAATATACTAGTGAAGGTAGTGCAATGAGGCTAGAATACAATACCACCGTTGTCGAGTAGAGGTTGTGGCCAATCACCGTGTACAAGAAATCTCCAACGAGCAAGAACAATTGACACGATGATTTTTCACCGAGGTTCACGTGCTTGCCGCACGCTAGTCCCCGTTATGGCGACACACTCACTTGACGATTGCTAAGCTTAATGGCCGGTGCCAAATCCTCGGTGGGAGCTCAAACAAATCGATCATAGGAGAGGGTCAAACAAGCCACGAGCAATCCACTAGTGCTCCTTTCGCGAACCTCCCGCGGGGTAAGGAACGACCCCTCACAAATCCATTGGTGTGGCCTCGAACAAGCTCCAATCGAGCTCACCACCGCCTCTTGCTCCAAGCCGCTAGGGAACCGGGCAAATTCCCAAGAAAACAAAATCCCGCGGCTTCTCCAAGGATGAAGTGCCTCTAGATGCAAGACTATCAAGCAATGCACTTCTATCACTCTCAATCTCACCAAGAATTCGAGTTATGGATGGAGAGATGAGTGGAGAGGAGTCTCACAAGCTCACTAGCAAGTTAGAGTGTTCAAATGTGCAAGAGAGACTCAAAAGACCCGGCTATCCAAGTATTTAAAGAGTCCTGCACGAAAAGAGCCGTTGGTGCTGCGCAAGACCGACCGACTCGCCGCTGACCGGACGCACCGCGGTCCGGTCCAGCGTCCGGTCGGGCCAGATCACGCGTCCGGTCAGAACGGACAACACCATCGGGCCCACAGCTGACACGCTCCTTCGTGCTTCCGGTCACGGGGTCCGGTCGACCACCGGAAGCATCCGTCACAGCGTGCCCGCAAGATTGGCCAAAACATGCTCTGCGGACCCGACCACGGAGGCACCGGTGCATGCGTCCGGTCAAGCTTCGTGCTTCCGGTCATGCGTCCGGTCAACTTTTCCTGCGTGTTCTTTATCTTTGTTGTCGCCTTTGCTTCAACCTTGCTTCGCCTCTTGCCATAAGTTGCCAACACATCGAAGATGATCACGTTATCACTCATGTTAGCTTGTCAAACGGTTAGGCAAGAACGAAGTTAGTGCTCTCATTGTCCTAAATGTAATATGCAAGTCAATTGGATCTAGAAGCACTTCACGAAAGGATTGTCACGGCATCCCCTCTTGATAGTCGGCCATCTATTCTATAATGTGATCACACGCTCTATCGCGTCTTGATCACCGAAAGGAAAACCCTTTCAAGTATACCTTTGCCTTGATCTCCGGGTTCCTCTCAAGCCGATCATCGAGCTTGACAATCCACCATGTCCACCATCATCGTCCATGCTCATGATCATCGTGTTCCTCGTCATCCATCTAATCCTATCTCATAAGTCACACTTAGAGCAAAGGATTAGTGCCACAAGTGTGTCATCAATTTCTAAAACCAAACATAGAGATTTCACCCGGGCCTGCCAGCGCCTGGCCGCTCGGCCGGCGAGTAGGAACCAGCCATACCAAATGCAAGGACGGACGCACAGCCAGAGAGAGAGCCCTGTAGCGCCTGCCTGATCATCGATCTATTCGTCCTTCTATCTCAGTTTTCACTCTCAACACTGAATCAGTACGTGTATATGCGGCCAACAGTTAGAACCAATGTACACGGACGCCTTCCATCCTCGCGCGATGGAATCCTCGCGCGATGGAAAATCTCGACGGGAATGGGAATGAAATGAAACAACAGTCTTGATCTCTAGTAGTATTAGTTACAGAACTGCATGCTGGCTGTTACGGCATCCAATCATCACCGGTAACAGGAACTGTGTTGCTTATTTATTTGCTTGACTGAATGTCTGAATCTAGTAAAAGTGGCGAGTAAGCTGTGACTGCGGGCAAGTAAGCTGTGCATGCAGTCAGAACTCTCGATCAGAAAAAGTATCAAAGTATGAACACAAGAATTTTTTTAGAAAACAGGGGTAAAATCACAATATACACAAGAAAAGTAGGGGTATTTTTGCAAGGGTAAAATTGTCCTAAAATGGCTAAATTAACACCGTTACCACCTGATAACGGAGTAAGGGTAAACTTGAGCTTCGTTTTTTACAAAGCGAATGTAAAATTACAACATGACGAAAAGCGAGAGTAGAATCACAAGTGGCATTTCCAAGAAGGGTAGAAACACAATAGCCCCCTATGCTTTATATCTGCAATATAAACAGGTAATTGACCTCTACGCATCGGGTTCATCATAAAAATCATAACAATAGCAGGGTTTTTTAGTTTTTAATGTACGAATAAAATTTGAAAGTAGTTTACGTAAGCAGGTAATTGTCCTTCTCATCATCTGCTCATCGAGTTCACCCCATACCTGCTACCGTTGGTGAACAGGAGACGCCCTGCACCTGCTCGACGAAATGCTTCCAAGGTGATTTCTTTTCCACCGCAATGCAAGCTGTACACTAGACTGAAAATTTAAAGTTGGGCAGTGGTAAATTTAGAGTTATAGGTAGCAACTCTTGATTGAGCGGGTGGACAGTAGATAGCAATTTTGTTCTAAAGTTACAAACCCAGAATTGTACAGGCCAAGCCGCAAAAAGGTCACGTTCCCAGTTTGCTGTAACCATGTCAATCAAGAAGCTTGCTAAAAGGAATGGTATTGTATCTGGCTTTACTGAAAAGATGACACACCCTTATAATGAGATATCTGGCAACCAAAAAAAGAAAACATTGTAAGACCTACGTACTGATGTGAAATTTAATGGCTCTTTGGATCCATTCTAAATTTGTAATGTTCCTTTCAGTTCTTATCTTTCTAATGTTAGTAATTTCTTTACCTTAGCTGTTGCAATTGATTCTTCAGAATTATACAGGTCAAGCCTTGCAAAGTCAGTTTTCAGAAGTAGCAGCAACGATTGCTCAATTTTCTTGGTTCATTATTGAAATGAGAGGGTTATTTGGAGATCAAGAACTTCAGTAATCAGCAGTTCAGCACTAACTCACAAAACCAGCACAGGTATTGATCTTCTGTTACTCCTACCAGTTTGCAGCTGTCTCTAAAATAAATTGTCTGATAGTGATTACGCCATTTGTAAGCTGCTGCAAGTTAGCTTTTTACCATTAATATACTAATATGGCTGTTAGCAATTGCATATTCTGAAATTCTGATGTTAAGGTATTCATGTATGAACTTATAGTCCAGTTACATTTAAAGTCTGTTCTCTGCTATCATAGTTCAGCTCGATCAATGTCTTGAGCCTTTTGCTTGTTGTTAGTGCTGTAGTTCAATGGATCTTATCAAAGACTTGCAACACATCTGCTTTGTGTGTACTTGCATATCTGATTGCGTGTTCAGCTTGTCCTGTCTCATTTTGTACTGAAGCACTTTTGCATATTTTTTCCATTGGTTTTCGCATGTAGTTAATAAGTTCTTCCACCATCAAATTATTGGCATGTAGTGTTTCCTAACAGAAAATAGCAAATACTTGTTCTTTCCGTCTGCAATATAATCTGATGGTAAATTGCTCGGTTAACTGTGTGATCTAACTGAATCGTGTTGGAATAGTATGATTTAGCTGAATCATGGTCTTACTAAATATTGTGAAATTGAAAGTAACATCTAACTCCATCTGCATGTGGTGCTAGTTATTCATTGTTGCAAGTTTATCTGAACTAATCATGAGTAGTGTAATAATCTTTCTTGGATAGTGCGTGTGTTGGATGTGCTAGTGGACCGTTGGTAGATAAGTAGCATGTTAAATGATTTCCTCTAAACTAACATTTTATATATTGTATAATTAGATTGTATTTGCATAGAGAACAATTCTTTTGTTGGGCATGTTTATCTACATTTGGATCACTCATCCTCATTCTAATGCTATTCCGTCCCAATTGGTGCAGATATAGGCCTACTTGCTTCAACTGCACGGTGCTGGTTGTGCTGTAGCTGTCCTACAACAGACCATTAGCTGCTGCCAACTATTGAAAATGTGTGCGTGGCAGACATCTGGCTGTGGCTGATTATGGGGCTAGCTAATACTTGATGATACCAATATTTGGAGGTTATTGTGTTTTGTATGGAAGCATCGTTTATTTTTGTGGTCGCAATGCAAATTAATACATTAGCAATGTATATTATATAGATGTCTGCTTGTTACAACTGTATTGGCTGGACAACAAGCCTATTGTTTATTTAAAATGGCTGTGCAGCATTTGCTTAACATAAATGTGGAGTTTTCTGTTTTGAATATTTATTTTCTGAATATGTGTACGAAAGCTTTTATGGGCTGGCCCAGAAAAAGACTTCGTGGGATTATTCTAAGCTGGTTGGGGGTGGGGGACCAAAATCAGTAGAAGTGAAATTGGCCAAAAAACTCTAAAACATGAAATGGGCTAGGCCAAAAATGAACTACTACAATGGGCTTAGCCCATTATAAGCCTGTTTACTAGTGGGCTTTAATAGGCTAAATTCAATTTTATTATGGGCTTTGATCCATATACCAATGACATAAAATCAAATGTCATAAATGTTTGTGACATGTAAAATCAATGTCATAATGTTATGACATAAACACCTAAATGTCACAAGTTGTCATTATAGACGCTCATCTTTTGACATTTCATTTTTCGTCAACTTGGTGTCATAAATGACAACTTATGACTTATTTTCTAGATATTATGACGTATATGAAATGTCAAAAGATAACACATTTCTTGTAGTGATCATCAAGAAAAGGCCAACTTGTGTTTGACAAGGGTCATCTCCATCTATAAATAGATGACCCCTTCTTGTATGTAACATACATAACACTCCTCAAAAACCTCATCTCAAACTTCTCCCCTTTATTATCAGTTTCTACGCATTCCTATCGCGAGACTCTCGCGAGCACGAGCTTGCGAGAGCAGGCCTCCAAGACCACGCTCTTCCTCGAGATCCTGCTCGGGATAGGCGGGCGATCGTGTTTTTGGGGAGCATACAACGCGGCGACCGCCGCCCGTGTCCTACTACGCTCGGAAGGTCGCTCGAAAGTGACTGCACTACACCGACTCACCACGGCATCGAATTAGATTGACTACACCGAGCAAGCCCAACCAACTAGCATGCCTAATCCCGTTGGGAACGACGCATCAAAGCCATGGCTCCGCCTGCGGTACGCCCTAAGCTCTCTGGTTTCAGTTCATGTTAAATGGTGTTTTAATCATGAACATATGCACCTGTTTTGCTATGACAAGATCACTAAAGAACTTCATGTTTTACCTAAAATATTTCGAAATCAAAATTTGCTGGAAAATGCCTAAAGTTCTAACAGCTGAGGCCACCTGCTCCGCTGCCAGCATCACCGTCAGCACCACCCATGCCGCCACCATCTGATCGAATCTGACCCAAAAACTAGCAGAACAAAAAAAAAAATCAATTGAGGATGAGCGCAGAAGACAGGGTAAAAATCAAATTTAGTAGCCATATTATTTGTATACACTTGTGATTACATCAGATCCAAATACAAAATAGCCAAATAGTTCAAGTTAGGGGTTCGGGTCCTCACTTTTAGTCTACTGAACAGCTCATCAAGGAAGTCGAAAACTCCATAGCAGAGTTCAGACAGTACAATCAAAGACTATGGTGAGGACAACATCAGGCAGCAGGTATTTAATTCCTTGATATGGCTATTTCTGGTTGTGAGTTCCTTCACTAAACGTCTAAACTGCAGCCTAGCTATTTTTTTTGTCTGATTTAACTGCAATTATGATTCTTTTGATATTACTTTTAGTTTCTTTCATCTCAGTATCTCACCGATGTCAATTAGTATGAGTGAATCATAAGTTATACGGTGTGGAATTCAACGATGCAGGTCCAGGATGTTCTAGAGCTAGCTAAGGTGCTTGTATGGCTCAAGGAGAACTGCACGGTCGAGTATATCAGGCGAGGAGTCTAGTGCTGCTGGGTCAAGGCTCTCTGAACGTCAGAAAGATGGCTGGTGTGGCGGCAGGCAATTTTGTGAGTGACCTTTGGTCCTTGCCAACCAGCCCATCCAATGAAGAATCTTGCTCATACATACCAGTGTGATTAAGAATCTGTTTCTATATAGTATAAGAAAGGTGTACACTCTATTTTGTATGTATAATGCGAGTTCACAAACTTCGTACCCATTCTTTAAGAGGTTGTAATCCACATTGCAACAGATCACACTTACAAATATAAAAATCATAGTGAATCAAGAGTTCCACAACGGCTCCGTTGCGCCGTCCCCCTTTTTCAGTTCTTCATTCTGGATGTGATGTGTTGGACTATGTGCACGATGGCTTTCTTTTGTCTCCATGAAAATGTCGAATTGGATGCATGCTTGGCTTCTATTGCTTCCCTGTATCTTGCAATGTATGCTGATGTGCAGCGACTCAGGCGATGATCACGGACTGCTGCCTAGCCCGGATTGCATGCTTCGCGAGGAACGCCTCAACCGTCCGCCGGAATGCATCTGGGTCCACATCCAGCTCCATCAAGCGCTGTTGACGCCGCCTATAGTTCTTCGACTGGGGCTCCGACTTGGATCGACGCGGCATGCTCTGGATGGCGATCACCGGCTCCATCGAGCACTGTTGACGCCGCCTGCAGTTCTCCGATTGGGGGCTCCGACTTGGATCGACGCGGCATGCTCTGGATGGTGATCACCGGCTCCATCGAGCACGCCGCCTGCAGTTCTCCGACTGGTGCTCCGACTTGGATCGACGCGGCATGCTCTGGGTGGCGATCACCGCACCGACTTGGCTCGAGGCTCTGACCTGGATCGACGCGGCTGGCTCGGATGGCGAGCACCGGCACCGACTTGGCTCGACACGACTGGCTCTGGATGGCGATCACCGGCACCTCAGCTGCTTTCGCAGCAGAGCAGTTCAGAGTCCGATGCACTCTTGTGTTCAATTCCAATACCCGAGTGTTGGGGTTCAGAGATACTTGGCCTCTGATGTGGGCTTCTGCTGCCTCCACGTCTGAAGCTGCCAAAGTATCCTTGCAGTGAATAGTTGCACGGACCTGCACTAGACAAGGGAGATGCTGGATGCCAAATTCCAAATATTCAAATTCGGGCATTTCTTCCCGGGCATCAAGGTCTAGGCAAAGCCTCCGGAGCTGTGGCATGGTTCCTTCTTCAAACTGTGGCCCCAATGCACCGTGATACCAAAACACCTTGAGGCAATGAAACCCATCCTTGATACCCACGGCCAGCCCTGTGCTCGTACTTAGACGTAGCTTTAGGAGGACTAAGTTAGGCAAGTACCCAAGGGTGCGGACAGCATCTGCTTCAACTGCATCGACATGGATATGCAAGTGCGTCAGGGCTCTCAGTGAGGTGATCTCTGGTGGGACCAGTGGGAGGCATTCGTGCATCCTCAGCTCAAATTTTCGCAGGTGATGTGGCCTATTGTGGACCCAGCTTGAAGCACCCAGTAAGTCAAGCAGCTGATGGTGGTAGTTGCCAAGAAAAAGGGACTGCAGGTTTGATTTCCCTACCTCCTCAAGGAAATGCTTCACTCCCTGCCGACCGGTTTCATTCTGACCAAGCAAATGACTAAATCTTACCCCAAGCATCCTCAGCCGCCCCAACTTAGTAACAACCCTTGCCACATCGCCAGCAAACGAGCCATCCGGACCTAGAAGGACTTTCGATAATTCCTCTAATTCTTGCATTCCCCCCATTCCTCCCAGTATTACCAATTCATCAGCAAGCAGAGACACCAGCTTCATGTCTCCAAATCTCGGTAGCCTTCTCACTCTTGTTTGCCTTAGATTTAAGGTAGTTAATTGTTTAAGTGCCATGATTTCTGGAGGCAACCTGGTGACATCGGTTTGCTCAGTCCCAGGTACCTCAGCAGAGACAGACGTCCAAGGCTTTCCAACTGTTTGTTTTCCAAGCCCTTGGTATCTTCAAGATCCAGCACCCGCACGTGTTTGAAGGCCCAAAATGCAATAGATTGCACTTTATATAGGTGCAGAAAAATTGCTTTGTTGTTGCCACCACTTGAGTTTTCATCACTCCATGAAACCACCCAACTCTTCTGCTCTAGAAGACAACACGTGTCCGAGAACAAGGTATCACCTTCATGTTCATAACCATAGTAGATGTCAAGGTTAACTTGCCGAAATAGTCCAGAATTCAACTCTGCACCCGGTGTAACGAAGTTTTCTTCATTTGACAAGGATGCCAAGAAATTGGCTACATCACCATGAACAGTGCAGCCAGTTGGCTGATCGTCGTCGTCATCAAAGGCCGGTTGGATCAGCCTCCTATTGATAAGCTCTACAAAGTATCTCTCCCTGTTTCCAACGAGCTCTTTCCATGCCTTTCAGGGATTAGCCCTTCAGCTACCCATCTTCGTATCAGACGATCTTTCTTGATCACATAATTTCCTGAAAATGCAGCCAAGTACAGGAAGCAAGACTTCAGAGGAAGAGTTAGATTGCCATAACTGATGTCCAGTGCCATTCTAATTGCTTGCGACGAGGAATAAAACTGATAAGATTCTGATAAAACAGTTTCATTTGTGAACTTCTTGGCAGTATCAGCAAATACCGGAGCCATCCCACGGGACATTGCGCACCAGGTCGCCGGGAAGTCTATCATTACCAGCTTGTCGGCATCAACCTGATTGTTCCACTCGTCTTGGCTGTGGATGGAGACCGTCGACCCTCCAGCTTCCTTCGCAGCAGGATGCTGTTGCAGGCTTGAAAAAATCCATTTCATCTAATTTACTGACAACATCACTAATTCTTGGCCTTTTACGTCGGTCCTTGTCCATGCAGTTTATAGCTATCTCAATACAACACCTTACTCTTTCATAATCTGGTTCGACAAATGGATAGTTTAGCCTCGAGTTGTTGTATACCTACAAAATGGGAACAGTGAGTATAACCAAGTTTACTCAGTTACTGTTAAAATTCTTCGGATATATGCTACCAGAAGATTTACCCCATCACAATGCTAAATTGTAACACAACTAAATTAGCACAAATTCAATGTCGCACAACTTGAGAAGCATTTTTGGCCAACAGCAAGGACAGAAATAGTCAAGCATCTTAAAGTAGTAGCATAAGAGACATTTAGTTTTGGATGGAGGAACACACTGTGATCATGCCCCGTACAATTAATGAATTCAAAGGAAATGTTTCAAGATGACGTCTTGTCGAGAAGAGCATATGTTCAGTTGCATACACTAACAAGTTCAATTCAAAAGATTAAGCTGATAGGGAAATATGTGTAATTCACTTATACTTCAACACTCCACTCGGGTGCAGCCTACCTTAGGTCTCAAACGTGGAAATTGGAACCGACTACAATTAATTCATTTATTTGCATCTGCTATGGTTCGAACTTGAGACATCTGGCTTTTAATAACATATTGAGTCGCATGCACTGACTTATTCAACCCAAAAGAATTTAAATTGACTGAATATACAACTGTTTTAAGTTAACATAGTAAGTAATTTAATTATTCTTACATAATCAAAACATCCTCGAGCATCTGTATCGGCAATGCTCGAGTAGCCCTCAAGACCAACAATTGTCTTCATAATTATAACACCCAAACTGAATATGTCATATTCTTTTGAGATTATTCCCCGGTCTATGAATTCCGGTGGGCAGTATCCCCTGCAAGAAAAAACATTAGTTATACACATAAAAGTAACAGTTAGAACAAAAACCAATTTGGTTTCTTAAAAAATTATATTTACTCGAGACATTGATCTTACAGTGTGCCTAGTCGAGACATTGTTCTTATAGTGTTTTCTTCACCGAAAAGTCTTGATAAACCAAAATCTGCAATTTTAGGTACCATACCCTGATCTAGAAGTATATTATCTGGTTTTAGATCCAAATGCAAAATAGGAACTTCCAATCCCTCATGAAGGTATTTTAAACCCTCGCATATTCCCTTAATTATTCTGTACCGTATGGACCAATTCGTCCCAGTATATTCTTCTGCAAGAGCAAACATAGAACTTTCAAAATGCAAATTGTAAAGAATATCATTTGTTGACATGCCAAAGAAAATATTCCTCAGACACGAGGGAAAACGTACCAGAAAGAAGCTTGGTAAGACTTCCTTTTGGCATATACTCGAGGCAGAGTGCCCTGTGTATCAATTCACACTGGACTTGTCTTCCACCGTACTGTGCAATTATTGGCTCTGATTCATCGCAAAAGCCCAGTAATAGCACAATATTTTCATGCCTCAGCCTCTTGAGGTGTCCAAATTCATTTTCGAAATGCTGACTGTCAATCTGTGGCATAAATTCGAGAATCTTCACAGCAATTTCTTGTCCATCTTCAAGCACTCCCTGTACAACAGCTTATGGAGTATAAATTTTCAGGGCAACAGTAAGAAGATATACCAGCTAGGCATATAATTTGATTCTGTGATACCTTGTATACTTGTCCAAATGTGCCGTGGCCAAGTTTCCGTTCCTCAGAAAAATCATTGGTCGCCTCTTGTAACAATTTGAATTGTAACTTACAAGGAACATCTTTTTCCCGGCATGATGTGGTCTTCATTCTATTTCTTGCGTTGTAGAGTGAAAATTCGCTTTGTGGTAACTCCAAAGTGCATTACATGTCCCCACTCTGCAAAATTAACCTTGACATGTTATTTAAAATTCGTCCTTTTCTTGTCTACTGGCACCCCTTGTACAACAAAAACACATGACCAAATTACTGATAGAAGAAATAGAGGCTACAATCAATGAGGAAACAATATTATGTAAGTATCCAGAGCAGAGTCGTTGAGAAGATATGGAGTTAAAGACAGATGTACAAAGAAGACTTTCCAAAATGGATTTCCTATGGCTCTTATGTGAGCAATTTGGTGTGCACATAATGATTTGGTATTTAAGAAAAAAAACGATTTACTTCTTTTATACAGTCTGTCTACAGGGGAGCCTATTGGCTGAGATTTTGGTCCCTGTTGCAGCGTGAGGACACAAGGGAGACTACGTATTTTTGCTAAAAATGGATGGATGGGCAATAATAGACTTTGCTTTTAATTTCTTCATTTCGCTTATATTTCTTTTGATCAGCTTAATTATAAGCTGAGAATGCTATAAAAACTTGGCTGTGTGCAGCTTGCAGAGGCTGGAGACTATTCCTATTTTCTAAAAAAAAAATGTTTTTTCTTCTCTTGCCACTAGATGGTTTTCATTTTCCATCTGTTGACCTCTCCAATTTCGATGAGCTCCGAGGAGATTAAATTAGGTTATGATTCAGGTTTGCTTGAGGTTACGGATTCGGGATTTTGGGATTTCACCATGTCCTCTAGCGTAGAAGGTAAGCTAGAGGTGGCAGCCAACTCGGCAGTGGTGATGGTGTGCAGGACGCCGCTGTTGGTCGATGTGGAGTGGTGGATAGGGACAAGTGAAGGCCACATGGATCCATAGGTTGATTGAGCTGTGCTAGTGCCTTCCAAAATGATCTGAAACCTTTGCAGGGTGTCCACACCAGAGTAACCAGATTGAATCACGGAAAACCAGTTATAAAAAGAACATAACAGGAGAGCAGATGACTTGCAGTGAAAGGACGGAGTGTACAGCCACAATAAACTCTTTTTGTTCACTAAACCCATACGGATTAGACCTTAATAACTTGGAATAATAAATCTCAGTAATTTAACTTTAGATGCCAAAAAAAAACCCTTATTTTGAACCAAAAAAAGCACGAAATCAGTTGTTCTAACGATCTTAGGATATGGGGAAGCGTTGGGGTTGAAGCATAGATCGATTTCAACATCATACTCGAACAAATAGAAAGTAGAACTAAAAAACTACAAAATGACTTCGGGCTGAAAAATCGCAACTACCCAGATGGGATCTGGGGTTCTGGCGAGCTAGGATGTGAGAGCGAGGACGAGCAAAGCACCTGGCGAGCCCTCTCCGTGGGCCTCGGTGGCGGCCACCACCCACCTGCGCCGGGAATGCGAGGGAGACGGGAGACGATAGCAAGGTTGTTGACTTGTACTGCTGCGAGTCCTCTCACAAAGTACTTTTAGCAGCAGCAGCAGCTACTTTGGCACAGCCGAGCATGATTAAAACGTTCGTGGGACCCACATGACCGCTGGCGAAACAAATTATTGAACAAAGCGTGTTGCAAACGTGGGGATCTAGGAACATGTGCGTCGTCTTTCTACCACGATAGAAACCAAACCTAAGCATGGTTGTATTTTGGAGGTCATGCATGTTTGGTTTCTAAGATTTCACTGATGTATCTTGGAGATCTAGGAACTAACAAAATCCTGCTTTGAAATGAGAATAGTAGCAGTTATATCAGTTATGGCCAGCAGAGCCGGCAAAGGGAAGGGTACTGATATTTGTTGCTGGCACACACCTAATACCCGAGCCTGGTAGAAGCCTGTCGTGGTGTGGTTTGGAACATGTGGCATACAGGTCCCAGGTGCCCCGCGTGACTCGCTGTGGTTGTAGCAGTTGGGTTAGTCTCACGTTGAAAGTTTAAGTGGAGGGTCAGTTTACAATCCGTGTCGCTCTAAATATAGCACAGCTCGCTTCACATGGGAAGCCGTGGACTGTAAGCAGATTTTGGAGCCAATTCTTGCACATTACATGATGATATATGTACTGCTAGGGATGCATCCAATTACACATATTTTGAGTCATTGGATCGATCTAAAAACTTCATAAAATGAAATAGAATGACATTTCGCCTAATATCTTGAGAAGAAATGAGTTAGAGTGGCATATCATCGTAATTAATCAGCACATAAAACACTATTAGTATCCACTTACCCTATGTGCCGGGTTGATCACACCTAACCCAATGAAAGGTGGAGTATATTCCCCGCAAGTGAGTGATGCTGTAGTATTCTACTCCGGCCATGTGTCGGCCCGCATCCGGCGTAGTATTCATCAACATATGAAAGCAAAACATATGTCGCCCACCATGTGCGTCGCCGTAGTCTTCAGCCACCATGATAATATTTTTCTTATCTAACAATATTTTGTAACTAAGAATCCAGCACATAAAGGTGTCACCAAACTTATATCTTGTTTTTTCCTTCCCAAAATTATATAATCAATCTTATCATTTATATTCCCTCCGTACCAAAAAAAAAAGTTATTTTTTGCTTTGTCTTAAGTTATTTTTTTAAAAAGAGATTTTATCATTTAATGCCTCCCCTAACCAAAAAAAAAAAAAAATTTTTTAGTTTAAGTTTTTTTTAAAAAAAGAAGAGTATCAACATTTATGGCACAAAAAGGCATATTATATTTCATGATAAATCTGATATATTTATTTGGCAAATGGTGGTACTTTTTTATACAAACTTGATCAAATTTTAAAAAAATTGACTTGGATAGAATAACTTTTTAATAGTCATAAGTAACCTCGGAGCTTATTGAATTATAATATTTTTTGAAAACAACAATGGGAGGCTAGATACCCCATAACAATTAAATTAATTGATGACCAAAACACTGCTGCAGAACTGGCTTTCCATCTCGAGCATCAGCCAGGACCAGGAGCCCAGGGTCGGGTACTCGCGTCACGTTTCCAAGAAATACGCTCGGGGTCGGGCCGGGCGTAGGTATGGGCCAGCAAAAGCGACGTTACGTTTTTCTCGACGCGACATGGATCCAACGGCCCGGATAATGACCAGTCATAGTTTGTTGGGCCCCGGAGAGGAGCAGCCGAGCAGATGACCCCAGAGTGGAACGACTGGTTGCGAGACTGCCTGCACCGGTAAACCGTAAATGTTCCTGGGGGAAGACATAACGTACGAAAGAGCGGCGCCGCGCTAAGACCGTCCGCACTTCGTGTTTTCTATTTTCTTTCTCTATACATCCTAGTCCATCAAGATTCTCTCCTTTACAAAGACTTTCTTCCGCGACTCATCCTTTCTTTATATCTCTACTCTATACTCACTAACATCCGTGGGGTCCACTTTTAATTTTATCTAAATATATCCATATGACATCTAGTTTTGAAGAATTAATTGAAACAAATTCAATGGTGAAATCGAATTTAATTTGGACTTTTGGTTTTTGAGTTATAACATTTTTCTATAGTTGAAATAGTTGGGCCCACCTCTGGTGCATGCTGCCTCCCTCCCACTCTGCCTCCCGCGCTTGCATGCTCCGACGTGGGTTCCATGTAAAATGGCAACGGGTACCAACCCGAGCACCGACGGGTTTTACCCGATAAAGATGCGGTGTGGAATGATTTTTCTACCCGCTGACGTTATTGGAAGAAATCTTCTACCCATCGGGTGCGCGCACGGGTGCGGGTGTATGCTACCCATACCCGTCTACCCGTGGGTAATAAATA
The DNA here is from genome assembly GCA_015847255.1 of Hyparrhenia diplandra. Classification (NCBI taxonomy): domain Eukaryota; kingdom Viridiplantae; phylum Streptophyta; class Magnoliopsida; order Poales; family Poaceae; genus Hyparrhenia; species Hyparrhenia diplandra. Next base: position 259,087 of record JADLZK010011887.1, on the reverse strand, counting down.
CCCGCATATATCACTAACAATCCTAATAAATTTGGCCCATATAACACTAGAATTTGAGCCAATTCAACTAAAGTCTACATATATAACACTAGTATTGTTGCTAATTGATGTTAGATTTGCTTTTGTGCACATATATTGACCTAATATTTATTAAATATTTGAATTTAATATGTCATACTCGGGTTGTTCAAGGGCACGGGTTACCCGTCAGTAAAATTTACCCGCTACGGTACGGGTATGGAATGATTTTCCTACCCGCATGCGGATACGGGTAACCCGACGGGTAAGATTTACTCTGGCGGGTGCGAGGTGCGGGTGGGCACTACCCGTCGGGTATTTACCGTTGCCATCTTGAGTTCCATGTGGCCGGTAGCGCGGCTTCTCCACGGCGCCAGGGCATAGCGCGGGACGGGCGCCACGGTGGATCTGAGACATAATTACCGAACCCCACTGCGGCAATATTTTACGCCATCCGATCCATCCGGGCGTGCAGGGATTCAATACCGGACTCCGGTCTGCGTGCATCTAAGCTAAAGCTTCCGGTACCCTTCCGCACGGCCCTTCTTTCGGGTATGACGAACGGCCTTCCCGTGGCGTACGCTTCTGAACCCACGTCGGACGGCCAGAAGGGGAGGCGGCGGGAGGCGGAGCCGGAGAGAGAGCATGCGTCGATGGCGGGCCCCATAATTTGAAGTACCTAAAAAAATATTATAACTCACAACCCAAAAATCTAAATTAAATTCTCGATTATACTATTAAATTCGTTTCAATAAATCCTTTAAAATAAGATCTCACATGGATATATTTAGATAAAATTATAAGTGGTCCCACACGATGGGTAGTTGGGATAGAGGAGGATATAAAGTATGTATGGATGCGGAAAAACCTGGATATAAAGGAGGGAATCTCGATGACCGTGACGTAATATTCCTTTTAAACGAAGCAAATAGAGGAACGTAAGTGCACAAGGCTGATCGCACCGCGTGCGCTTCACGCGTACTACAGCGGCGAGATAGCGGACGCAGAGCCGCACCGCGTGCGCTAAACGCGTCTTTACACCGCCCGGTCCGCGATTCCCGGCGGAGAAGCGGGCGGCCGCTATCCCGCTCACGTGGCGTGGGGCCTAGGTGGCGATGCAGGCTCGTGTAAAGTGCAATCAAGCTCTAAGTGGGTTTTGGTATTGATGACTACCTAATTAGGGAACTAATGAGATTTGTTGAGATGACATGTAGGAAATAAAGTGAGATGATGATGTACAAGTTCAAGGGTTCCTTATTTGCATATTGGTGGTGTTTCCAACTCTCGGCGATTTAAATTCATTTCTATTTTGAATCTTGAGTATAGGAAATGTCGTACTATAAAGAGAGATCCGAGGACCTCTCGGACGTGTGAACTAAATGCTCAAACTCCAAATCAGCCATTACATCACCCTAAGCCAAAAACGATCGGTAAAACTTCGTTTAACCTTTGTTGTTTTGGTCGCCGTGGCGGTGCCGCGTGTTAGCTGCGGTAGTGCCGTACTTAATCGACCGTTGGGGCCATTCGGGTATAAATACCCACTCTACCCTCCCACAACGGTAACCCGCTTCACTTCGTCTTCCACCTCGACTCTAGCTCTCAGAAGACAGAACCTTTGCTCCTCTCTCTCCTCCATAGTTGCACCTCGAGCTCCCAAGCCAATCTCTCATTTTCCACCATCGATTCTTGAGAGAAAAGTGTGCAAACTTCGATTGGAGAGCTGATCTACTGATTCCCCCTCTCAAAAGAGCATTTGGTTCACGTTTGGCCGGAGACCCTAGGGTTTATTTCTCTTGGAGCTTGCTCCCAGCCGGCTACGCGTCGCCCTTGAGCTTGTTAACTTGTGTGGCAGCCTTGGAAGGTTTGTAACCTCACTCGAAATTAATATATTACCTCACATCTCAAGAGTTAACTCTCTTGACTTGTGACCGAGAAAAAGAGCTAGCCTTTGTGGTGAGCTTTGCCTTTGGTGGCACCTCAATAACGTGGAGTAGCTCAGCCTTGGTGGCATCGGTGGACCACGGGATAAATCTTTGTCTCTCGCGTGCTATTTACATTCTTGCATATATATTGTTGAGAGCTAGGGTTTCGTCTCGATCTACTTTATAGCTCTGGGTACTTTTTGTTAGTTATCTATGATATACTTGTGTGAAGAAACCTGTAGAATCAACTCGGTCTAAGTTTCATTCACTAGATTTCACATTGCTATCCTACTTTATCTGTTAGGCGCGGTAGTGTACTTTGGCGCGGTAGTGCCGCCTTATTTATCTTGACAAATAGTGTTGAGTTGAGTTTTTACAAGTCATTTTATTAGGTACAAGCCTATTCACCCTCCCTCTAGGCTTTCATCAGATCCTACAAGAGGTATCGGAGCTATGTTACTTCGTATACGCCTCACCGCGTGAAGTATGGACAAAGTTGGAGGTTCGAAGAATGGGGGCAAGGCCGGTAGTCGTCCAGGATCGGCGAAGAAGCCAGCGGTAGTGATGTGTCGCTGTCCACAAAGAACACCACTCTCCGTGATGAGACAAGCACCGACCCCCCGAGAGAGGCTGCGGCAAGAAAAGCTAGAAGAGAGAAGCGAAGGCGTAAGAAAAGAAGAGCGTGAAAAGACAAAAAACTTGAAGAAGAAGCTAATGTGAAGCTTGGCGAAAAGGTTTAATGAAAAGAAGAAAGAAGAATGATACGAGAAGCTATAGCCGCAAAGAGGGCAGCAAGAGAAAAGAAGAGGGAAGAAGAAGCACTATCTAGTGAGCTATCAAGTAGCTCCAACGTGACGATGATGTTTCTTACATTCCCAAGAAGACGAGGATAGCAAGAAGGATACGGGCAGCTCCAACAACAACAAATTTGTAGACATATCCTTTAACTATTCTTCTTGACTAACCGCGATAAGAAGTCATTCATCAACGTGCCCGCGGGAAAGTTGCCTCATTTCAATGGGACCAACTATGCCAAGTAGAAGCATTTGATGAGTGCCTATCTTAGAGCTCTTCACCCCAGTTTTTGGGAGATTGTGTGCAGTAGATATCAACCATCGCTGAACTCCAAAGAACTAACAAACGAAGAAATGATAGCTGCCCACCTCAATGGCCAAGCCACAAGCATCCTCCTAAGTGCTCTAGATGAAAATGAGTACAATAGGGTGATGAATGTGAATGTGGCAAGACAGATTTGGAACACCTTAGTGCTTGCACATGAAGGCATGGACAAAGTGAGAAAAAGCCAAGATTGACTTGTTGAAGGCCAAGCTCAACCGATTTGTGATATTTGAGGAAGAACGGGCCCAAGAGATGTTTGATAGATTGATGGTCTTGGTTGGGAAGATTAGAGGCTATGAAGATGTGGAGCTTGATGATCACAAGGTGGTAAAAGTGATGCTAGAGGCATATGCACCAAGAAATGAAACGGTAGTCACCTTGATTAGAGATAAGAAGAAGTTTGAGTACTTCACTCCAAATAATGTGCTTGGTAGATTGCTCACCTTTGACATGCAAAGAGAAGAGGCAAATGAGAGAAGAAAACTTGAAGAGTTGCAAGCCAAGGTTAAAGGCATCAAGGTCAAGGATGTTGCTCTCAAGGCAAACAAGACAAGCAAGTCAAGCACCTCAAACAAGACCAAGAACACAAGCAAACATCCACAAATCATGTCAAGGAGATGAAGCAAATGCAAGAGAACATTGATGCTACCTCCTCCTCTAGTGATGATGAAGATGATGGGGCTGATTTCAAGAGGATAGATGACATGGCCTTTTTCATAAAAAAAGTATGGCAAGGGGATGAAAGCCAATGGCTATAAGATGGTGCTTCCCAACAAGAAGAAGAGAACATGCTACAATTGCGGTAGCACCGAGCATTTCATTGCCGATTGTCCTTATGAGAAGAAAGGTAACAATTACAAGAAGGACAATGGCAAAGAAAAGAAGCAAGATTATAAGAGGAGAGGAATGACCATGGGAGAAGCTCACATTGGGCATAAATGAGACTCAACTAAGGAGTCAAGTGAGGAGGAAGTAAAGATTGCAACATTTGCTATGCAAGAGCCATCCTCCACATCGAGACTCTTCAACAATATGTCCGATGATGATGATGATGACTCCCCTCACATTTGTCTTATGGCGAAGGGTGAGAAGGTAAAATCTAAATCAAACCCTCTCAACCCTTAGTGATGAATCTATTGATCTAAGTGATAGCTCCAAGTGATGATAGTGAATCTAGTGATGATAAGAAGTATGTGAGAATCACCAAGAACCTATATCCTAAAACTATACTTTTCATATCTCAACTAATGGGGGATTTAGAGTATGTTCAAGCTGAGCTAGCAACTAGAGATGAGGATCTCATTAAACTTGAAAAGTTGTATATTGCTAGCAAGGAAGCTCACATAGTAGAAAGAAGTGAGTTGGCCACTTTGCACAAAGATTTAGTCAATGAGCAAAAGGACCATGCTCTCATAAAGAAGGCAAATATTGCACTCAAAGAAAAGTATTGTGTCTTAGAGGAAAAGCACAAACAACTTGAGCTATAATATAGCACTCTTTGGGAGAGCAACTCACATCTCTCTACCACAAGGGAACCCTCTACTCCCTCCACTAGTCAAGGTTGTGGTAGATGCTTTAATATTAATTTGAATGCTCATGCCATTAACCTTGCCAACATGGAAGCTATGAAGAAAAAGATCACTAGGCTCAACACCTTGGTTGATAAGGAGTCCCAAAACAGAAGAAAACATCAATTGGCAAAGAGGACCAACTAAAGAAGCCAAAATACATTGATGGAAGAAATTCAAAAATTAGGGATGGACTTAGGCATAAGAAAGGAAACAAAACCAATGATCGAAAGATGATCAATGGTGTTGAATGTGTCAAGTTTTTTGAGTAAGGGCACGGGAGGTACGAGAGAGACCTGCACGAGTGTGGCACACAAGCCAACCCGAGTAGCACGGCCGCCACGTGCGGCGGTGCCAGCGGTGACGGGCGGCGGTGCCACACCCCCCAAGAAAAAGAGAAGGTCACCTACTGCGCCCGCGGCTTAAAAGCAGCCCAAGAAATTGATTCGGATAAAAAGAAAGATGTTCGAAAGCCCGAGAATGTTGTGCAGGCCACCCCAAGGAGTTACTCCTATCAACCAAAGGCAAAAACAACTATGCAAAGTTCAAGTTCTTGCTTTATGTTGAAAACAATAGCAAGGGGAGGTGTATGCCAAATACATTGGCAATGATAGAAATGTTTATCGCAACACCTCGATTTGGGTTCCCAAAGTTCTTGTGACTAACATGAAAGGTCCCAAAAGTTTTGGGAGACCTAAAATTATGAACTAAACTTGTTTTGCAGGCATACTCCTCTGGTGGGTCAAGTTGGGTGCTTAACAGCGGTTGTACACATCATATGACCGGTGAAAGGAGTATGTTCTCATCATATTCCCCAACTACAGATCCTAGTGAGAATATCATATTTGGTGACAACTCTAAGGGGGATGTGATCAGTCTTAGTAAAGTTGCTATTACACTTGAGCATTCAATTTACGATGTAATGCATGTTGATTCGTTGAGTTATAATTTGTTGTCGGTTTCATAATTATGTGAGAAAGACTACAATTGTCTCTTTACGGAGAAGGGTGTGGAAGTCTTCAGTAGGGAGGATTTCTTTGTTTTCTTTACGGTCCGCCTCAAGAATAAGCTTTACCTTGTTGACTTCGACAAGAGTACGACTAAGCTTGAGACCTGTTTAGTGGCAAAATCTAGCATGTGTTGGTTATGGCATCGCTTGTCTAGCACATGTTGGCATGAGGAACTTGGCCAAACTATAAAAAGACAACCATATCCTTGGACTAACAAATGTTGATTTTGACAAAGACAAGATATGTAGCGCTTGCCAAGCCGGAAAGTAAGTAGGCGTACCTCACCCACCAAAGAGCATCATGGCCACTACTCAACCTTTAGAGTTGATGCATATGGATCTCTTTGGACCGGTTGCCTACCTTAGCATCATGGGTAATAAATATGGACTTACTATAGTTGATGATTATTCCTGCTTCACTTGGGTATTCTTTGTCTTTGATAAGTGCCAGGTACAAGAGAAAGTGAAGACTTTTGTGAGATGGGCACAAAGAGAATTCAGTCTTCCAATCAAGAAAGTGAGAAGTGACAATGAAAGTGAATTTAAGAACACTAAAGTTGAGGAGTTTCTTGATGAAGAGGGCATCAAGCATGAGTTTGCCGTTCCATACACCCCTCAACAAAACGGTTGTAGTAGAGAGGAAGAACCGAACACTCATTGACATGGCAAGGGCGATGCTTGATGAGTACAGACTTTGGACATCTTTTGGTGTGAAGCCATCAACACCGCTTGCCATGCTATCAACCGCCTCTACTTGCACAAGAAACTCAAGAAGACTTATGAACTCTTAACCTTAACAAACCAAAGGTGTCATACTTTAGAGTGTTTGGGTGCAAATGTTTTATTCTCAACAAAAGGCCCCGAACCTCTAAGTTTGCACCTAAAATTGATAAAGGTGTTCTTCTTCATTATGGATCAAATGAGCATGTCTATCGTGTCTCCAACAAAACTCAAGGTAGAGTTGAAGTCACAATAGATGTGATATTTGATGAATCTAATGGCTCTTAAGTAGAGCAAGTTGATCAAGGTGTTGTAGGAAAGGAGGATCCACCTTGTGAGGCAATCAAGCAATTGACGATTGGCGATATAAGGCCATAAGAAGATCAAGCCACTGATGAGGAGGATCCACCGGCTATTCTTTGCACAACATACGTTGGCGTACTCAATGACCAAGTGCAGCGCACACCTGCTGAAAGTGTCCAGCACGGCAGTGCCGCACCCTCCACCTCGGTAGCAGCTGATCCAACCCCTACATCACCTATTCAGCCACTTGATCTTGCTCCAATACTTGAAGCTGAAGATGAGTATGATGAAGATCAAGAAGAGAATAAAGATGGCGTTGATCACCCATGACTTCGACAAACCGTTCAACGGGATCACTCCGTTGAGAACATTCTTGGGAGTCTTAGAAAGGGAGTGACTACTCGTTCACATTTAGCTACCTTTTGTCAATATTACTCGTTTATTTCTTCTATGGAACTGACAAAGGTAGATGAAGCTCTCAAGGATCCGGATTGAGTGTTGGCCATGCAAGAGGAGCTTGACAACTTTGAGAGAAACAAAGTGTGGGAGTTGGTGGAAAGACCCAAGACTAACATCATTGGCACCAAGTGGGTCTTCCGCAACAAGCAAGATGAGAATGGTTTGGTGACAAGAAACAAGGCAAGATTGGTCGCTCAAGGTTTCACTCAAGTAGAGGGTTTGGACTTTGATGAAACCTTTACACCGATGGCAAGACTAGAAGTAGTTCACATTCTTCTAGCCTTCGTTGTCCATCATGACTTCAAACTCTTTCAAATGGATCTCAAGAGTGCATTTCTCAATGACCCTTTGTAAGAAGAAGTGTATGTTAAGCAACCACCCGGGTTTTGAAGATCCTAAGTGTCCCAACCATGTCTACAAACTCCGAAAGGCGCTCTATGGGCTTAAGCAAGCACCAAGAGCATGGTATGAATGCCTTAAGGAATTCTTGCTCAAACAAGGCTTTGAAATAGGCAAAGCCGATCCTACTCTCTTTACACATAAAGTTGGGAATGATATATTTGTATGCCAAATATATGTCGATGACATAATATTTGATAGTACTAACAATGTGTATGTTGAGCAATTTAGTAGGACTATGACCAAAAGATTTGAGATGTCCATGATGGGTGGGCTCAAGTTCTTCCTCGATTTTCAAGTCAAGCAATTGAAGGAAGGGACTTTTATATACCAAACAAAGTACACCCATGACATGCTAAAGAAGTTTGATATGGCTAAGGCAAGGCCAATCAAAACTCAATGCTAAGCAATGGACATCTTGATCTTGATAAGGAGAGTCCAGTTTGTGGACATAAAGGTATATCGTTCCATGATCGGCTCCCTTCTTTACCTTTGTGCATCTAGGCCTGATATTATGCTTAGTGTGTGCATGAGTGATAGATTTCAAGCTAATCCGAAGGAATGTCACTTAGTGGTCTGTTAAGAGAATTTTGAGATATTTAGTACTCACTCTAACCTTAGCTTGTGGTATCCCAAGGGCTCCAAGTTCAATCTATTTGGCTATTCAGATTTTGATTATGCGGTTGCAAAGTAGATCGAAAAAGTACTTGAGGGGACATGTCAATTCCTTAGACGGTCCTTAGTGTCTTGGAATTCAGAAGCAAAATTGTGTAGCTCTTTCCACCGCCCGAGGCCGAGTATGTTGCGGCCGGCGCTTGTTGTGCTCAACTACTTTGGATAAAGCAAACCTTAAAAGATTTCGGATGTCAATACTCAAAAAATCACACTTTTGTGTGACATAAAAGTGTCATAAAGCTTGCAAATAATCCCATAGCCTACTCAAGAACCAAGCATATTGACATCCGTCATCACTTTTGAGAGACCATGAACTCAAAGGAGATATCGTAATTAAGCCATGTGAGCACCGAAAAGCAACTAGCCGATATCTTCACTAAGCCTCTCGATAAGTCAAGGTTTTGTGCTTTGCGTAATGAGTTAAATATTCTCGATTCTCGTAACTTTGTTTGAAACCCAAAGACATGTTTGTTTGAGACACTAGTATGAGTAGGCAAATGTTTTTGAAAATCTTTATATAGTGTTTCAAATCGTTTTTGAAAGTGTCTTCCAAGACTCATAACCATTGTTTGTAATGATTATATGTTCTTTGGTTATGAAACTTGGTAGCGGTGTTGATCCATTTGAGAGAAAAGAGTCAAAAGTAGTTATTCCTACAGGTCGGAATTTGGGTCATTGCGGCGGTGCAGCGCTGCGTCGTCTTGGCGATGCCGCGCAAAGTCTCGGTTTGAGGCCCGGACCACGACCCATCCAACCGCGGGCCAACATTTCTTCTTTTTTCTTTTCTACCCTAGCCGGGCGAACTACTTTCCTCTCTCTCTCTCTCTCTTCCCTTTGGTCCGACACCCACACGCGCCCGCTCCTTCTTTCTCACGCAGCGTGAGGACAGCGCCCCCCGCCACCTTTGCTTTCAGCACCGCCACCGCCCTCGCGGCGGTGCCACACGCGAGTCCAGCCGCCCTCCCTTCTCATGGCCGATTGGTGGAGCTCCCTCTCCTCGAGCTCGGTCTCTTCTTCCCTCCCTCACTCCGCGAAGGACAAGCAAGGTGAAAAACCTAACCCTAACAATGTGCTAGTTTCTTTCATGGATTTACTTTCCTAGATGATGTATGGATTGTAGGGAAGTGATTTTGATAGTTGGATTGAATCGATTTGATACTTCCATGACTTGGATGATTTAGGGGAGGGTGCGGTAGTGCTGCCCCAAATAGAACTTAAGTGTTCTTAGGCGATTCAAATAGCAAATATCCCCGAAATCATCAAGGATATTGAAGTGCTAAATTGATTGAATCCGAGGAATTGAAATTACTCTCTCAACTTTTTTCATACCTATTCTATTTAGTCCATGGTGGAATTATCACACATTCTCTCGGATTTGAGTCTGAAATTGTGATAGAATATGCAAATAAGTTGGAGGCATGTAATAGGATGAATGGAAAAATGCTTTTGATCTGCTGAAAATTGGCGGTAGCGGTTACCCACATCCAACGGCGGCGGTGCCGCTCAGCCCGAATTAAACACGGGCGGCCCGGTTTCATGAATCAACTTGCAAGTTTCCTTTCTTACTAATATGTAAATTCAACCATTTTACTACTCTATCAAATGCAGTTTCTCACCATATTCATATCCTTGGCATCGATGGATCAAGGTGGTGATCCCAAGGGCAAGAGGAAGATGAGGACCAAGGATGCAATCAAGAGAGGCAGGGGCAGAGGCACTTCCAGTGTGTAGAGGCAGCCTATGCTTGATGAGGAGCAGTTACAGCAGCTGGGGTACACCATTGTGCCTGAAGGTGACCAAGGCACTCCTAGACACCTTTATGGGTTTGATAACAAACTATCACGGAGGTTCTTTGAAGGTGAATATGAGCTCACTCGTCCTAATGACACCTTTGCTACATCCTATTGTTGACTACTCTAGGAAGTAGAGAGAAGTGGCGAGGCAAGAGAAGTCAACACCTATGCCAACCCCAAGAGACTTGACATAGATGAGAGGTTACGAGATGTTTTTCACTCTAACTTTTATCTCTCGGTCATCTTTCACTTTGCAAGAAGAGTAAGATAATTCAGATGCACTATGTCAACATTGAGGATGTGGCTAAGAAGGAAGAGCCCGAATTCAATGCTGCCATTGATGCTTGTGCTAAGTTTGAGTTGGCCAGACATTATGGCTTTCAAGCATGACCGAATGAGGAGATCCTCGGTCAATTCCACTCCACCTACTTTTGGGATAAGAATGCGGATGTGGTGTTTTGGATGATAGACAAGAAGCACTACCGCATTCACTATCTCACCTTCCGTCGATTCTTGGTTTTGGTGAGACTCACGTAAACCTATGCTCGCATTCATGCACATGGTCCATATGAGACCAAGGACATCGAGGATTCTTTGGGAAGATCCGGATGATGCGAGATGGTAAGAGAAGGGGTTTGAAGAGTTTCTTTTATATGATGAACAACCTCTCTGGGGGCACCATTGATCCTGGTGCAGCTTCTGATGTTAATGGATATCGCGAGGAACTTGTTTGCCCACTTCGGAGATGATGAGAGATTCAATGTGGCAAGGTTCATGTGGGTGTAGCTTGCTTATGCTATGGATGATGGGAGAAGGAATCTTCCTTATGCTCATGTTCATGATTGAGAGGGTCACTGGGCGTGTTTTTCCCAAGGATGGTTTTCATACCGTCTACAACATTGAGAAGACCCAATCCTATGCGGCTACAAAGAAGACGATTGGGAGGTTCTTGGCCGGGGCGTGAGGACATTCCCGAGTCCACTTGCCCTAGGTCCGAGGAGTGGGGGTGGACTGAAGAGCAAGGTCAAGGCTTGGATGAGAGCGATTTTTGGACATTGTGCATATGCTTCCTAGCAGACCTATGAGACCCTTGAGAGAGATGAGATAGGCATTCAGGGAGTGTTAGAGAGTGGCAGGGTCTAGCACCTCCTCCACCTATCCCTAGACCTCCTCAGTATGAGCTTCCCGGACCTTTACAGCGCGGCCGCCAGGGCTTTCTAGAGGATGGTTAGAGACTCTTGGTGGTTTTTAGCAGTAGTTTAGGGTGGCACAACAGGGATCGTCCTCACCGCTCAGGTCATGGTGCTCCACATCCCCACCATGGAGGCACCTCTGGTGATGATGATGATGATGATGATGATGACATTTCTAGCAGTGGACATGGTGGTGAAGGAATATAGGATCGCTACGCTAGCTAGAAAACAAAACTTTTCTACCCATAAACCAGGAACTACTGCTAGTTATAGATCACGGGATTACCACTAGATGCGCAGGTGTAGCAGAAGACATCTTCTCTTGACGTAGATATGCAGCGTCACAACAATGCCGTGTAGCTGCTCCGTCCTTCACATGCGGTTCGTCCTTGTGCTCCGGATGCAGCACCTCCGAGGTTCCCACACGTACAAGGAGAAAGCGCCGCGCCTCCGGACTGCTAGGTCCGCGAGGAGCAAGAGGCGAGGGCATAGCGGCGGCCAAAGCCAAAGTGGTGTGACTTGACCTAGCCCCGCGCCCACCTCTCTTATATAGGCGTTTCTAACAGGCTCCCAGAGCTGGAGGCCCATTAGTAACCCTAAGCCTCATCTATTTGGATCGAGATCCGAATTAGGCCTCCTTCCCTTTAAGCATGTGATCCTATGGGCTCACGCACACATAGACATGGCCTGAGTACTCCTACTCGACCAATAATTGATAGCGCCCTCTAGCAAGACGTGTCAACTCCCATGTGTACGCAATGATCATATCGGATGAACCACCACAAACTCACATACATGTTATTCCCTTGCCACACGATATTTTGGTCCACCTCGTTGGGTTAACATAACCCAAGCACGACCATGCATTTCTTGATCCAATCATTCGAGTGGTCGGTGATATCTCCCCTGTCATGGAGAGGGGCAATTCCATCTTGATTGACTATGCCTCACAAAGATGCTTCCCGATAAACCCGAAGACCATCTTTATAGCTACCCAATTACGGAGTAATGTTTGATAGTCCCTAAGTAGGTCGTTCACATCTTGAGTACATACGATAATCTCGAGGTCTAAGGACATAACGTTACATGATGTGTAAAGAGATAATAATAACATCTCATGTCGGGTCAATCCAGCCTATGTCATACATGTGCCCACACTATTAGTTTTACATCTCCATGTCTATGACTTGTGAAACATAGTCATCAACCAATATGTGTCTTGTCGAATATTCATGTGTGTCCTCACATGAACTCCTACCAGGGACAATTATAGAATAACTATACAAGTAAAGAGTTTCACAAACAATTCACATAATTGCCAATCGATACAAGTTGTCTTTAATGGATATTCATGAACACATAATATATCATGGATACAAGTAAATACAATCATCTCTATGATTATCTCTAGGGCATATTCCCAACAATCTCCCACTTGCACTAGAGTTAATCTTGGAGATATCTAATACCTATATCTCTCATGTGCACCTCATGCTTAGGCTGTGGAAGAGCCTTTGTCAAAGGATTTGCAACATTCAAATCCGTATGTATCTTGCATATCTTGATCTCACCCCGTTTGACGAACTCTCGAATGAGGTGAAATTTCCGATACATGTTTGTTCTTATGGTGATTCCTTGGCTCCTTAGCACATTGCAATTGCGCCACTATTGTCACAATTAAGGTTCAATGGGCCGCTTGCATTCGGAAACACACCAAGCTTAATGAGGAACTTCCTCATCCAAACACCTTCCTTCGCGCTTTAGAAGCTACAATGTACTAAACCTGGCTGTAGAATCGGTCACCGTTTTCTGCTTGAACTTTTCCAACTCACTTTGCACCACCATTTATTGTGAACAAGAATCCCGATTGAGATTGTGAATCATCTCGTTATGTCGGTTTGGAAGCTAGCATCGGTGTAACCATTTACAACGAGCTCCTCCTCACCTCCATAGATTAGGAGCACATCTTTAGTCCTTCTCAAGTACTTAAGAATGTTTTTCACAAGTGTCCAGTGACTCATCTGGATTAGCTTGGTACCTGATCGCAACACTTAGAGCATATGAGACATCTGGACATGTACATATCATGGCGTACATGATGGAACCAACTGCTGAAGTGTATGGAACCTTACTCATGCGCTCTAAGCTCATCGGCGGTCGAAGGGCGTTGTTTCTTGCTAAAAGCGCATACCATGTGACATAGGCAAGAACCCTTTCTTGGACTGTTCCATGTTGAACCGTTTCAACACCTTGTCAATGTACATATCTTGGCTTAATCCTATAAGCCTCTTCGATCTATCTCTATAGATCTTTATGCCCAAAATGTATCTTTGCTTCTCCCAAATCCTTCATAGAAAATGTATTATTCGATTGAAGTCTTCCGCAGTGCAACATTGGAATGTCATTCCTAATCAATAATATGTCATCCACATACAAGATTAGAAATACAGCAGCGTCCCACTTTCCTTCTTGTATACACAAGGTTCTTCTTCATTACGATGAAAACCAAACTCTTTGATTGCTTCATCAAAACAAATGTTCCAACTCTCGAGATGCTTGCTTTAACCCATAAATGGATTTACGAAGCTTGCATATTTTTCCGGCATTGTTTGGATCAACAAAACCTTCCTACTGTATCATATACACGTCCTCATCCAAATTTCCATTTAGAAAGGTTGTTTTAACATCCATCCGCCATATCTCATAATCGAAATAGCGGCAATTGCTAGAATGATGCGGATAGATTTAAGCATTGCTACTAGCGAAATGTCTCATCGTAGTCAACTCCTTGAACTTGCCGAAAAACGCTGCGACAAGTCAAGCTTTATAGATGTGAACATTTCCATCCATATCCTTTTTCTTTTTATAGATCCATTTGCACTCTATGGGTTTAACCCCATCGGTGGGTCAACCAAGTTCCAAACTTGATTGTCTCCCATGGAATCTATCTCGGATCTCATGGCACCTTGCCATTTCTAATCAAGGCCCATCATAGCTTCCGCATATGTCACGGGGTTTGTCATCGTCTAAGAATAACAAATCCCCACGTAACTCAAAGATTCTTGCCGATCTTCGTGGTTGTGGTGGTGTTTCCTTTGCCACGGGTATCTCAACTTGTTATGCTACATTAGCATCACTTTCGTAGAGTCTTAAACTATTGGCTCATCTTGAACTTCTTCAAGATACATGTTTTGTCCACTCTAGTCTCTTTTGAGAAACTCTTTCTCTAAGAAAACACCATTTCGAGCAACAAACACTTTGCCCTTTGATCGGTTGTAAAAGTAATACCCTAAAGTTTCCTTTGGGTATCTCACGAAAAAAAGCACTTGTCCGACTTGGATGTTAGTTTATCTCGATGAAGTCATTTGACATAAACTTCACAACCCTAAATCTTTAGAAAAGACAAACTGGGACTCTTACCAGTCCACATCTCATATGGTGTCTTAACTATGGACTTAGATGGCACGCTATTTAGTGTGAAAGCGGCTATTTCTAGACCGTATCCCCAACACGATAAAGGTAGGTCTGACTGGCTCATCATTGACCAAACCATGTCCAACAAAGTCCGATTACGTCGCTCAGACACACCGTTTCTCTAAGGTGTTCCAGGCGGCGTAAGCTGTGGAACAATTCCACAACTCTTTAGATGATTGCTAAAATTGTGGCTCAAATATTTGCCTCCACGATCGGATCGCAAAGCCTTAATTTTCTTGCCACATTGATTCTCTACTTCATTCTGAAACTCCTTGAACTTTTCAAATGTCTCAGATTTATGTTTCATTAAGTAGATATATCCATATCTACTAAAATCATCGATGAAAGTAATGAAGTATTGGAATCCGCCTCTAGTCATCGTACTCATTGGTCTGCATACATCGGTATGTACAAGTTCCAACAAGTCTGCTGCCCTCTCGGAAAACCTATGAAAGGCGCCTTGGTCATTTTGCCTAGAAGGCAAGCCTCACGTCTCGTATGATTCAAAATCAAATTAAGTTGGAAGCCCATCGAGAATAGAGCCTCTTCATGCGATTCTCACTTATATGACCTAAACGACAATGCCACATATAGTTAGGACTTAACTCATTAAGCCGAGGCTTTTTAGCATTTATATTACAAATAGGTGCCTCATTAAGATTTAAAATAAATAACCCATTCACAATGGATGCACGAAGCCACAAACATGTCATTTTTTTTGAGATCACACAACCATTGTCTTCACTCTTAAATGAATAACCATCCTTCATCAAACATGAAGGTGACACAATGTTTCGACTTAAACTACGAACAAAATAACAATTATTCAATTCCAAAATAAATCCCGACGGGAGGTGGAGTTGCATCGCCCGACGCTCAATCAAAGAACTCTTGCATTATTGCCTACGCTGAAAGTCAACTTCTCCCTTTCCAACGCTTCTACTTCTTATCATTCCACGCATCCTATTGCAAATATGAGCAACCGATCCGGTATCAAATACCCAAGAATTAATATAAGAATCGATGATGAATATATGCGTAACATAAACAACAAGTGTACAAGCGGTGGGGAGTACATTTACCACCACTATCCTTCTTGGATGCTAAGTATAGCTTGCGCTTTCTTTTCGATGGCGTTTCCCATGACAATGAAAGCACTTTCGGTTTCAGCGATTGGTCCAAATAGGGCTCGATGGCTTTGGCTTAGAGGGCTCGATGTTTTGGACCGCCATCACATGGCTACTACCAAAGACCTTTCTTGATGTCACCTCTGGCAGTAATAAGCATGCCACACAATTCAGTCAAGCCTTTCTCTGCCCCATGCATATGGTAGTTCGAGATGAAGTTTCCACGGCTAGGCGAAGAGATCGCGAGAATGAAATCAGTAGCCAACTCACGGGGCCAATTGGGAAGCCTAGCTTCTCCAATCTCTGAGTGTAACCAACCATCTTGATTACATGTGGTCCAAACTAGCTGCGCCTTACGCTAGCTTGCTCTCAACAAGGGCCTTAGAGACATTGAACCTTTCGATCGTGGGCTTGAGTATGGAACATATCCTCAAGCACCACAATCATATCATGTGTCGCATGATTGTTATCGAACTGCATCTGCAGATCAGGTTCCATACAAGCAAGCATAAGGCAACTCACTTCAAGATCAGCATCACATGCTTTCTTGTAAGCGTTTTTCTTAGCAAATGTAGATGCATTATTAGCGGGGCTCATCCGGTAAGGGGTTGTCTAGAATATCTTCCTTTTTCTCCGCCACGAGAACAATTCTCGGGTTCGGATCCAATCCGCATAGTTTGTTCCATTCAACTTATCTTTCTCAAGAACTGAATGTAAAGTAAATGGTTGATTGCTAGGCGCCATTTATCTACAACAAAATAATGCAAAAAGAACACTAAGACAATGTATCCATGATAGAGTAAATAAGAGAATCTACTCCCACTAAAATCAATATCCCTCAATTGAAACTTAGTGATTCAAGACCCACAACTAACAAGTCTACTAGTGAGCTTTAGCATCACCGCTAGAAGACATGGTAGATTGGTAAGCAACTCTTTGCTAATAATATCACATATGACTCTTGTTGTTGGGTAGCATCTCTATACCAAACACCCAACCGGCCATGCTCCAAGGCCCCTAACCGTTAGGATGACCTTGTTCAAGTAACCAAACCTTCCACGGTAAGTATCCGATATGAATCTGCCTAGTCAAGGAAAACCGGTGGTACCCTAATTTCATAGACCCACCACCGATTGTACAAGACACGTGACAGTGCAAGGTTTGGGGAAGCATTGTAACTTAAACATGCCGAGGGATCGTTCTACTTTACTATCGTATGTAGACAAAAACATAGTTACGCACGTGAAAGTAGAATATAATAAGAATGACATTAAACCGCTGTGACTTGGTATGGCCAAATAACTCTTTGGGGATCTCCATCTCCATTGAACTGTTCGTCATGATGATCTCCATCTCCATGATCCATGTATGCCATCCTCCAGTGATGAATCTGCTAAGACTGTCTATACTAGCGCAGATAGTAATAGTCATTACATTGTCGCGATCATCACCATTTGGCACGCATGCCATTACATTAATGAGACAATATATAAGTGGCTCCAGCCATATTGTCATCCTCACGACATGCAAGTCATGAATTAATTATACACATGCATCACGTACACATAAAAGCCATTGTTGACATTTCTTATGGCAATCACAAAAGGATGGATTAGATCCAACCCCAGGACGGCGCCAGAAATGTATAATGGTATCTATCTAAATAAGTTAGCCTGGATGTGGAGTTAATCTCACATTCCAGCAAAAGGTTAGTTGGGGTTAAAAGAGAGTTAGACGGAATTAGTAATGGTGTATATCTCTACATCATTATCCATAGTGAAGTTAATCTCACGGGATATGCACAAGAGGTGTACAACACATTCTAGCATTACCTACGTACTAGTCTGTCACCCTAGCAGCAATGCTAAGAAATGCGTGAATGGTATTCTTAATATGCCACTTGAATCTTTGAAATAATATGAACATGATATCCGTAAGCGCATAGATAGAAATACCATTGTAGCACTTCACCGAGTAAATCCAAGTATCATATTTATATTTTACCACAGGGAAGGGGTAGACTAATGGGTAGATTGATTGAAGTCACTTGCGGTGTGGTAATGTAGAGTAAACCATATGAATCTAACTACTCTAAACAGGGGTAAGTCATATAGAGATAATGATAAATGATAAGTGCCAAGTCAAAGATCATGGTGTGCCACTAGAATATGTCATAAAAGGCTATACTAATATGGTATAGGTAGAGCAGACAGAATATTCCTAAGTTACTCCTACTTATATGTCAATGCATACTATGATTAGTGCAGTACATCTAGTAATCATGGCAAGAAGGCATTATATCTACACATGGTGAACATTACTAAAGAAGATCAGGAACAAAGCAAGTCTACCATAGTAATAAAGCTCAACTAGACATACATTCAGGGGGTGGACTACAAAGGACTCAATGGCAATATCACATCCATGATCTACCACACGACCCGGAATATAGGGTGCGATCCGCGAGCAAATGTTGTATAAACACCACGTTTACACATTGTCGACCACCCACAAAGTGATCATCTATGTGGGCGCTATACGACTCCATGCTTGAGTATAAAGACAATCTAGCTATACTAGATATATAATCATAATAAACATCGAAACATATAACTAAGAATATAATCATTGAATAGATCAACGTCATAACAAATGTAACTAACCAAATACTTACAAATTAGATACAAGAGAGAAGCCACGAGAAGCTCGGCTTCCTCTACTTCTTGACGATCAGGAATCCAAGGCAAGCTTGACTTCCTCTAGAACTAGCCTAGATAGCTAATGCTCTAATTATGGTGGAACTAGGGCTTGGAATCTTGACTTGATAACTTGATTGGTATGGAGTAGAATGAATTAGAATTACTTAGGGTTTCACCCAGGGTTCAGGGGGTCTTGTTATATAGCCCCGGTGGATGCACCGTGGCCCTTGGATCAAACAGACCTTGAACAACGGTGTAGATTGCACCTCAATGGCAGTAGTGAACTAACCTAGAAAGATGAGGCTGACTGGTGGGTCCCACAAGGTGACCGCGCCATTATTCTGCCAGGTGGGCCCTTGCTTCAGGGTCCTGTCTTCTGGTGTCTTCTAGAGTATTCTTGTGTGGGTTTCAAGTTGAGTTGTGTCGTGGACAAGTCTTTGTGTCGCATGGCTTGCAAACTCTAGCGTTTTTCTGTTTAATCCACGAAAATATACAAATCACCAAAACTCCTGAAATTATGTCGAGTTAGGCCCCTAAACTATGTTGATATTCATTTTAAGCACTTATTTCATGTTTAGATGACTATTAATTTTATGCTATAAGAGATACCAACAAGCTCCCCAAGCTTACCTTTTGCTAGTCCCTAGCAAAACTTATTTTTACTTATTGTTGGATCAGGAGTTACTGCAACGCTTTTACACCTCAAAAGTACACATGCTTTCAAACAAAATTTCTTCTCCGGATAAGAATAAACTTTTTCAACTTTTAACTTTACCCATATTACCTTTAACCGTGGAGCTTATAGCCTTTTCTTATGATCTTGGGTAATTGAAAGATAGAACAATCAAGTCAAGCAACGTGTCTCAGACTCTTTGTTCAACTATCATTCCAGAGTTTTTTTGCAAGTTTTTGAAATAAAACTCAAAGTTCCTTTAGTATGACCCTTTCAAGTCTCTCATTTGTGGTATTTGTGAATCCTCACTAAGGCAATAAGTTTGTTTTGCCTTTCTCTCATAATTTGTGGTATTTTTGGACTAAGGCAGTGGGACACTATGCCTTCTTCTCTCTCACCCTATATCTAAGGCTTATATGTGGAGTTTATAGGTGGGAGAAAACTAAATCTACTTACTAAGCATATATTGTGAGTTCAAGCAATGGATCCAAAGTTATGAGTCATACTTGATGCATGTGTATGATGGAATGGAATGAATATGATGGTAGGTGTATGAGGTGAATGTAATGAATGCAATGAGGGAAAGCCTAATTCTACTTTTGCTCCTTGAGGAATCATCTCTCTTTGGAATCTGGAAATATTTGTGAGAACCTAGGTTGCGTATTTTTTTCTCTTTCTTTTCTTTCTTCTCTTTTTTTTTTATGGAGAGGCGGGCATCTAAGTACCCATTGTTTTATTGCGGACACTTGTCCATTTTTTTAACTCTCCTTTATTCTCTTCTCTTCTTTTTTTATACTACAACACAAGTCTCTTTTTGTAATAATAACTTTTTGAGAGGTAAACAAGAGTAATGGAGCTTTATAAGATGTTGGCTAAGTGGATGAGTGTAGAGAATATTTTTAGTTGCTCTATCCCCAGGATAGGAGTAGAACATTTTTGGTGGATATGTGATGGGTGTATAGTGGATATTTATGGTGGATGCGTTTTCTAGGGTAGAAGTAGCATAAGTGCAAGAGGGACAGGGTGGAGTGGAAATGGAGTGTGTGTGTGAGTAGAGTGTGTGCATGAGTAGCAGCATGACAAGTTTCTAAGGGTCGACAAAGATTGACCAAACTCAATGCAAAACAAGCGACCTATATATATATCAAAGGGTTTTCCTAATCTATGGAGCATGTATATGGTTGTGGTAGGAGTTTCAACACTCTGTCATACAGGAATGTATCATGTGCACTTTAATAATTTTCAAAATAAGCCTCCAGAAATATAGTATCACTAGGAGTAAGAGAAATAGCAGCTCAAACTTTCATATATCATATCCGTCAATTACCTAGACTTGAGCAAGCATTTGCAACCCACGGGTTTCAGGTTCAGAGCAAATCTCAAGTCAAAGCAGTTTGTATTAAAGGCTCGAGAGAAATTAAGCTTGAAAGCTAGGTACTTGAAAGGAATTACGACGGAGCAACTATTCATCATCTCCATATTTTTAAGGTTCATTTTAGTTGAGCAAAAGCATAATGGTGTACACTCTCTCTTGATCATTTATTCTCACACTCTAATAAAGATTCTCTAAAGATTATAAAGACTAGACTCCTAGCAAACTAAGCAAACCAAAATATTAGCTAATAATAATAGTAGGGATACTTATCGTGATAACGGTGGTGCTCTCCCCAAGCTAGATTGGAATGTCGGATTGATGATGTGGAAGTTGAGGTAGATGGTGACGATGATGTCGGCCTATCATGTCTCTCTCCCTTAAATCTCTCACTGAACTCAAATAGACAACAAAGCTAGTGAAACTTGATTAAGCGTTAGGGGTTAGCCACGTTGCTTTTAGTTGTCCGGGAATCTCTCAACAAGATTAAATATTTTTTGGGGTTTTATTATTTCCATGCAAGAAAAGATAAAGAACTCATTAATGCATTTTTATTTTATTTTTATGCCACCACAAAGAAATATCTTTGAGGGTGTTTATGCCTCGGATTTACTCACATGGGGCTTTAGGGTTTTAGCAAAACAAAGCACTAAACATTTTTATTATTTTTCCGATGCAATTTATAAAAGGAAATATGCTATGCAAAATGCAAAAGTTAAATATGCAATGCTGAGAATTAAATATGGATAACTACCGAGTTACCTTTCGGTGAGGGTTCGGCGATTTAAAGTCCTCCGAACAGGGACAAGAGGTCCATTTATTCTTCCCGGGGTACATCGGTTGTCACACATGGTGGCACTGATGATTCGATTGATGTCTCTTCCGATGATGTACTGGGAGATGTCTCTTTCTTCCTCCATTATTTCTTGGTTGGTGTGTTGTTCCTTGGAGTGGTTGGTTCCTCCACCTTCTCTTATTCTTCTTCTTGGATCTTCAATAATTGCTTCTTTTGGTGGTGGCGTCGTGCTGACCTGTTCTTGTTTGGCTGTTCATAATTAGTATAACTATTAAAGTACAAGCGTACCTTTTCTGTAGGGAACTGGAAGTGGATCTCTCCCGATCGGATGTAGATGATGGCGCGCGTGGTGTTGAGGAATGGTCTCCCCAGCACTAATGGTGGATCCTGTTCTTCCCCCATGTCCATGACTAGGAAGTCGGTGAGGACATAGTGCTCATTGATTTATACTGGTACGTCTCTAGCAATTCCTTCCGGAATTCAGAACGATTGGTTCGCTATCTGCAGCTGCACATATGTTGGGTACAAAGGTAATTTACCAAATAGTAATTCATATGTTACCTTTGCCATTAGGTTGATGCCGGATCCCGTGTCGCAATAAATGTTGTTGAAGGTCAACTGGTTGATGGAGCATGCTATGGTCGGGACACTGGATCTTCTAGTTTGCGTAGCAATGGAGATTTGAGTTGATAATCATGTTTGGAATGTACCGGGTTGATCATCATTGCTTTTGTAGGCTGAGCCTTCTTGTTCTTATTCTTGTTCCTCCTTCTCCTAATGATCTCTGGTGTCGTCTCATAGAAGTATGGCATCTGTGGGTGAGCAGGAGCTATAAGTGTCTTGTTCTTTAAAGTTGAATATCTCCTTTCTCTCCTTGATGGTGAAGTAGATTTTTGGACTATTGGAGTAGATGATAGCTTTGGCCATGCTCAAGAACGGTCGGTCTAATATGATTGGTGCCCTTTCATCTCCTCCCGTTTCAATAACTGCAAAGTCTACAAGCACACATGAGTGTCCAACCCATACACTCACATCTTCAAATATTCCTTTGGGGCAAGCTGCAAGCACATATACAATAATGGGTCACCATGAATTTTCTCATAAATTACCTTAGGCATAATGTTGATGCTTGAGCCAAAGTCACATAACGTGGCCTCAATGGTGTAGGGTCAATTCTGATGGAGATGACGGTCTCCCTCGTATCTCCTTTATTGGGTGGTAGGGAGTCGTCCTTTCATCCATTCTTTCAAAGCTCTTTGAAGTACAAACTTGCATTGAATACATCGACAAGATTTGCAAATTCTAATTCTTCCGGTTGGCCTAGAATCTTACCTGGGTGTGGTTAGTTAAACGGATGTAGTCGGTGAGAAATCTGAGACTCTATCATTTTTTTGAAGCTATGTTGATTCTTAATTGCAGAAGAAAAAGCTATCCCTTTTATTATTTATAGTTTCTAGCATGTTATCATTGAAAGCTAACTTCCTAGATAGATTTTCCATGATCTTACCTTTGGTTCAGGGCGAGGTCTCTCTAGGAAGGCTAATTGTAGTTATTTAAAATTGTTACCTTGAGAATTACCTGAGTAGTTACCTTGGTTGTTGGGCCTCTGTTGGTTCCAACCTTGATTTTGTTGAGGATGATAATTGTTGTTGTTATGGTTGATGTAGTTCACATCCTCTTCAACCTCTGGGCGGATTCTTGCAGTGTGCCCTGTGTTGCCACGTGTCATGCGAGAATCAAGAATTTGCATGACTTTATTCTTCTCGGGAGCTCTATCTTCGAGCTTCTTCATTATTAAATCCATTTTGGTAGACAATATGTCTACCTCCTTAAGCTGGTGCATTCCTCCCGATCTCTTGTGGGATTGACGTTCTTCGTTCCAACTTTGGTTGGAGGCCATCTTCTCCACAAGCTCAGTAGCTTTAATGAGTGTAAGTGATAGGAAAACACCTCCAAAGAAGGCAGATCCATGGTCTCACGGGTACTAGTATTGAACCCGTGGTAGAAAGTCTGCATGAGTAGCTAGTTCTCCATCCCGTGGTGTGGAGATTCTAAAATATACTCTTGGAAGTGTTCCCACACTTTAGGGACGGATTCGTCGTGTTGTTGCTGAAAATTTGATATCTTCTCTCGTAAGGCATTCGCTTGCCTATAGGAAAGAACTTGACTAGGAAGGCAGTAGAGCAGAGTGACCAGGTGCTGTTTCTTCTCTTTATTTGCGTAGAACCACTACTTCGCTTCTCCCAACAGTGAGAATGGGAAGAGGCGGAGTAGGATGGCATCTCTTGGTACTCTCTTAATGATGAAAGTGTTGTAGATTTCCACGAAATATTGGGGATGAGCACTCGCATCTTCGTGTGCCTTCCCACAACATTGGCTAGCTTGTACCATGTTGATGAGCCCAAGCTTGAGTTGAAATTCATTGTCCCCAATCTCAATTGCCAGCCTAGTATGTTGGCCGTAGTTGAAATAGAGAACTCACGTAGTGTCTTGTCGCCATGGTCTCAAAAACT
Source organism: Hyparrhenia diplandra (assembly GCA_015847255.1). Classification (NCBI taxonomy): domain Eukaryota; kingdom Viridiplantae; phylum Streptophyta; class Magnoliopsida; order Poales; family Poaceae; genus Hyparrhenia; species Hyparrhenia diplandra. The sequence goes on along the minus strand of JADLZK010011887.1, from coordinate 235,255 downwards.
GGTGTTAAGCTTCGCCTTGATTAATGATCGTCCGGGACAGAAGGTGTTAGAGTTTTCCTAAGCTTGGATCTTGCCCTTCTGATTAATACTTTTGGATCTTCAATATAATTATCCGGACGGCCACTCCAATTCGTTCATTACCCTGCATAAGATAAACACAAGTAAACAAAACAAGGGTAATCCTGTTCGAGTAGTGACTAATGGGTCCTCAATACATTACATGATGCAAGTGATATCAATCTATCCATATGTGTGTGTTTTTAAGTTTGGCTAGCACCCTTCCCCGGCAACGGCGCCAGAAATGCTTGTTGACATTTCTTAATGCAATCACAAAAGGATGGATTAGATCCAACCCTAGGACGGCGCCAGAAATGTATAATGGTATCTATCTAAATAAGTTAGCCTGGATGTGGAGTTAATCTCACATTCCAGCAAAAGGTTAGTTGGGGTTAAAAGAGAGTTAGACGGAATTAGTAATGGTGTATATCTCTGCATCATTGTCCGTAGTGGAGTTAATCTCACCGGTATGCACAAGAGGTGTACCACACATTCTAGCATTACCTACGTACTAGTCTGTCACCCTAGCAGCAATGCTAAGAAATACGTGAATGGTATTCTTAATATGCCACTTGAATCTTTGAAATAATATGAACATGATATCCACAAGCGCACAGATAGAAGTACCATTGTAGCACTTCACCGGGAGTAAGTCCACGTATCATATTTATATTTTACCACAGGGAAGGGGTAGGCTTATGTAACACTTCAGAATTTACAAACACCCCGAGATGTTACTAAACACCGACGACAACAACCGCACATAACCAATAAAGATTTTGGAAGCACTTCCTCTCTATTTTAAGGAACAACGGGTAGTAAGACATACACAAAACCAACGGAAGCAAACTAGCATTGACGAACAACTAAACATAAATATGTGATATTCTAACGAGAAAGTTCACCAATCACTCTTTAAACAATTTCTTTTCGAGTCCGGTGAACATAACCAAATTATTTTGTTTAAATAAAAACATGAAGACTCCAAAAAGAGTGTGTGTGATGTGCAGCTACTCCCTTCCCTTCCAAGCAACCATCAAGTACCGGATTGACTAAAGCAAGGGTGAGATGAAACATCTCGAGCAAGCAAACTTGTTTTGACTAGCCATTTAAATCACAAGTTGAATTAAACATCAATTTAATGTAGAGTTTGACATGATATCAAAACAACATGAGAGACTTCCAATTTGGAACATTGCCAAATAATATAAAGCTTCATAAGAGCATGAACAAATCACTTCATAATATATTTCGTGAATGCATATGAATGCAATGCAAATGTCTCCCCCCTGCACACCCAACAAGGTATGGAGCTGCATCCCACGATGTTTATTGGTGCGGTCGTGACCATAGGTCAACGACATAACTTCCAATGCAAATGAATGATGCAATGCACTTGGAATGCTGCAATAAAATTAATATACACCACCAATGATACTTCAACTTCAACTTCATGATTGTGGGTTAACCACAACAACAATATGGAATAACAATATCACCATGTGTAAATGAATAAGACCACAATTAAATAAGGGTGAATAATTTAAGATCACAAGTTCAGATATGAGTTGTATGGCATTCTTATAGATAATAATCTGTAGGTGATAAAAATAACAAGCCAAAACGATAGCAAACCATCGCTACGTTTGCTTTGCCTCTTCACGTAAGGAGATCAAAAGCACTAGCGACGTTCGAAAGTGCTACCACCTGATCACAAACAATACTCAGTACAAGCACAAACATACCAGCACAAATAACAACATTTACGCACTAGAGCGCCCCAAACTCGACATTCAAGCGTCTACCGTTTGCTCTACCGATCAAGACAGCAGCACTAACTCTTCTCTTTTTTTGTAGACTTTAGACCACATAACTAAAAATTCCCAAAATTTACCAGGTTATATAAAACTCCATTATAAACAATTCTTGTATTGTAAATTTTTGCATAGCAAGCTCCCAAAATGGAGTAATTACCTACAGAACATGACTGAACAATTCTGCCAACCAAAACAGAATACCAAATTTCATAAATTCATAACTGAAGGTTTACTAAATAAAAAAAAATATATAAGTTACCAATCTGGAAAGCTTAAGAAAAACTCTACAATTCTTATTCAGATCACAAGTTCAAATTCCTCCATTACGGGAGCTAAACCTGGGTAAGTCTAAAAACTGTCCAGATTTTCGTCACTGCAAAACAGCCGTCTAAGGATGCCTATATCTCTAAAAGTACATAAGCTATGAGGGTGATATTGGCGTCAAAAGAAAGATATTGAAGTCCTCTACAACTTTGTCCACATTGATAAAATTTATTGAGACCGCTAAGATGCCCCAAAACAGCGATGAACAGAAACTACTCAATCTGACAGAATTTCAGAACAGGAACGAGATCAATTTCAGAAATTTCGTGAATCACTCCAACTATACCCCTCCTAATTCAGTGATTCGATCCACAAAACTCGATTCAAAGAAGTAGATTAGGCTTTGACACCTCACCTAGGGAAATTGCAGCGAGGACGACGATCTGCATCGATAGGACTGCCCCACGGATTCCAGCCAAATGATCGAGAAGGAACGCCAACGCGGACGGCAGCGGCAACGGACGACGACGGCAGAAAACCCTAGCCTCCCTTCTCTTCTTCTCCCTCTTCTTTTTTTTTCTATGTTCGGCAATGGGCAGGTGAAGAGGAACCGCACAAAAGAGGAAGGACCGACTCCCCCTATATGTACGTGAGTTTGTTTTTCTAATTTCTTTTCTTTATTTTTTTTTCTTATTATAACTAAGGATTAACATGACTCCACCATCCAAGGTCCAATTAAAACAAATGAGTAGCAAATAGGCAAGGCAATAATCGATGAGTTCTACGCGTTGGTGGTCTCCAATCGTCCATCCGAGCCATGGATCAAAAGTTAAATTTTTGGGTCTCTCCTTAACTCTAGCCAACTATTGCTAAATAAAATACACTCGATCTATCTAAAATATACATATTAGTGGTATGTATTTTTGGGGTATTACAGCTTATGGGTAGATTGATTGAAGTCACTTGCAGTGTGGTAATGTAGAGTAAACCATATGAATCTAACTACTCTAAACAGGGGTAAGTCATATAAAGATAATAATAAATGATAAGTGCCAAGTCAAAGATCATGGTGTGCCACTAGAATGTGTCATAAAAGGCTATATTAATATGGTATAGGTTGAGCACACGCGAATATTCCTAAGTTACTCCTACTTATATGTCAATGCATACTATGATTAGTGCAATACATCTAGTAATCATGGCAAGAAGGCATTATATCTACACATGGTGAACATTACTAAGAAAGATCAGGAACAAAGCAAGTCTACCATAGTAATAAAGCTCAACTAGACCTACATTCGGGGGTGGACTACAAAGGACTCAATGGCAATATCACATCCATGATCTACCACATGACCCGGAATATAGGGTGCGTCCTTGAGCAAATGTTGTATAAACACCACGTTTACACATTGTCGACCACCCACAAAGTGATCATCTATGTGGGTGCTATACGACTCCATGCTTGAATATAAAGACAATCTAGTTATACTAGATATATAATCATAATAAACATCGAAACATATAACTAAGAATATAATCATTGAATAGATCAACGTCATAACAAATGTAACTAACCAAATACTTACAAATTAGATACAAGAGAGAAGCCACGAGAAGCTTCGGCTTCCGCTACTTCTTGACGATCGGGAATCCAAGGCAAGCTTGACTTCCTCTAGAACTAGCCGAGGTAGCTAATGCTCTAATTATGGTGGAACTAGGGCTTAGGATCTTAACTTGATGACTTGATTGGTATGGAATAGAATGAATTAGAATTACTTAGGGTTTCACCCATGGGTCAGGGGGTCTTGCTATATAGCCTCGGAGGATGCACCGTGGCCCTTGGATCAAACCGACCTTGAACAACGACGTAGATTGCACCTCAATGGCGGTAGTGAACCGACCTAGAAAGATGAGGCTGACTGGTGGGTCCCACAGGGCGGCCGCGCCTCGACTTTCGCCGGGTGGGCCCCGGCGAGGGGTCCTACCTTCCGGTCTCTTCTATTCTTGCGTGGGTTTCAAGTTGAGTTGCGTCATGGACGTGTCTTTGTGTCGTATGGCTTGCAAACTCTGGCATTTTCCTGTTTAACCCCTAAAAATATACAAATCACCAAAACTCATGGAATTATATCAGTTAGGCCCCTAAACTATGTTGATATTCATTTTAAGCCCTTATTTCATGTTTAGATGACTATTAGTTTTATGCTATAAGAGATACCAACAGCCATACCGGTCCACATAAATCCCGCAAAAACGAAATTAGTCGTTTTTGACGTCTAAACTTAACGGGCGAAAACACCATTTTCTCATTGATCTCTAACTCGCCATGACCGGGTTTACATGTATCACTTAACTCCGATGGCGGAATTCTGACCGGTAGGGAGTAGATCGAACAAGACTAGCATAGCAAGATCACGAACCTGTGACCAGAGACTCATCTATAGCCGCGCATATCACCATATGCACACATCCGAATCTATAACAAGGCAGCTACGGCTTTGATACCACTAAAGGAATATAGGATCGCTACGCTAGCTAGAAAACAAAACTTTTCTACCCATAAACCAGGAACTACTGCTAGTTATAGATCACGGGATTACCACTAGACGTGCAGGTGCAGCGGAAGATGTCTTCTATTGACGTAGATGTACGCGTCGCAGCAGTGCCGTGCAGTTGCTCACGTCTTTCATGTGTGGTTCGTCCTTGTGCTCCAGATGCAGCACCTCCGAGGTTCCCACACGTACAAGGAGGAAGCTTCGCGCCTCCAAACTGCTAGGTCTGTGAGGAGCAAGAGGCGAGGGCGTAGGCGGCGGCGGCTACCAAAGTGGCGTGACTTGACCTAGCCCCGCGCCCACCTCTCTTATATAGGCGTTCCTAATAGGCTCCAAAGCTGGAGGCCCATTAGTAACCCTAAGCCTCGTCTATTTGGATCAGATTCAAATTCGGCCTCCTTTCCCTTAAGCGTGCGACCCTATGGGCTCATGCACTCATAGACATGGCCCGAGTACTCCTACTCGACCAATAGTTGATAGCGGCCTCTAGCAAGACGTGTCAACTCCCATGTGTACGCAATTATCATATCAGACGAACCACCACAAACTCACATACATGTTATTCCCTTGCCACATGATATTTGGTCCACCTCGTGGGTTAACACTTAACCCAAGCATGGTCATGCATTTCTTGATCCAATCATTCGAGTGGTCCAGTGATATCTCTCTCTCATGGAGAGGGGCAATTCCATCTTGATTGACTATGCCTCACAGCATGCTTCCTGACAAACCCGAAGACCATCTTTATAGCTATCCAATTACGGAGTAACATTTGATAGTCTCTAAGTAGGTCGTTTCACATCATGAGTACATATGACAATCTCAGGTCTAAGGACATAACGTACATGATGTGTAAAGAGATAATAATAACATCTCATGTCGGGTCAATCCAGCCCCGTGTCATACATGTGCCCACACTATTAGTTTGACATCTCCATGTCTATGACTTGTGAAACAAAGTCATCAACTAATATGTGTGTTGATCTAATATTCATGTGTGTCCTCACATGAACTCCGACCAGGGACAATTATAGAATAACCATACAAGTAAAGAGTTTCACAAACAATTCACATAATTGTCAATCGATACAAGTTGTATTTAATGGATATTCATAAACACATAATATATCATGGATACAAGGCAATACAATCATCTCTATGATTATCTCTAGGGCATATTCCCAAACGGTGGAAATGGTGGAGATGGCACTAGTGAGGAGTGATCTCTCATTCTCTTCTTCTTTTCTATGAACTTTTTGGTACTTGATGCCAAAGGGGGAGAAAATTAGAAGAAAGTGGAGAGGTCAAACTTTTTAGATCCGTTGAGAGTAGTTGTTAGGTGTGAGAGTTTAAGAGTCGCTCAAAACTCTATTTTATGTAATAATGCTACTTATGACTCTATTTGTTTCAGATTTGATCATGTGTTTGCTCTTGTGCCTAGATACTTATTTGTGATAATCTGGCTGCAAGTTTATTTCTGTGTCATCTTTGTGTTTGCCTAATTGTTGACCTGACCGTGCTAGTGGGCGCGGCAGTTGTCGCCCATCCGTGCGGCAAAGTGTCACTCCTCACTTGAGCAGCCAGGTTCGATTGCTTTGAACTGTCATTCTGTCTTATGCATCACGTATATTTCTGTGACACTAAGTTCAGCACCCCACAGTAGCCATGGATGTAGGGGGAGGTCCCACACACACCAAAAATGTCAATATTGACGTCTTATGTCAAATTTAGAATTCAAATCCAATTCACATATTTAGGGGGAGGCTCCTACATCCTTGGCTTCAAAAATTTCAGTTTAATTTCATATATTTTGTAAGCTCTAATTGGGTTATCATCAATCACCAAAAAGGGGGGATTGTAAGTGCAATCAAGCTCTAAGTGGGTTTTAGCGTTGATGACTACCTAATTAGGGAACTAATGAGATTTGTTGAGATGACATGTAGAAAATAAAGTGAGATGATGATGTACGGGTTCAAGGGTTCCCTATTTGCATTTTGGTGGTGTTTCTGACTCTCGGCGATTTAAATTCATTTCTCTTTTTAATCTTGAGTATAGGAAATGCCATACTATAAAGAGGGATCCGAGGACCTCTCGGCTACGTATGAACTAAATGCTCAAACTTCAAATCAGCCATTACATCACCCTAAGCCAAAACAATCGGCCAAAACTTCGTTTAACCTTTGTTTGTTTTGGTCAATGCCGGGCAAGGCCGCATGTTAGGTGCGATAATGCTGCACTTAACTGACCGTTGAGGCCAGTCTGGTATAAATACCCACTCTACCCCTCCCACAACGGTAACCTACTTCACTTCGTCTTCCACCTCGACTCTAACTCTCAGAAGACAGAACCTTTGCTCCTCTCTCTCCTCCATAGTTGCACCTTGAGCTCCTAAACCAATCTCTCACTTTCCACCACCGATTCTTGAGAGAAAAGTGTGCAAACTTCGATTGGAGAGTTGATCTACTGATTCCCCCTCTAAAAAGAGCATTTGGTTCACGTTTGGCCGGCGACCCTAGGGTTTGTTCCTCTTGAAGCTTGCTTCTAGCCAGCTAGGCGTCGCCCTTGAGCTTGCCAACTTATGTGGCAGCCTTGGGAGGTTTGTAACCTCACTCGAAATCAATATATTACCCCACATCTCAAGATTTAACTCTCTTGACTTGTGACCGAGGAAAAGAGGTAGTCTTTGTGCCGAGCATTGCCTTTGGTGGCACCTCAACAATGTGGAGTAGCCCAGCCATGGTGGCGACGGTGAACCACGGGATAAATCTTTGTCTCTCGCGTGCTATTTACATTATTGCATATATATTGTTGAGAGCTAGGGTTTCGTCCCGATCTACTTTGTTGTTGAGGTCTGGGTACTTTCTGTTGGTTATCTGTGATATAATTGTGTGCAGAAACCTATAGAATCAACTTGATCTAAGTTTCATTCACTAGATTTCACATTGATGTCCTACTTTATCTGTTAGGCGCGGCAGTGCCGCACCTTAAGCGCAAAGGGCTCATGGCTGCATCTTGCCAGCGATGTTGAGTTGAGTTTTTACAGGTTATTTTATTAGGTACAAGCCTATTCACCCCCTCTAGGCTTCCATCGGATCCTACACTCGGGCATGCGACAACGGCGAGCTCGACCGCCCGCGTGGCCGCGCCGCCCCCGTCCCCAGCCCGAGGTCGCCCGCCCGCCCATGCTCGCTCGACACCACGGCCGCCGCCGCGAGTCGTCGGCCCGAAGCCACGCTACGCTACCGTGGGCTTGTCCGCCCGCGAGGGGAGGGTGTTGACACCTACTAAAGCATAAAAATACAAGTTTAAAAACATGAATTAAGGGCTAAAGTCAAAGACAAAACATAAGTCTAGGGGTCTAACTAACATAATTCCACGAGTTTTGGTATTCTACGACTTTGCGAGGACCTAATAGATAAATGCGAGAGAAAGATGGAGAAGGTTCCGAATATACAAGACTTATCAAGACCAAACTTGTCCGTGAATCAACTCAACCCGAAAAGTGGACTAAAACATTCTAGAAGACACCGGAGGATAGGAGAAGAGACGAGATGGTGAGGTGGCATGCCGATCGGGGCGGCCGCCAACCCTCCACCACCCCCGGCCGCCCGGTGGGGCTACCCTCGCCTCACATTTTTTATGTCGGTTTACCACCGACATTGAGGTTGTTTCTACGCCGTTGTTCAAGGTCGGTTTGATCCAAGGGTTGACGTTCATCGACGGGTACTATATAAGAAGACCAGCTGACCCTGAGGCTCATAACAATTTCATATCAACTTCATTATCAACTCATACCCATCAAGTCCAAATTTCGAAGTCTAGACATAAGCTCTAGTTCATACTAGTAGTCATTAGCTATCTAACTAGTTCTAGTTGAAGATCAAGTTCATCTTGAGTTCTGATTAGTCAAGAAGTAGCAAGGATCGTTCTTGAGACTTCTCTCTTGTATTCAATCTGTAAGTACTCTTATATCTAGAATACAATTGTTATGGCTTTGATCTTTATAATTATCATATTCTTATTGATATGTGTTTATGCTTGCTATGATTATATATTTAGTTTAGTAAGATTGCTTTATATTTTATGCATGGAATTGTATAGCATCCATATAGATGATCACTATGTGGGTGATAAGCAATGTGTAAACGTGGTGTTTATACAACGTTTATCTCGCAATTGCACCCTACATTCCGGGTCATGTGGTAGATCGCGGGAGTGACAAATCTGTTGAGAGTCCTTTGTAGTCCACCCTCCGAATGTAGGACAAGTCGAAAGTTAGATTACGATGGTGGATAAGTTTCGTCCTTATTTGTCATTGGTAATGCTTGCCATGTGTAGAAGTAATCCAACCTTGCCATGATAGCTAGATATATTGCACTAATTGTAGTATTCATTGACATGTATGATTAGGGGTATCTTAGGAATATTCATTCTAGTCTAATTTATAACATGCTAATTTCTTGTATGATTCTAGTAGCTTAATGATCTTAGACTTGGGTATTTATCAATTATATAATTATCTTTATCCCGTGACTTATCCCTGTTGAGTAATGTTAGATACTTATGACAACTCTGCATTATACTACTGTGAAGTGGATGATCTCATAATTAAATCACAATATATAAATCTTTAGACATCTTTCCTCTCTACCTTTCCATAGACTCCCTTCCTGTGGTAAAATATAAATACGATACCCGGATTACTCCCCGTGAAGTGCTACAATTGGTATTTCTATCTATGCGCTGCGGATATCATGTTCATTCTTTTATCAAGGCTAATCAAGAATACGATACCCGCATTTCTTAGCGTTATTGCTAGGGTGACGAGACTAGTGTATAGGTAATGCCTAGAAATGAGTGGTATACCTTGAGTACATATCCCGGTGAGATTAACTCCACTATGGATAATGTTGCTAAGTTACATCCCACTACTAACACCACCTAACTCCGCTTTGTTGGATCATGAGGTTAATCCCATATCCAAGCTAACATGATTAGATAGATATCCCATATATATTTCTTTCGCCGTCCTAATTGGGATCGTGTAAGAAATATCAACAAGCATTTCTGGCGCCGTTCTTGAAGGCGTAGTCTATTTAGAGAAAATAAATTTTATCTTGGCTTTGTTTTTCAAAACTTTCCTAGTTTGGGAGAGCATAGTCAATCTTTCTATCTTTGAAAATGTGTTTCCAAAACTTCAAAAAGTTTTTCTAGTATTTCTTTCCAACTATCTTAGTTTGGGAGGGTATTAGCTAAAACTTAGACAAAGTTATTCCTATTAAGTTGGTATTGTTTCGACTTATTAGTTAGAAAGAGTGCTAGCCAAAAATCCTATAAACACATCATATAAAGGAAACAAGAGAGATCCCTTTACATCACCTAATGCATTGAGAACCCATTATCACATACTCAAACAGGTTCACCCCCTGTTCTTTTATTTTGTTTTTATCTTATGCGGGGAAAATATATGTATGAATAATAATCTTCCGGATAATTTTGTTGAAGATCCCGAAAAATTAATCGGGGAGGCCAAAGCAAAACTCGGACAAACCCCAAAGCACCTACATCATCATCATCATCATCATCATCTTTGTCGATAATTCAAGACCTATCAATCGGTTAATCAAGTTACTAAAGACTTGACATCTCAATTTGAAGCTATGGCAACCAAGACACTTCGTGAATTTTCGGCTCCTACCACGGAAAATATTCTTGTTGGTCCGAAGGTAGAGGTTGGAGACAAAGGATTTGAGCTTAAGCCAGGGGCTCATTAATATGGTGCAAGCAAATCAATTTTGTGGAAAGGCACATGAAGATGCTAGTGCTCATCTCCAACACTTTCTCGAGATTTGCAAACATTCACTATGAAGGACGTGCCGAAGATGCCGTATTGCTCCACCTCTTTCCATTCTCACCGTTGGGAAGGGCCAAGCAATGGTTTTATGCTACCAAAGATAAGAATACTACATGGGATATATGTTCTACTGACCTTTCTTGCTAAGTTCTTTCCTCGTGGGTAAGACAAACGCCTTACGGGGAAGATATCCAATTTTCAACAACGGCATGATGAATCGGTCCCCGAAGCATGGGAGCGTTTTTAAGATTATATTTCAGAATGTCCACACCATGGGATAGAGAAGTGGCTATTGATGCAAACTTTCTATCATGGGCTTATTCCCAGTGCTCGTGAAACTATGGATGCCGCAGCTGGTGGTGCTTTCTTATCACTTACATTAACTCGTGCCACTTGAACTTGTGGCGAAGATGGCTTCCAACCAAGGTTGGAGTGAAGAATGTCAAACTCGCAAGAGGGAATGCACCAGCTAAAAGAAGTAGATATGCTATCTGCTAAAATGGACCTTATCATGAAGAAGCTAGAAGATAGAGATCTTCAACCCGGCTTGATTATGTAAATTCCGGACTCACATATGACATGTGAAGAATGTGGAAACTTAGGCCACACTTTGGAAAGAATTGTCCGAGAGACTCGGAGGACATTAACTTTATCAATAACAACAATAATTTCCGTCCTCAACGTAATCAAGGTTGGAATCAACAGAGGCCCAACTATCAAGGTAACTATCAAGGAAATTACCAAGGTAATAATCCGGTAACAATTTTAATACTTATCAACCTTCTTTAAGAGATCTTGTTGTTAACCAAGGTAAGACTATGGAGAATCTGTCAAGAAAGATAGCAACTAATGATAAAGCTCTTGAACTTATCAATACTCGTTTAGAAAGCTTTTCTTCAGCTATAAAGAATCGGCCAGTTTTAATAAAATGATAGAATCTCGATTTCTCAGTTATCTGTTTGTCGATGTTTTTTACGACCGAGAGCCCGCCACGGGGTGAGCCGGCGGTTTGTCCGAACCTCGATGAACCTGGAGTCCGGCGGTTTGTTGCGCAATTGACATGGAGACGGGGTTTTTATCTTTGTTCGGGCCCTCGATCCTTGATCGAGTAAAGACCTTTACGCCCCGTCGGCGTGAGCCTGTTTTTGATTGATGGGGTCAACCGAGGATCGGTTGTAAGGTTTACTGACACTTGATCTGCTTCAGGTTGCGCTCTCCTCTACGAGGTGCTCTTTGGCCGCCTTTTATAGTTTAAGGGGCCAAAGAGCTTTGCTACGGACCTAGTCGGATCTGAGAGAGGGTTGTCCGTCGAGGATTCAACACCCAAACTCTAAACATGGTAATCGACTAGAGTTCTATCCGATTACAATAGAAGTCTACCGTAGCTATGCTTCCATTGCCTTACGGGAGTTGTTTGTGGCGCGAGCTGGGATAGAATCCTGCGAACAACTCTCTGGAGTCCTTAGGTGATCCCGTATCCACAAGCCCCGAGCATCTCAAGGTGAGTTGTGGAAGTAGTCCTCGCTCTTTCTTTTGGGCGAAGCCTTGATATGGTCTTGAGATCATCATACGGTTGTGCGCTTTTTGAAAAAGTGCACCCGTAGGGTGGAGCCCCCGAGCTTCTTGCTTTTTTGGCACAAAGAGCCGGAAGGTCTCGAGTTCTTTGCTTCGTCTTTGACATCTTCGACGAGTTCTCTCTCTCTAGATTGCTCTTCTCTCACGAGCTCTTCTTCTTGATGGAGCTTTAAGCGTGGTCCCGAGATCTTTTCCTTTGTCTTCGAGTTCTTCTCGTATTTGGAGTTCTTTCTCCAGGATGGATCTCTTCTTTGCGAGCCCCGAGCATCTCAAGTATGAGTCATGAGAGCGTTTTCCTTGCTCTCCTCGGATGAAGCTTTGACGCGATCTTGAGATCTCTTATCCACGAGTTCTTCTCGATTCGGAAAAAATCTTGTCCGGGGTATCCAGCAGCCCCCGAGCGTCTAGGAGTTCTTTCTTTGGAAAGGAATCTTAGAGGTTCTCCTGTCCTCCGGGATTTTTGACCATTTCTCTTTTTCTTTCTTTTGTTGTGACTTCTTCAGGCGCCCGGGCTGTTTCTCTATCTGTAATGGCGGTTGCAGGGTTCTTTTCTCTTCTAGCGAAGGATTTGGCCGTTGTGTCAGTCTGTTGCACTGTTCCGCATAAAAAGGAGAGCCGTTGTCACTTCGAATTTAATTCGAAGTTGTAGAGACTCCCGTTACGGAGAGTTTTATCCTGTAACGGTAGGAAATTTTCCTGTCCTTAAATACTTGGATACGGTCGTTCTTTCTTTCCCCTCCTGCCATTTGCTTGCGTCATTAGCAAATACTCTTGCCCTAATCTCTTCTGCGCCTGTTGCTGTTTTCTCCTTCCTTGCCGCCGCCGTTTGCCGATTGCTGCTGCCGTTCGTCCTTGATGACGAAGGGGTCTTCTCGGGCTTCGTCGCGAGGCAAGGAGGAGGCCGTCCCTGAGATGGAGAGGGCTCTGAAGATCTGGCCGGAGTCCGTCGCCACCGAGGCGGACATGGCGGAGCTGGAGAGGCGTAGGCTTCTCCTTCCTCAGAATCTTTCTGGGTGGCGTCTGCCTGTAGGTCATCGCCTTCCTGCCCCTAATCCCCTCGAGGTTGTTCTGTTTATCGCCTTCGTGCGATCCGGTCTCTGTCTTCCTGCTTCTGACTTTTTCCATGAGTTTCTGCAATTCTATGGGATTGCTCTTTCTCATCTCTCCCCGAACGGGGTTCTTCTTCTTTCTATCTTCGTTCATGCTTGTGAGACGTTCATAGGCATTCCTCCTTCTATGAAGCTCTTTCGCTATTTCTTCCATCTTCGCCTCGGATCGATCCGTCTGCTCTTGGGTGTGTTTCGATCCAAGCCCGTCAGGGTCGGAAGGCTGCCTTTTTTGATTACGATCTTCCTGATTCTCAGAATCGGCGGGCACTTCTGGTTGGTTCTATGTGAACAACCCTCCTTCCGCTCTTGCTGACCATGACTCTATGAGCCCGGTTGATCCGAAAGCCTTCAATGTCGACTCTCCTGATGAGTCGGAGGTTCTTGAGTTTGTCAATCGGGTCAAATTTTTTGAAGCTAGGTGCTGGGTCTTAGCGGTCTGGTATTGTTGCGCTTTTTCTTCGCCGTCGGGTTCAGCCCTTGATGGCCGGGGAGAAGTATGGCTTCAGTACACCGGGCACGAGGATCCATCTCGTGTTGGAGGTGGAGGTGCCGAGTTGTCGATGAGGAGGCGATGGATTCTCTTAAGCCTCGTCTTTGAAGGATGTTCCAACAATTCCGATCCTAGTCGAGGAGTATTCTGCTGCTAATCCTCCTCCCGGCGTGAGTGATTTTACGTATGCTCGTGGTCTTCTTGTCCAGTTAGGGTTGTTTTTCGACTCTCTTGTTTTTTGTTAGCATCTTGGCCGTAACTACAAGGAGTCTGCTTTGGTGACTGTGGCTTCGTTGCCTACTGTCTCTGGTAACCTTGCTGAGTCTTTAGTCCTTCCTGGTATGAGTATTGGGGGTTCTTCGTATGTTCCCTTTACTCCGGATCCACGAGTTCTTGCTCTTATAGGTCGTAAGCGTCGTCGCGCTGCGTTCTTCGAAGAACACGGTGTTTCTTACGCCACTACCACTCCCAAGAGGACTCGCTCTTACGCTTCTCGGGGCTTCTTTGCGGGAGCCCACGGTAATATTCTCATAGGTGAGGGGTTGTTTTTCTTGTCGGACCCTCTCTTTTTATATGAGTTAACACGCTCTCTTTTTTTTTTTTTCGGATGGTGCTCTGCATTTGTCCTTTGAGCGGGATGAGGAGCAAGTGAAGTCTCTTGTCCGAATACGTGAGTTCTTTTCTTTTTTGTTTTCTCACGTCCGGGTTCTTTGGTTTGTGGTGGTTTTGATGTGATTTGTTTCTGTAGTCCTCATTTGTGCAAGTTGAGGCTTACGGGAAGGTTTCTTCGCTGTTCGGTTGCTCTTGAAGTGAAGCCCTCTACACTTTCGCTGGTCGCCCCCTCGCGTTCCTCGAATATCATTCCGGTGAGTGCTCTTTGTCTTTTGAGATCTTATTTCGGTGTGAATATGAGGTGGCTTGTTTTGAGGGGTTCTTTTGTAGGAGGCCCTCTGTGAAGTTCTCGGATGTTCTTTCTCCGACTTATGTCGATCGTTATGGCGGTTGGGGACGATCTTACGCATCCGGGTTCGCCCGTACATACTTCCAATCCCGAGGTTCGATCGGATCCTTCTCTTTCGATCCGAAGGTTCTTGCGGATTCGTTGATTCGAATTCGATCCGTCCTCCTCGGGTTGGTGGTTTGTCTCGTGGTGTATAAAGATCGCCACCGATGCTTTGTCATCTTGATCACAAGTTCGGGTATGTGACCAGGCTATCTTGATCGTTTTCTTTTTTTCTTAAGATGTTGCCCGAGCTTTCGACTTTGTTGCGATCTTTTTGTGCGTGACCTTCCTGTCTTCCTCTCTGGTCAAGAGTGACTCCTTGCGGTCGGAGGTTACTCGTCTTGAGTCCGGCGAGCTCTTCGCTTGCAACTCCGGGAAGCCCGTGCCACCGCTGACGGCCGACCGAGTCCTACGGCAAGGTTGTCGGGGAGGTCGAAGGTATTTCTTACGCCTTTCTTCTTGCTCTTCTTGGTTGTTTTTACGCTTTGCTCTTCCTCGATAGTTGTTTTTGTAGCTCTTCGTGTGACCAAGACTAGCCAGGGAGGCTACTATCGATGAGCCGCGAGCCAGAGCTGCGGGGGCGAAGGATTCTCTTGCTGCCCTTCGGGAGAAGTTTTCGGAGCTTTGGCGCTTCGTGTCTCCTCTTCTCGGCGTCATCCGTCTTCCTCAAGATCAAGAGTTGACTGGAGGGTTCCTTCCTCAAGCCTCGAACGCTTCCGCTTATATGTGGGGGATGTTGCCGGGAGGCTTCTGAGGAGCTCTCTCTATTATTTCCATCATCTTGTCCCGGAGCTGCCCATTGCTCTTTGTTGTGAATGGGTTTGCCTCTATGGAACATCTTTGAGATGATGGAGAAGGAGAACCTCCCGCGGTGGATGCGGCCGTGGCGTCTCTTGTGGATACCATTGATCTTGGGATGAATGGCGCCGTGGAGTTTGACTTTGATGCGGCCTGAGTGCCTGGTTGTGGCGGCTTCATCCGTCTTGTAATGAACCGTCTTGTTGGTGGCCTACTGTATTGGGGCCTTTGAACAATTGAGTCTGCTTTTGTGCTGACTTTTCAAACTGTTATCTGTTCTGCCTTCGAGCAGCTTTGTTTGCAGTTTGTCTTCTGCTTTGTCCTCCGAATTCTTCTTTCTTGGACAATTTGAATGTGGTTGAGCCTTTAGGTCTAGGCTTACGGCTTTGTCCTTTACTTGTAGACTTGTGCTTGGAGTAGTTGTGATGATCCTAGCTCCATAACCATCGGGGTTGTTTCTTGCATCGACTTTAGCTCTTCTTAAGCTTGTTGTAGATTGTTGGAGTCTTGCTCTTGCGCCTTTTAGGTTATTTTCCTTGACGCCCGACTTGTCTTCTTTTCTTGAGACTCGTCGTGATGGTAGAGTCTTGCTCCTGCGTCTTCCGGGTTCTTCCCTTGACGTCTGACTTGTCTTTTTTCTCGAGACTTGTCGTGAAGATGGAATCCTGCTCCGAGGTGCTAGGGTTGTTTCTTCCCTGCTTATAGTAGCACGCCTTTGTTCTTGGACTTGCTTGTAGTAAGTTGGGTCTTGCCCATGCGTCTGCGGGTTCTTTCCTTTGACGCGTGACTTGTCTTCTTCTTCGAGACTTGTCTTGAAGGTGGAGTCGTACTCCGGTTTGCTAGGGTTGCTTCTTCCCTGCTGTGGTAGCGCGCCTTCTTCTTGGGCTTGCTTTGGTAGTTGAGGTCTTGCCCTGCGTCTGCGGGTTTCTTCCTTCGGCCTTTACTTGTCTTCTCTTTCTTGAGACTTGTTGTAGATCTGAGTCGTGCTCCGGGAGTGCGGTTTGTTTTTCCCTGTTGTTGAGCTTGCTTTCTTCTCGACTTGCTTGAAATAGGTGGGGTCTTGCCCTGCGTCTGCGGGTTCTTTCCTTCGGCCTTTTTGACTTGTCTTCTTTCTTGAGACTTGCCGTAGATGTGGAGTCGTGCTCGGAGTACCGAGAATTTGCTTTTGTTACGGATTTCCGGCGTCGTCTTTGCTTGAGACTTCTTTGTAAGTGGTGGGGTCTTGCCCCGCTCGCTAGGATTGTTTTCTTACGGCTTGTGACTTGTTGCCTCCTTTCGAGTCATGTCACGATAAGTGGAGTCTTGCTCACGGCGTTAGGCCTCTAGCTTTGTCTTTTCTTAGACTTGCTAGTAGATGTTTGGTGGAGTCGTGCTCGGGGTAGAGTTGTTCTAACTCGGGTTGCCGCTTCGGGCAAAGGGCTCTCCCATCTTTGTCCGGTGGACTATAGCATGGCGTCCCTATATAGGGTTCTCGGTCCGGGCCCATTTAAGTGCACTTTGCGATTGAAGGTCAAGATGGTTGGGTTTCTATTTCACAACACTACAATCCACCTTGCCTGGTTTGGGCTGCTCTGCTTTCTGAGAGACTTGATGTGAGACGATGGGTTCCTATTTCATAACACTACACCGTTCACGCCCGATTCGAAAGGCCGTCCTCTGCCGTAGGACATATTGGCTCTTTTCTCGGACCCTCGATGGCCTCCTCGACCTAAGCGGGCCGATTCCCACGTCCTCTTTTCTTTGAGTCGTGGTTCACGATCTGCCGCTAGGGATTTAAGGTGCGGGGCGCTATTCCGGAGGACTTGGCGTGGTTCCACCCTTGTTTGGTGACCTCCGTTACGGTGGTCGGGGTTGCCTTCTGTCGGTCGACTTCTCTTTCTTGAAGTGCCGATTTGGGCTGTTTTTGTTCTTCTCCTCTTGGGAGGCATGCGGCCGCGCTCTTTTTGGAGTTCTTTTTGGTTTGAACTGCTTTAGAGTGCCGCGCATTCTAGTACCTCTTTTGGGTCTAGAGTTCTTCGGCGCCATTTTCTTCTTCTTCTTGAGAGAGTTGGTGCGTGTTTCCAACTTCTCTCGTGGTGTCGAGTTTTTATGGGTAGAACCTTCGAGTTGGTGATGTGCCAAGAGTTTTACGATTTCTTCTCCTTCTATGGTCATCGGTTTGTAGGTTCCGGTCCCAATACTCCTTTGGCGATGAAGGGTCCTTCCCACGATTTGAGCAATTTGTGCACTGCCTTACGTCTTTTGGTTTCTTTTGAGTACTTGATCTCACGGGTTCAGATTTCTTGGTCGTGTGCTCTTGTCATAGTGCCTTCGAGAGTCCTTGCGGGTATCTTGCGTTACGAAGGATGGCATTTTCTCGACTTCTTCTCGCACGGTCGATCTCAAGTCTTCTTAATCGTTCTCCTTCTCCTTCTTGAACCGCTCTATCCGTGGAGAGCTCCATATCGAGATCTGGCTGGTAGTACCGCTTCGATCCGTATGTTAGGAAGAAAGGTGAGTAGCCTTGTTGCTCTGCTGATTTGAGTTCTTAGGCCCCGGACAACTTTTGGTATCTCTTTGATCCATTTTGCTCCGTAGTCTTTGAGTTCTTCATATAGTCTTGGCTTTAAACCGGCAAGGATGAGTCCGTTGGCTCTTTCTACTTGTCATTTGCTCGAGGATGTGCTCTGAGGGCATAATCGATTTGTATGCCGCAATCTAGTGCCCAATCTTCGAATTACCGCCGTGAAGGGTGATTCGAGGTCAATTATGATCCCGTTGGGCATCCCGAATCTGCATGATCTCTTGGATGAACTCGATTTGCTTTGTTGGAGTTGTAGTTAACCAAAGGCTTGTACTCTATCCACTTGGTGAACTTGTCGATTGCTACGAAAATGTATTCGTATCCTCCTTTGGCTCTTTTAAGTGGTCCGACTTGATCTAGTCCCGGCCGCGAAAAAGGCCATGATGGTGGTATCTTGATTAGGTTGTGTGCGGTACATGTGCTGTCTTGCGAACATCGGCATCCTTTGCATCTTCGACGAGTTCTTCTGCGTCTTTGAGAGCTGTTGGCCGGTGGTATCTGTTCGTCAATGCTTTTTCCACGAGGGTTCTCGGCGGCTGCGTGGTTTCCACAAAGATCCGTAATGGATTTCTTCGAGGATTTCTTTTCCTTCTTGA
This sequence comes from Hyparrhenia diplandra, assembly GCA_015847255.1. Taxonomy (NCBI): domain Eukaryota; kingdom Viridiplantae; phylum Streptophyta; class Magnoliopsida; order Poales; family Poaceae; genus Hyparrhenia; species Hyparrhenia diplandra. The sequence goes on along the minus strand of JADLZK010011887.1, from coordinate 216,577 downwards.
GCTAATGCATTTGAGTAGTACTCGATGATCTTTGCTCTTTTATATAGCTTGTCCCCGATGAGCACATAGTTCTGGCTTCTTCTCAAGATCCTTGTTGCTTCATTTTTTGTCTTGGGGTAGCGTTTTGTTCTTGATGAAGTTGATGATGTCCTTGATCCGGGGAGTGGTTCTGCGACACGGAGATATTATCATCACTCTGTTAGAGCTGATTGCTCCATATTTTCTTGCTCGGGTTCTCTTTGATTGAAGGCTTCGATAATTCTTGACGAATACTCACGGTGGGACTTGAGCTCTGTCGGATCGAGTTTGCCTAATACGTCTGCAGCCACGTTTGCGTCTCGAACGCGTGTAGGATTTCTAGGCCTTGGAAGTTCTTTTCCAATTTGCGTATTTCTACGCAGGAGAGGCCCATGTTATTCTTGGTGCGGTCCCCATCTTTGTTGACTTGATTTATGACAACCCCGGAGTCGCCATATACTTGAAGTCTCTTGATTCCCGAGTTTTGCCACTTTGAGGCCATGGATGAGTGCCGTACTCGCCTCGTTGTTGGTAGCTTGCCACATTATCTGCGACACATACTTGAGTTGTCTCCCTTACGGAGATATGAAGAGAATCCCGGCTCTGCTCCCCGAGCTTCAATGATCCATCGAAGTACATGCTCCAATGTTTCTTGATGTCGTCGGGTATGGGTTGTTGGAGCTCTGTCCCATTCTGCTATAAAGTCTCGGAAGTGCACGAGATTTGATTGCTCTTCATGGGGTGAACTCTAGGTTTAATGCTCCGAGTTCTCTTGCCCATTTTGATATCGTCTGTAGAATCCTTGTTCCTTGGGATATCTCTTAGTGGAGAATCGTGACCACTTTGTTATCTTGTGGTTGTCGAGTAGTGTGCGTAGCTTCCTTGATGTGATCAATATGGGTAGAGCGGTTTAAATGCGTGAGGGTATCGAGCTTTGGATTACGAAAGGACCTCGCTCACGTAGTAAAAAGCGGCCTCTGGGGTTTTCTTCTGCCGTTCCGGGCTCTTCTCTCTCCACGATGATTCTTGAGGGCGACTCTCGTGTTGGTAGCCGCTATGTAGAGCATGAGATCTTCATGGTCTCTTGGAGGAGTTAGGGCTGGTCTTTGCGTTAGGTCTTGTTTGAGTTCTTCAAATGCCTTGTGCGCCTCTTTTAGTCCATTCGAACTTTCCTTGTTCTTGATCAATTTGAAAAAGGGAGTCCTTTCTCTCCGAGCTTTGATATGAATCTGTTGAGTGCTGCCATGCACCCCGTGAGTTTTGGACGTCTTTGGCGTTTCGGGGTTGTCTCATCTCTGTGATTGCCTTGATCTGTTTGAAGCTAGCTTCTATGCCTCTGGCTGTGACCAAGAACCCGAGCAAGCTGTCACGACGGTACTCCAAAAACACACTTTGTTGGATTGAGCTTCCACTTCCACTTCTTGAGGTTGTTGAAAGTCTCCTCAAGTCTTGAATCGAGTGTATGGGCTCTCTTGTTTTTACCACCACGTCGTCCACGTATGCTTGGCGTTTTTGCCAATCTGCTCTCCTAGACAAGTCTCATCGCTCTTTGATACGTTGCTCCGGCGTTCTTTAATCCGAATGACATTGTCTTGTAGCGAGAGGCACCGAAGGGGGTGATAAAAGAGGTCTTACTCGATCTTCTTTCTTGAGTGCTATTTGGTGATAGCCCGAGTAGCAATCCAGAATGATAATAGGGCTGATCTGGCTGTGGAGTCCACTATCACGGTCAATCCTTGGTAGCCCAAATGGATCCTTTGGGCAATGCTTGTTTAGGTCTCGTGTAGTCTACACACATGCGCCACTCGAGGTATTCTTCTTCGAACCCCGAACTGGATTAGCTAGCCAATGCGGATGTAGGATTTCTCTCGATGAATCTGGCCAGCGAGTAGTTTCGCGATCTCCTTCTTGATGGCTTCTTTCTTTTACGGTGAAAATCTCCTCGATCTTTGCTTGACGGGCTTTGATCCCATATTGATATCGATTACGTTGCTTTCGGCCGGCTCCTTGGTACGCCGGGCATGTCTGCGGTTTTCGAGGCGAATATATCTTTGTTACGCCTTAGGAAGCCGGTGAGCGCGAATTCCCTATTTGGGGGATAGATGGGGCTGATGATCGCCGTCTTGGATGGATCACCGTTTGTAAGTCGATGTGTTTGGCGTCGGCTTCTTCGGGGGGTACCAAGATTGCTTGTTTCTTGGTCGGTATCTCGAGTTCTTACGGTCTTGTCTCCTCTGCCATTCGATGGACTTCTCTTTTTTTTTTTGGAGAGTGTTTTACGACTTGTTTGCTATCTCCATGGCTTGGACATCACACTTTCGAAAGCCTTTTTGAGGTCTCCCTTGATCGAAAGAACCCGAATGGCGCCGGCATCTTTAGCGAAGAGATCACGGTAGTGTGGAATAGCCATGAATTTTGCAATTGCTGGTCTTCCCATGATGGCATGATACGGAGACTCGAGATCTGCTACTTCGAACTTGATATATTCTGTCCGGTAGTTTGACGGTGTTCCAAAGGTGACTGGTAGGTTGACTTGCCCGATTGGTATTGCTGCTCGTCCAGGAACTATCCCATAGAAGGGGGTATTGGAGGGCGCGATCAATCCTGAAAGGTCTAGTCCCATCTTGTCCAGTGTCTCTGAGAATATGATGTTCAGCCCTACTCCTCCGTCGATCAGTACCTTGGTTACTGTTACCCCCAGCTATGGTGGGTTCTATCACCAAGGGATACAGTCGGCGTTGCCCTACACTTGTCCATTGATCCTCCCTTGTGAATTGAATTGGGTATTGGGACCGATTGAGGTAGCGTGGCGTTCTGCGGGCTCTGCCGCCATGATCGATCGTAGTGCTAGCTTGTCTTGTCTCTTGCTCTTTGATCCGGGGACTCCGGAGAATATGGCGTTTAGAGATCTTGTTGCTTTTCGGAAGTCTCCTGTTTTTACGTCCCGTCGTTGCTTTCTCCTTTTGCTTTCGCGGTCGTCCCTTTTACGAAATGAATCCCTTCCCTTGTATCTCTCTTGGAAGGTTGTGCGGTTTTCGAGTGAGTGGCGAGCTCGGGGATGGAAGACGCAAGGTATGTCTTCTAGGTTGACATTGTCCTTGTTGCCTTTGCCACGCTCTTGTTGTTGCCGTACTTGTTTGTAGGGCTTCTTCGACTTCTCCGCCAATGCGACGTGTTGTCGGCCCTCGCTTCTTATCTTCTTGAGAGTTGTTCTCGTTTTTTTCCTCGGGCCTTCCGTGCTCTTTCTCTCGGGAAGCGATCACGGGTTCTTTCTTCGGCGCCGATCATCTTCTCAACGATAAAGCTTGAACTGTTCGTTGGTCCTCGGGTTGTCTTTGTAGAAGTCCGAGAACTGCCATCTTTGAGAGATTCCATTACCGAATGCATCCACCACTTCTCTTTCTCGTGATGTCATGCACCTAGGATCTCATCTCGCCAAATCTTCGATAGTAATCTCTCAAGGATTCTCCCGGCTTCGCTTGAGGCTCTTTAATTCGCCTGCGTGATGGGATGGGTGATGATTCTGTGAAGTTATTGCAAAATATTTTCGCAAATCTTCCCAAAGATTCGATTGAGCCCTCTTCGATCTTGTCGAACCATTGGGCGGTAGAGCTTCTAGAGCCATGGGAAAGAAAAACGGCTTTTCGTCATCATCTCCTCCGGCCAGCTCAATGGATTGTGAGTAGACTCTGAGCCATTGCTTGGGCTCTGTTTTCCCATCGTATTTTGAGTGATTTGAAGGTTTGAACTTTAGGGGTAGCTTGACTCCTTGTAGTCTTTTCTCGAAAGCAAGGGAATCTGTCATAGCCCCCTGTGTCCTCCCTTCGATTTGTCCCGAGGATCTTGCCCCTTGTGTCAGGGTTCTTGCGGGTCTATATGTGGACTCCGCGACTTCTTCGTGTCGGTTTGGTCTTGGGGTGAGATTAGCCCATGGGGGTCTCTGGTTTTCACCATCCCTCCGGGGCCGCCTTGAGTTTCTAGAGTTCTCCGGCGTGCCCAACCTCTCGAAGACATTAGACCGACTTCTTTGGATGTGCGAGTTGTTTGCCTTCGACCGTGACCTAGCGGGATCTCTTTTCTTGGGTGGCTTTTCGGCGTTTCCTTGATGAGCCTCTCCTCGTCATTCGAGGTTCGAAGCGGTCTTCAAGCGTTCAATCAACTCTTGTATCTTTCCGTGTGTTGTCGATGGTCGTCTTCGGCTTCCCTTTTCGGACTTCATCTTCTCATATTCGCGCAAAAGTCGGCTTGGTATTTGCTCCGGGCTTGTTTGCGCTTGCTCGCTCCCCCTCTCGGCGTCCTCCCTTCACTTGTTTCTTCTTAGCCTTGAATGACGCTGGTCTTCTCCTTCGTCTTCTTGGGTTCTTTCGTCGTCCGAGATGTTTGATAGACCTTCGTCGGTGGACCTGATGTCGGGGGGCATCACGGAGGGTTAAGCGGCGTCTTGGGCTCTTGCTATCACCAATATTTCGTTCTGCGAACATGAGCCTTTGGACGCCACTCCTTCCATCTAGGGAAGATTCGCCGCTTGCCATCCACACACCGCCGTTTTCTTGACGTTCGGTCTTTGTGAGGGCTCTAGGCGGTGGATGATGCACTCCTCCGGCGTCCTTGTTAGGGCGAGTCCTCGTTCTTGGCGCCTTTCAAAGGAATCTCCGGCCTTCTTTTTGAAAGTTGTCTTGATACGCCTTGTATGTGTGAACGCGGCATTACGTAGTCCCGTTGGGGAATTGGTAAGGTAACCTGGGTTGATACCCGGATTTGTCTCCGGTTTCGCCTTCTTTCTCCGAGTCGGGGTAGCCTTTCTTGAAAAATTCTTTCCCGAATTGATCCTGGCTCCCTTTGTCCGAGTCGAGCGGGAGTATAGCTTCGAGTTGTCTTCGAGTCTGTCTTTGAACCTTGGGCGTCCCCCTTCCCGAAATCTGTTTCGGTTCCGTGTCTGCGGCGTGGTTCTCCGAGTCGGTGTTGAGCTTGTTCTCCGTTTCGAGGCGATGTCGGTGGCGTCAATCGCCCGAGCTTCTCGGCGAGTTCGATTCTCCGGTCTTGGATTCCTCGATGATGTAGCCGAAGTCTTGCCATCGTCGTCGATCTCGCAAGTCCATGATCCGAAGATGATCGTATTTCGTCGTCGTCGAGCCCACGATGTCGTGGTCCGCCGAACTCGTGCTGAAATTCGACGAGGGCCCCTACCGCGCGCCCGGTTGTCGATGTTTTACGACCGAGAGCCCGCCCGCGGGGTGAGCCGGGCGGTTTTGTCGAACCTCGATGAACCCGAGTCCGGCGGTTTGTTGCGCAGATTGACATGGAGACGGGGTTTTTATATTTGGTTCGGGCCCTCGATCCTTAATCGAGTAAAGACCTTTACGTCGGTCGGTGTGAGCCTGTTTTTTGATTGATGGGGTCAACCGAGGATCGGTTGTAAGGTTTACACAGACTTGATCCGTTCAAGTTGCGCTCTCTCTGAGGTGCTCTTTGGCCGCCTTTTATAGTTCAAGCGGCCAAAGAGCTTTTGCTACGGACCTAGTCGGATACGAGAGAGGGTTGTCCGTCGAGGATTCGAACACCCAAACTCTAAACATGGTAATCGACTAGAGTTCTATCCTCGATTACAACAGAAGTCTACCGTAGCTATGCTTCCATTGCCTTCCGGGAGTTGTTTGTGGCCGCGAGGCTAGGATAGAATCCTGCGAACAACTCTCTCGGAGTCCTTAGGTGATCCCGTATCCACACTGTTCCACTAACCACACCAGGAAAGATTCGGGGCAGCCGGAAGAATTAGAAACTGCAAACCTTGTCGATATTTATAATGCGGTCGTTATTATAGAGACCTCGGGGGAAGCTTGTTGGTTGGATGACTCAATGCCACCTAAAAAGGAAGATCCGGGAAGACCGGTCATCACAATCAAGATTGGACAACACACATTCGACAATGCTCTCTGTGATTTTGGCTCAAGCGTCAACATATTACCAAAGGTAATTTATGAAAAGATTTATGGTAATGAACTACTATGGAAAAACGAATATGTGCTTGCAGCTTGCGGATCAATCATTTTGTTATCCCGAGGGATCCTTGAAGACGTGTGTGTGGGGAATCGAGGCTCTTACGTGCCGCCGAGACTTCGCGATGGTAGACACCGGAAGAAATGAAAGAGCAACAATCATATTGGGTAGACCATTCTTATGCTCGGCTAGAGCTATCATCTACGCAGACATTGGGAAGATTGTTTTCAATATCAAAGGGAAGAAGGAGAAATTCACTTTCAAAGACAAGGTACAAAACTCCCTTACTTATTCCACGAATACTAATCAATATATTGTAGAATCAAAGATGGAGAATTACAATCAAAATAGAAGGAGGAATCGAATCGAATCGGAACAAGAACAAGATGGCACGACCAACAAAGGTAATGGTAGTAAATAAAATAACATCTTATAATGACCATTTACTTGAATATCCAATGCTTCGTCGACAAGATGATCCAGGTACTCCTACTATAGCATGTTCTATTCAATGCTTAACTTTCTATAACACATATTGCGATCTTTGGATCTGGTGTTAACATAATGGCAAAGGCTACATATGAATTATTATTTGGAAAATTGCCATTGCAACCAACATTTGTGCAGCTACGGATGGCGAGACCAATCCTATAGAGTTCCCCAAGAAATTGCCAAGAATGTACCAAATCAAGATTAAGGACCACTATGTTCTCACCGACTTTGTAGTCATGGACATGGGAAGAGCAAAGAGATCCTCCACTAGTGCTTGGGAGACCGTTTCTCAACACTACTGCGTGCAATCATTTACATCCATACAGGGAGAGATTCATTTCCAATTTCCTAAAGAGAAGGTATGTGTTTACTTTAATAGCTATAATGAATATACAAATCCTAGGGGAAAACCGGGACAGCTCGTCGCCGTCATAATAGAAGATGGATGAAGAATTTAATAGAAGAAGCAAAGGAGAGTGAAGAAGCTAAAGCTCTTACACCTACTACATCTACGGAAAAAGAAGAAACAACTACTTCAAAGAAGAGTACATCATCCAAAAGATGGAGGAAGAAGAAGACATCTCCCAAAACATCATCGAAGAGAGGCAGTAGAATCATCGGTACCACCAATTGTGATCACCGATGTACCATGGGATTAAAGAGCAGAATTTGGAGTCTTGTTCGAGGACTCTAAAACACCGAATCCTCGCGAAAGATTTCAAGAGAAGAAGATATATGTTCAGCGTCACTTGATGCCAACTACCTCAACTTCAACATTGAAGACCACACTCCAATCTAGCTTGGGGAGTGCAAACCCCCCTATCCGGATAAATATCTTATTACCTATATCTATTATTAGTTAAATATTTTGTTAGAAAGTTTAATAAGAGTTTAGTTTTATATAGTTTATATAGTCTTTTGTTTGAGTGAGAATAAAAGGATCGAGAGAGTGCACACTAAAAGTTTACTTTGCTCAACTAAAAGGAACCTAAAATTTGTCAACAAGGAGATGATGAATAGTTGCTCCGTTGTTATACTTTTCTAGTACCTAGCTTTCAAGCTTAATTTCTCTCAAAGCTCCATTTGCAAAATAAATTTTTACTTTGAAACTTAAAACATAGGAGTTGCAAATATTTGCTCTAAAAAGTCTAGGTGATTGACAGATATGATATATGAAAGTCCGAGCTACTATTTGATCTTACTCCTAGTGACACTAGATTTACGAGATTTATATTTCGAAAATTGAAAAATTACATGATAAGTTCCTGTGTGACAAGAGTATGAACCTCCTACCACAGCCAGGATATACATGCTATTTAGATTAGGAAAATCTTTTGAAAAATAAATATATAGATATATATATATATAGGTCGCTTGCTTTGCATTGAGTTTGTTCAATCTTTGTCGACCCTTAGAAACTTGTCATGCTGATCATGTACACTCCACTCATTCTATTCATTTTACTATCATGCACTCACTCTAGCCAACAAAAATGTTCTACGCCTATCTCGGGAGGGCAACCAAAAATATTTACTATACCCATCCACCCATTCATTGCTAGCCAATATCTTACAAAAGCTCCATTATATTTATACCTCTCAAAAGTTATTGCAAAAAGAGATCTGGGTTGTGTATCTTTAAAAAGAAAAAGGAGATGAAAAATGGACAAAAGTCCTACGGGCGAGTAGAGCCTACCTCCCTAAATAAAAGAGATGAAAAATGAACAAGTGTTCGAGGGCGAGTAGAGCCCACATCTCTAAAAAATAAAGATGAATAATGGACAAGTGTCCGAGGGTCGATAGAACCCACATCTTTATAAGAGAGGAAATAATGGACACAAGTCCGAGGGCCAGCAGAGTCCACCTCTCTTGATTAAAAAAAAAAAAAAGAAAAGAAAGAAAAAGAGATACAACCCGGGTTCTCTACAAAATTATAAAAGAGAGAAGATTCCTAAAAGGAGCAAAAGTGAGATTTCCCATCATATTCTATTCACTTCATACTTTACTACATTCCATACCATTTTCTTATCCACCATACACATGCACCACTTGATCAAGCAGACTTGTATCTTTGGATCCATTGCTTGAATTTACAATATATGCTTAGTAAGAAAATAAATTATTTTTCTCCTACCTATGAGCTCCACATATATAAGCTTTAGATATTAGGTAAGAGAGATAAAGGCATAGTAAGCTATTGCCTTAGTTAAAATATTATTATACTATGAGAGTAAGGCAAACGTTATATTATTGCCTAAAGAGAGGATCCACAAATACCATAAATGAGAGATTAGAGAGAGTCATACTTGAGGAACTTTGAGTTTTATTTGAAAATCAAAGAAAAAACTCCCAAGGACAGTTGAACAAAAGAGTTTGAGATTAAGTGCTTGATTTGATCGTTCTATCTTTCAATTACCAAAGATTATAGAAAAAGATAAAAAGTCCTACAAGATAATTAAATAAATAAAATTTGAAAAGTTTATCTTTTTCTCGGAGAGAAATTTTGTTTGAAAGCATGTGTACTTTAACGATTGTGATAGCGTTGTAGCAACTCCCCGATCCAAGTTAGTAGTTTATAATATTTTGTGTCTTGCTAAGAGACTAGCAAGAGGTAAGCTTGGGGAGCTTGTTGACACCTACTAAAGCATAAAAATACAAGTTTAAAAACATGAATTAAGGGCTAAAGTCAAAGACAAAACATAAGTCTAGGGGTCTAACTAACATAATTCCACGAGTTTTGGTATTATCAGTAACTTTTGCGGGGACCTAATAGATAAATGCAGAGAAAGATGGAGAAGGTTCCGTAATATACAAGACTTATCAAGACCAAACTTGTCCGTGAATCAACTCAACCCGAAAAGTGGACTAAAACATTCTAGAAGACACCGGAGGATAGGAGAAGAGACGAGATGGTGAGGTGGCATGCCGCATCGCGGCGTCGCCAACCCTCTCGTTGACACTTGTTATCATATAGAATTATTAATCAATTAAACATGAGAAAGGGGTATAAATAATAAAAACAACCTAGAATAGGGGTCACTAACATATTTCCATCAGTTTTGGTAATGTTGTGAATTGCGGGGGACTAAACAGAAAAATAGCCGAGTTCGCGAGCCATACGACTACGCGACGCTAACGCAATCCAACTCCGAGAAAGACTCTAGAAGGCTCCGGATTAATCCCGGCGTGGACCAAACTTGACACCGAAGAAAACATCATCTAGAAGACTCCGGAAGCCACGACGCACGACGGGACCCGGGGGGACTCCCACCGGCGATCGGCCCAATAATGGGGCCGATCGGCCCTACTTGGCCGCCAAGCAAGCCCTGTCTCCGGAACCTTCCTCCACCGCCTCTAAGACGCAATCTAAACCGGTTGTTTAACGCCGGTTTGATCCGAGGGCGTCGGTAGAAGCACGAGATGAATCAAAGATTAGTACCACATCGCTGCTGGGCGAAGGGACATAAGAAGACCCATATATATAGACCCTAGACCCCCTTTTCGGATCATCAAGTTCTCAATTCAAGAACAACGCTTCAAGATCCAAGTCATATCCCACGCCAGTAGAAACATCGCTTTAGGAAGAGTAGCAATCAAGACTAGAACTAGTAGGAAGGGAGAAATCCGCTCCGGATCGTCGGAGGCCGGCTCAAGATCGCCTCGTTCTTGTAAGTTCTTCATTGTAAGTAGTCTTCAAGTTCCGCACCGTTCTTAATATGAATATCTTGATCATGTTTATATTCGAGATTATTTGTTCTAGTATTTACTTTGATTACACATTTAGCATAGTTGAATTCTTGTTATGTTCATACATGGATTAGTATAGCGCTCATCTATTGATATCATGGGTGAGTGGTAGAGATGATGTAATCGTGGTGATTAGATCTTATTTACTGCGTTTGCACCCTATGTCTTTGGGTCGTGTGGTAGATCGTGGTGGTGACAAAGACCATTGAGTCCTTTTGCAATCCATCCCCGTATGTACGCCTAGCGGATGATATTATTCGGGTTGTTCTAAGTTTCGGCCTTAGTCTTCACGGATTCTCGTCCTCATGTAAGGATTTAATTAGTCTTTCTTCAATGATTGTTAGATGTATTGCACTAATTGAGTAGATCCTAACTTATAGTTTAGAGTTACATATTGGAGTTTCTAATGCTAGCTAGCCTATGAATTGCTATCGTCCAATGTTTGACACTTTCTATTTTAGCCCACTTAGATATGACTTTGGTTGAATCTATTTATCAAGAACTTTATCATTATCTTTATTGTGAACTTTGATCCTTGTTTAATTAATTGATAAGTTTAACACTTAAGCTTTGCACATACCTAGATGATTATGATGTTTAGCACCTATGCATAGTTAATTCATGATAGAAGACTTCTTTCCCCGTGGTAGAATATAAATTCAACACCGGTTCTTACTCCCTGTTAAAATGCTACAATGGTATATTCATATATCTAAACTGCTTGATACCCATTATAATTGTTTATTTACTTATTAAGAAGTTATCAAGGCATAGTACCGAATATTTTATTCTTTGCATATTAGTAGTTTAACTATAGGGATGACAACCTTTTTGGATATGCTATGAACTGCAATGAATATTTCTTTTAGTTTTATCTCGAAGCAACATCTCGATATTCTTTCTAAACGCCATTACTAGTTAGTGACGTTAGAAATACCAACAAGCATTTTTGGCGCCGTTGCTTGGAAAAGAAAGTCTATAGCCCAATAAAATAAAAAATATAGGGTTAACTTGCATACATCTCTCTCACGCATTGTAAAGTATTAAATTTATCAATTTCTTAAACAAGTTTACCCTCGTTATATTCTTCTTATCTATTTTAGGGTAATGTATGAAAAGGAATCTTCCCGAAAACTTCCAATCCGATCCGAGAAAAACTTTTGAAGGAGGCAAGATCTAAGTTGAAGTCTCAACCTAAGATCACTACCTCGAAGACTCCTCCACCGTGCGAGAAAGCTTAGCACCCGTGTTCAAGTCATGGCAAACAAGACCCTCCGCAAGTACTCTGACCGACTACGGCCAACATCCGCCTTTGGGACCGACGGTCGATGTGGGGAGACAAAGCTTTTGAGCTCAAGCACGCACTCATCAACATGGTACAAGCTAGCCAATTACGTGGAAAAGCCCATGAAGATGCCAATGCTCACCTACAACACTTCCTAGAGATCTGTGGCACCTTCACCATCAAAGATGTCTCAAGTGATGCAATCCTACTTCGTCTGCTTCCATTCTCACTCTTGGGACGAGCCGGCAAAGGGTTCTACGCTAACAAAGACAAACTCACTACATGGGCACTTTGCTCTACTGCTTCCCCGGCAAAGTTCTTCCCTATAGGCAAAACCAACGCCTTTACGGGGAAAATCTCAAGTTTTTCGAAGAACACGGCGAATCCGTTCGGAGGCGTGGGAACGCTTCCAAGACTACATCATCAATGCCCACACCATGGAATGGAGAACGGCTACTCATGCGGACCTTCTACCACGGGCTTAACAACAACACCCGCGGAAACCATGGACGCCTGCTGCTGGAGGTGCTTTCCTGTCCCCTTACAATCAATCAAGCTCTTGACCTTGTGGAGAAGATGGCATCAAACCAAGCTTGGAATGAGGACCGCAACCCCGCAAGAAAGAAAGAGGAATGCACCGGTGAAAAGAGGTAGACATGCCGTCGCCAAAATGGATTTAATTATGAAGAAGCTTGAAGACAAAGCCCCCGAGAAAAGGAAGTCATGCAACTCTTCGATTCCCCGCATGACATGTGAAGAATGTGGCAACACCGACACTCGGGTAGCCAATGTCCCGAGCTAGAAGAGGACGTGAATTACATCAACAACAACAACAACCAATATGCGTCCTCCGAATCAAGGATGGAATCAACAGAGACCCAACTACCAAGGTAACTACCCGGTAACTATCAAGGTAATAACTCTTTCAATAATTTCCCACCTTTAAGAGAGTTAGTACAAAACCAAGGTAGACTCATGGATAATCTGTCTAAGAAGTTAGCTTCCAATGATAAAATGCTAGAAACTATTAGTACTAAAATGGAAAGTTTTTCTTACGCAATAAAGAACCAAAGATAGCTTTAATAAAATGATAGAATCTCAATTGTCTCAAATGGCTTTATCCGCCCTATGCCTAACCTGTAGTAAGATTCGGGCCACCGAAGAATTAGAATCTGCAAACCTTGTCGATATTTACTATGCGGTATTCGGACCAAGGATGCACGAGGAGGACTGAATTGTCCGACCGGGGTATGCCCACCAAGAAAGGAGATCCAGGGGGACCGGTCGTCACCATTAAAATCGGCGCCCGCACCTACGACGCTCGTCGATTTTGGCTCAAGTGTCAACATCATGCCTAAGGTAAACCTTGAGCCGGATGCAGATTTACTATACACAACCATGTGCCTACAACTTGCGGATCGATCGCTATGCTATCCCGAAGGCATCACGGAAGACGCGTTTGTCTTTACATCGGTAAGCTCTATGTGGCCACCGACTTCGTGGTCTGGATACGGGCAAAGGTAAGAACGCCCGATTATTCTCGGGCGCCCCTTCCTTGCCACCACCAAGGCCATCATCTACGCCGACACCGCAAAAGATCGTCTTCACCGTCAACGGACGAGGGGAGAGATTCAACCGCAAACACAAGACCCTAGCTCCCCCTCGCTCCAACCGTACCACTACCGCACCACGAAATACACGTACCGGTACCGGCCGAGAAGAGGACAAAAAGAAGAAGCAAGAACAAGAAGAACCGTCAACCTCGACCACATGTGGAACGAGTCTTGATGATCAATCAAGTCCCAACGAACGCAAGACTTCGGCGCATTCCACCACCATTAGAGAAGCTAGGCGACCACGAGTTCCATCAATCCACCGCTCCATTAATCAATGGAACTTCCGAAGAAGTTGTTTGCGACACGGGATCGAGCATCAACTTAATGTCAAAGGTAACGTATCAATTAATATATGGTAATCTGCCTTTGTGTTCCACCTATGTAATGCTACGGATGGCGGACCAATCATACCGAGTCCCTAAGGTATTGCACGAAACGTCCCTCGTCAAAATCAAGGATCGCTACGTCCTCACCAACTTTTTAGTCATGGACATGGGAGAAGAAGAACAAGATCCTCCCATAGTACTTGGAAGACCGTTCCTGAACACTACAAGAGCTATCATCTACATCAGGACGGGCGAGATCCACTTCCAGATTCAAGGTAAAAAGATACGCTGTTTCTTCAATACTTATACTAACTATGAACAGCCCCGAAGAAAGACCAAGAGCCAGAAACGTCTCCAGAGACTACAACAAAAGCTGGACTCGAAGATGGAGCACATTGAGAGAATAGAAAAAGACATCAAGGAAAAGTACACTCAGCTCCTACCCATCTTGAACGCTGCACCGGCTACACCTGAGAGGTCTCCACCAAAGAAACAATCCTGGAAAAAGAAAGAAGCTGCGCCTGCTAAGAAGAGCAACAAGAGTACACCTTCGGAGACCCAACCAGCGCCGGCATCAACAACTGAACAATCGACTTCCTCGGCCACTTCGTCTACGCCACCCTTTGAGATCATTGAAGGAACCTTACCAGGTACAACATTTATACGAGGGCCCATAGACGACACCACGCCATGGGAGTAAGTGCTTTAAACTCTCGCCGAGAGGTAACTCGGTATTTATCTGCATATTTAATTTTCTGCAAAGCATATTTCAATTAGCATGTTTCCTTTAGCATATCTACTTTTTCTAAACCTACACTTAGAAAATCTCAAAAATATGTTTGCTGCATTTGCATCAGTCTCCTAAGCCCCATGCAAGCACTCCTTGCTGTGGTGGCATAAATATAAAAATACAAAAATTTTGCACTCATATGTTTTTGCATTAGCATCCCTATTGCATAGAAAAATTTCAAAAATATGTGGGCACCTGAAGGTCCACACCTTTAATAATAAAAATCCAAAAAGACGTGAGCACATGAAGGCTCACATTAACATCCTAAGATTTTGTTCCTTCGGGTATGTGCAAAACTAATATTAACAGGGAGAACATTAAAGGAGACCCCGAAAGAGGAGCAAGCTCCAAGGATGAACAAAGAACTACTTCAAGATCAAGCTTGGGGGGGAGCACCCCCATTTACCACTATAAGTATCACTATCCTATGTCTTATTTATTAGCTAGTTATATTTGCTTAGAGTTAATGAGTCTTAGTTAATGAGTCTTAGTTAAAAGTCTTAGTGTTAAAGAGTCAAATAAATGCTTTGGAACTTGCTAGATTACTTTCTTCCTTTTAATTATGATCATGATGATGCTAAGGAGATGATGAATAGTTGCTCGCCCTAATTCCTCTTAAAAGTACTTACACTTTGGACTTAGATTCTCCCAAAGCTTTAAATGCTTAATTTGCTCTAAAACCCAAACACACATTGGGAAGCACATGCTTAATCTCGAGTCTTCGCATTAAAAAAGATAAAAGTACATGAAAAGTTGAGTCTGCTGTTTATCATAATCTTAGAGATACTTGACTCCTGGATTTTATCTTTAAAAATTATAAAATATTACATGATGAGTTCCTTAGCTATGACCCTTAAGAGTTTATCATTCACATCAAGATCATCCCACTCCACTAATACGCCGCTTCTAACTTTCGAAAGTACGCATCCTCATCCTCCATAAAGCCGCTAGCCATAAATATAAAAAAATAAACTCTTGCAATCTTTGGATATGTCTCTCTCAATGTTTTTATAAAGGCTGGGCTACATTCGAAAAAAAAAAGAGAAAAAAAAGAAAGAGAAAAGAAAAATAAATAGAGAAAAAGTGAGACGAGAGAGGGAGAGTAACGGACAAAAAGTCATACTAGGCGAGAAGGGCCTACCTCCCTAATAATAAAAATATATTTAGAGATGAATAATGGACACGTGTCCGAGGGTGAGTAGGGCCCACATCTCTAAGGAGAGAGAAAAATGGACACAAGTCCGGGGCAAAGCCCACCTCTCCAAGAATGGACAGCCCAGGTCCTAGCAATTTTTAGAAAGAGAGATATAGTCCAAGATGCTTGAGAAGAAAAATACTAGAAAAGGCTAAGGGCTATTTACTACCTTTCATCCTCATCCACTTCACCACTATCATCCCACTATGTATGTTCCGCCACTTGTATAACTCCATTACCACCATCCACTTAAGAGGGTCATACATAGGATCTCTGAGTTTTCTTTTGAAAAATACTACAAAACCCCAGGATGATAGTTGATCAAAGAACTTGAGACATGGTACTTAACTTGATTGTTTTATCTTGCTTATGATTCGTGAAAAGGCTACGCCCCATGGTAAAAGTGTATGAACAATGGGTTAAGAGGAGAATTTATTTCGAAGTAACACAAGATTTAGAGGTATGAAAGCGTAGTAGAAACTCCCCGATCCTACTATAGCATATAGCTTTGCTAGGGACTAGCAAAGGGTAAGCTTGGGGAGTTTGTTGACACTTGTTATCATATAGAATTATTAATCAATTAAACATGAGAAAGGGGTATAAATAATAAAAACAACCTAGAATAGGGGTCACTAACATATTTCCATCGGTTTTTGGTAATGTTGTGAATTGCGGGGACTAAACAGAAAACAGCAGAGTTCGCGAGCCATACGACTCTGTGACGCAACGCAATCCAACTCCGAGAAAGACTCTAGAAGGCTCCGATTAATCCCGACGTGGACCAAACTTGACACCGAAGAAAACATCATCTAGAAGACTCCGGAAGCCACGACGCGACGACCCGGGACCCGGACCCAGGACTCCCCTGGCCGATCGGCCCAATAATGGGGCCGATCGGCCCTACTTGGCCGCCAAGCAAGCCCTGTCTCCGGAACCTTCCTCCACCGCCTCTAAGACGCGCAATCTAAACCGGTTGTTTAACGTCGGTTTGATCCGAGGGCGTCGGTAGAAGCACGAGATGAATCAAAGATTAGTACCACATCGCTGCTGCCGGCTGAAGGGACATAAGAAGACCCATATATATAGACCCCTAGACCCCCTTTTCGGATCATCAAGTTCTCAATTCAAGAACAACGCTTCAAGATCCAAGTCATATCCCACGGTAGAAACATCGCTTTAGGAAGAGTAGCAATCAAGACTAGAACTAGTAGGAAGGGAGAAATCCGCTCCGGATCGTCGGAGGCCGGCTCAAGATCAGGCCTCGTTCTTGTAAGTTCTTCATTGTAAGTAGTCTTCAAGTTCCGGACACGTTCTTAATATGAATATCTTGATCATGTTTATATTCGAGATTATTTGTTCTAGTATTTACTTTGATTACACATTTAGCATAGTTGAATTCTTTTTTATGTTCATACATGGATTCGTATATAGCTCATCTATTGATATCATGGGTGAGTGGTAGAGATGATGTAATCGTGGTGATTAGATCTTATTTACTGCGTTTGCACCCTATGTGCCGGGTCGTGTGGTAGATGCGTGGTGGTGACGAAGCACCATTGAGTCCTTTGCAATCCATCCCCGTATGTAGGCCTAGCGGATGATATTATTCGGGTTGTTCTAAGTTTCGCCTTAGTCTTCACGGATTACGTCCTCATGTAAGGATTTAATTAGTCTTTCTTCAATGATTGTTAGATGTATTGCACTAATTGAGTAGATCCTAACTTATAGTTTAGAGTTACATATTGGAGTTTCTAATGCTAGCTAGCCTATGAATTGCTATAGTCCTTTGTTTGACACTTTCTATTTTAAGCCCACTTAGATATGACTTTGGTTGAATCTATTTATCAAGAACTTTATCATTATCTTTATTGTGAACTTTGATCCTTGTTTAATTAATTGATAAGTTTAACACTTAAGCTTTGCACCACGAGAGATGATTATGATGTTTAGCACCTATGCATAGTTAATTCATGATAGAAGACTTCTTTCCCTGTGGTAGAATATAAATTCAACACCTGGTTCTTACTCGGTTAAAATGCTACAATGGTATATTCATATCATAAACTTGCGGATACCCAGTTATAATTGTTTATTTACTTATTAAGAAGTTATCAAGGCATAGTACGAATATTTTATTCTTTGCATATTAGTAGTTTAACTATAGGGATGACAACCTTTTCGGATATGCTATGAACTGCAATGAATATTTCTTTTAGTTTTATCCGGAAGCAACATCGATATTCTTTCTAAAACGCCATTACTAGTTAGTGACGTTAGAAATACCAACACCCTCCACCACGGCGGCCGCCAGTGGGGCCTACCTCTCGACCTCACATTTTTATGTCGGTTTACCACCCGACATTGAGGTTGTTTCTACGCCGTTGTTCAAGGTCGGTTTGATCCAAGGGTTGACGTTCATCGGCGGGTACTATATAAGAAGACCGGTGACCACGAGGCTCATAACAATTTCATATCAACTTCATTATCAACTCATACCCATCAAGTCCGGCCAAGTCTAGACATAAGCTCTAGTTCATACTAGTAGTCATTAGCTATCTAACTAGTTCTAGTTGAAGATCAAGTTCATCTTGAGTTCCCCGATTAGTCAAGAAGTAGCAAGGATCGTTCTTGAGACTTCTCTCTTGTATTCAATCTGTAAGTACTCTTATATCTAGAATACAATTGTTATGGCTTTGATCTTTATAATTATCATATTCTTATTGATATGTGTTTATGCTTGCTATGATTATATATTTAGTTTAGTAAGATTGCTTGTTTATATTTTATGCATGGAATTGTATAGCATCCATATAGATGATCACTATGTGGGTGATAAGCAATGTGTAAACGTGGTGTTTATACAACGTTTATCTCGCAATTGCACCCTACATTCCGGTCGTGTGGTAGATCGCGGGAGTGACGATCTGTTGAGTCCTTTGTAGTCCACCCTCGAATGTAGGACAAGTCGAAGTTAGATTACGGTGGTGGATAAGTTTAGTCCTTATTTGTCATTGGTAATGCTTGCCATGTGTAGAAGTAATCCAACCTTGCCATGATAGCTAGATGTATTGCACTAATTGTAGTATTCATTGACATGTATGATTAGGGGTATCTTAGGAATATTCATTCTAGTCTAATTTATAACATGCTAATTTATTGTATGATTCTAGTAGCTTAATGATCTTAGACTTGGGTATTTATCAATTATATAATTATCTTTATCCTGTGACTTATCTGTTGAGTAATGTTAGATACTTATGGCAACTCTGCATTATACTACTTTGTGAAGTGGATGATCTCATAATTAAATCACAATATATAAATCTTTAGACATCTTTCCTCTCTACCTTTCCATAGACTCCCTTCCCGTGGTAAAATATAAATACGATACGGATTACTCCGGTGAAGTGCTACAATTGGTATTTCTATCTGTGCACTTGCGAGATATCATGTTCATTCTTTTATCAAGGCTAATCAAGAATACCATACCCGCATTTCTTAGCGTTATTGCTAGGGTGACGGACTAGTGTATAGGTAATGCCTAGAAATGAGTGGTATACCTTGAGTACATATCTGGTGAGATTAACTCCACTATGGATAATGTTGCTAAGTTACATCCCACTACTAACACCGCCTAACTCCGCTTTGTTGGATCATGAGGTTAATCCCATATCCAAGCTAACATGATTAGATAGATATCCCATATATATTTCTTTTGCCGTCCCTAATTGGGATCGTGTAAGAAATATCAACGAGGGCAAGCGAGGAAGGCCGGCCACCGGCAAGGCGGGCGCGGGGAGGCCGCCCGCCTTCCAGCGGTGAGATCGGCCACCACCGTGGCGTGGCTCCGACGCGAGCTAAGCCCCGAGCCGCTTCTGCGGCCGAGACCGCCGCCGAAGCTCACCATGGTCGCCGCACGCTGCTCCTTCGCGCCCCACATCTAACCGCCGCGCGCTAACAAGAAACGCGTTGAGCTTCGCTGGACACCCGTCGCGCCGCGGCGCCGCCCGCTACCGAGCCCTACGCGCGAAGCAAAGGAGCTCATCGGGCCACCACCGCCCGCCCGCCCACGCCAGTAACCGCCGCCCACCACCGCGGGCGTCTCCGCTCACCCGCCAAAGAGCGCCGCCTGCCCACAGCGGACTGGCGGCGGCTTCGTCCCTCGGTCATTTGCGCCGCCCAATCGAGTTGCGCGCAAGATCAACCTCAACTCCGGCGACTCCCGTGCGCCGACACAGAAGGCGGGAAGAGAGGCAAGGAGGAAGAGAGAATGGGAGGAAAGAGAGACGAGGCCACAACAGCGGTGTGTATGGCGTGTGGGCCTCACTGAGTGGTACTTGGGATAGAGGATGAATATAAAGTATGGATGGGTGCGGGAAAACTGGATATAGAAGAGAGAATCTCGATGACCAGGGACAGAATATACCTTTTTTAGGATGAATTTAAAGACGACGAGTGCGGATAGCTGAGCCCAGCAGGATCGGATTGCGCCCACGTCACGTAAAACGACCAAACCAACGGTACATTTTGGCGGGAACAAAACCAAGGCCGCCGCAGCCCTTCTTCCCGGCTCCGCTACATCCCTGATGGAAGCAGCAGTGGCTACCACGTCCTCCCTGGTACTGGTCTCCGGCGCCAGGAGATCATCGCCGACAACTTTGCCGTCCCCCTCGTTGCTTATTCGGCATCACAGCAAGAGCTGCTGCTCCTTCACCTCCACTACTCCAAGGCAGCAGCAGCAGCATCTGGTTTGCTGCATCGCTGCGGCGAGCAGAAGCAGGAGGTAGGGGATGGAGGTGTTCTTCTAGTGCCACTGACGGCTCATCAACCGCCGTCACAACAGATAAATGGATTCTTGACCCTGCAGGTCAACTAATTTTCAACCGATCCTTTCTGAATAATGCAGATTTATTAATTCCTGCAGGCAGAAAGGAAGCTAGATAAAGACCAGCTAGCATCCTTATCGACCCAGAGGTCAGTTCAGGCGTACCTAGATGATGGGGAGAATATTACAATGATCATTAAACAGATGCTGGCTGTTGGTGAAATTTTCAAATCTGAGAATTTACAGGTAACAATAATACCGGGTTTCGGTTTTTTTTTTTTTTTTTTTGTTAGGGTGATGCTAGCAAACATCCTAGCTTTCGCCTTTAGCTGAAGTATCTTTAATCAGCATTTACTAATAACAACAAATCATCATGCAGTACTCTACTGAACAGCTCATCAAGGAAGTTGAAAACTTTTCTCCAAAGGAAGTTGAAAACTCCAAAGCAGAGTTCAAACAGTACAATCAAGACTATGATGAGGACAACATCAGGCAGCAGGTATTTAATTCCTTGATATGGCTATTTCTGGTTGTGAGTTCCTTCACTAAACGTCTAAACTGCAGCCAACCTATTTTTTTTTTTTGGGGGGTCTGATTTAACTGCAATTTTGATTTTCTTGATATTATTTTTAGTGTCTTTTCATCTCACAGATGCCAATTATCAGTGAATCATAAGTTCTATGGTAAAAGGGATTATCTGCCTAACCTTATCTTTTCCCATGAATGGAAAAACCTCATTTGTATGTATTTCTATGTGGGATTCAACGATGCAGGTCCAGGATGTTCTAGAGGCAGCGAAGGTGCTTGAATGGCTCAAGGAGAACTGCACGGTCGAGTATATCAGGCGATGAGTCTAGTGCTGCTGAGTCAAGGCTCTCTGAACGTCAGAAAGATGGCAGGCAATTTTGTGACCTTTGGTCCTTGACAACCAACCCATCCAACGAAGAATCTTGCGCATACATACCAGTGTAGTGATTAAGAATCTGTTTCTATGTAGTATAGGAAAGACGTATACTATATTTTGTATGCAGAATGCGAGTTCACAAACTTTGTACCCATTCTTTAAGAGGTTGTAATCCACATTGCAACAGATCACACTTACAAATATAAAAATCATAAGTGAATCAAGAGTTCCGCAATGGCTCCGTTGCGGCCGTCCTCCTTTTTCAGTTCTTCAATTTGGATGTGATGTGTTGGACTATGTGCACGATGGCTTTATTTTGTCTCCATGAAAATGTCGAATTGGTATCTTGCAATGTATGCGGATAAGCAACAACTCAGGCGATGATCAGGGACTCCTCGCGGCGTAACCAGGCCTTCTGCTTCGCAATCTCAAGCGTCTGCCGGAACGCCTCAACCGTCTGCCGGAACGCCTCTGCGTCCATCTCCAGCTCCATCGACGCGCAGCTCCATCGAACACCGTTGACGCCGCCTGCTGTTCTCCGACTTGGCTCGACGCGACTGGCTCTGGATGGCGATCACCGGCACCTCGGCTGCTTTCGCGGCAGAGCGGTGGCGCCGCCTGCCATTCTCCGACTTGGCTTGACGCGACTGGCTCTGGATGGCGATCACCGGCACCTCGGCTGCTTTCGCAGCAGAGCGGTGACGCCGCCTGCCGTTCTCCGACTTGGCTTGACGCGACTGGCTCTGGATGCCGATCACCGGCACCTCAGCTGCTTTCGCAGCATTCTTTGGCTTGGCTCGACGCGACTGGCTCTGGATGGCGATCACCGGCACCTCAGCTGCTTTCGCAGCAGAGCGGTGACGCCGCCTGCCATTCCCCGACTTGGCTCGACGCGACTGGCTCTGGATGGCGACCACCGGCACCTCGGCTGCTTTCGCAGCAGAGCGGTTCAGAGTCCGATACACTCTTGTGTTCAATTCCAATACCCGAGTGTTGGGGTTCAGAGATACTTGGCCTCTGATGTGGGCCTCTGCTGCCTCCACGTCTGAAGCTGCCAGAGTATCCTTGCAGTGAATGGTTGCACGGACCTGCACTAGACAAGGGAGATGCTGGATGCCAAATACCATATATTCAAATTCGGGCATTTCTTCCCGGGCATCAAGGTCTAGGCAAAGCCTCCAGAGCTGTGGCATGACTCCTTCAAACTGCAGCCCCCCTACACCGTGATACCAAAACACCTTGAGGCAATGAAACCCATCCTTGCTACCCACGGCCAGCCCTGTGCTCGTACTTACACGTAGCTTTAGGAGGACTAAGTTAGGCAAGTACCCAAGGGCACGGACAGCCTCTGCTTCGATTGCTGCAACATGGATATGCAAATGCGTGAGGGCTCTCAGCAAGGCGATCTCTGGTGGGACCAGTGGGAGGCAGTTGTGCATCCTCAGCTCAAATTTTCGCAGGTGATGTGGCCCATTGTGGGCCCAGCTTGAAGCAGCCAGTAAGTCAAGCAGCTGATGGTGGTAGTTGTCAAGAAAAAGGGACTGCAGGCTTGATTTCCCCACCTCCTCGAGGAAATGCTTCACTCCCTGCCGATCTGTTTCATTCTGACGAAGCAAATGACTAAATCTTACCCCAAGCATCCTCAGCCGCCGCAACTTAGTAACAAGCCTTGCCACATCGCCAGCATGCGAGCCATCCGGACCTAGAAGGACTTTCGATAATTCCTCCAATTCTTGCATTCCCCCCATTTCTCCCAGTATTATCAATTCATCGGCAAGCAGAGACACCAGCTTCATGTCTCCAAATATCGGTAGCCTTCTCACTCTGGTTTGCCTTAGATTTAAGGTAGTTAATTGTTTAAGTGCCATGATTTCTGGAGGCAACCTGATGACATTAGTCCTGCTCAGTCCCAGGTACCTCAGCAGAGACAGACGTCTAAGGCTTTCCAACTGTTTGTTTTCCAAGCCCTTGGTATCTTCAAGATCCAGCACCCGCACGTGTTTGAAGGCCCAAAATGCAATAGACTGCACTCTATATAGGTGCAGAAAAATTGCTTCGTTGTTGCCACCGCTTGAGTTTTCATCACTGCGTGAAACCACCCAACTCTTCTGCTCTAGAAGACAACACGTGTCCGAGACCAAGGTATCACCTTCATGTTCATAACCATAGTTGATGTCAAGGTTAACTTGCCGAAATAGTCCAGAATTCAACTCTGCACCCGGTGTAACGAAGTTTTCTTCATTTGACAAGGATGCCAAGAAATTGACTACATCACCATGAACAGTGCAGCCAGTTGGCTGATCATCGTCGTCATCAAAGGCCGGTTGGATCAGCCTCCTATTGATAAGCTCAACAAAGTATCTCTCCCCTGTTTCCAACGAGCTCTTTCCATGCCTTTCAGGGATTAGCCCTTCAGCTACCCATCTTCGTATCAGACGATCTTTCTTGATCACATAATTTCCTGAAAAAGCAGCCAAGTACAGGAAGCAAGACTTCAGAGGAAGAGGTAGATTGCCATAACTGATGTCCAGTGCCATTCTAATTGCTTGCGGCGCGGAATAAAACTGATATGATTCTGATAAAACAGTTTCATTTGTGAACTTCTTGGCAGTATCAGCAAATACCGGAGCCATCCCACGGGACATTGCGCACCAGGTCGCCGGGAAGTCTATCATTACCAGCTTGTCGGCATCAACCTGATTGTTCCACTCGTCTTGGCTGTGGATGGAGACCGTCGACCCTCCAGCTTCCTTCGCAGCAGGATGCTGTTGCAGGCTTGAAAAAAAATCCATTTCATCTAATTTACTGACAACATCACTAATTCTTGGCCTTTTACGTCGGTCCTTGTCCATGCAGTTTATAGCTATCTCAATACAAGACCTTACTCTTTCATAATCTGGTTCGACAAATGGATAGTTTAGCCTCGAGTTGTTGTATACCTACAAAATGGGAACAGTGAGTATAACCAAAAGAAAATATCATTTGATAAAATGGACCAAAATATGTAGAAGCAAAAAGAAAGGCGGTCTGGGTATCAAGGACTTAAGAAAAACTAACATTAGCTTACTTTGCAAGTGGTGGTGGAAATTGGAAAATGAAACTGGCCTTTGGCAAGATATTATCCAATTTAAATACTTGAGGAGAGACTCTGTCACCTCAGTTAAGCATAAACAGAATGATTCCCCTGTTTGGGCTGATTTGCTCAAAATTAAAGACATTTACCTACAAGGTAGGAAAATGTTTCCTAAAGATGGTAAATCAACTCTTCTCTGGGAAGATACTTGGTTAAAAAATGTTCCACTGAGTCAGCTTTATCCTAACCTCTATAAACTGTGTGAGCAAAAGAACATTACAGTGCATCAGATGATTGAGGGCATCACCACTATTAGATTCAGTAGGTGGCTCACTGATGAACTCTATCTTGAGTGGAATCAACTCAAAGAGGAAATCATGACATTTCAACTCACTGAAGGAGCAGACAGGTTCAGTTGGAAACCAGAGAAGAAAGGAAAATTCACTGTAAAATCCACTTATAATGCTGACTATAGCTGATAGTGGAAGAGATCATAGGAAAATATGAAAAGGCAAAATCCCAGCAAAAATTAAAACTTTCATGTGGCTAGTTGCTAATAATGCAATTCTTACCAAGGACAATATGATTAAAAGAAATTGGACTGGGGACCCAATGTGTTATTTCTGTCAACAAGATGAAAATGTAAATCATCTTTTGTTCACATGCCCTGTTACAAAAATTATTTGGGTTACTATTGCTCTCTGTCTTGGAGCTGATGATATTCCTGTCTCTTATGAACAAAGTTTGAAGTGGTGTGAGAAATGGATTCCACATCACAAACAATATCATATGGTGGGCGTGGCTGCCATCTGTTGGGCGATCTGGAAAAAACGAAATGACATTTGTTTTGGGGAAAAAAATTCCACAGCCCTCTGGAGATGCTAAGTCATGCGTGCTCGTTGATGAAATTTTGGGCAGGTCTTCAAAAAGGCGGCGACAAGGAGCAGTGGACTACCGCAGTAGAGGCGATGCTGCAATTTGCAATCAACCTGCTGAACCAAGGACGCCACCCCCAAGCTCAACCCAACCTTCTGACTGATGTCGAGGGCGATGACAACCTGGGGGAATAGGTGTTTTGTGCTGGCGTGGGTCTATCTTTTACCATGTCATTGATAATCTCAGGTTGGAAGGTTGTGAGTGCAGCTCAGTTATCGTTGTTCTGTAAGCTTTAGGGGTTGATGCGATCCCCATGAAGTACTGTACTGAATTTGTCCTTTCTTTTTTTCTGAATTATCTTGAAACTCGATGTATTTCCGTTATCTTTAATGGAAATGGGGAAGCCCCTTGTTCGAGAAAAAAAAAAAACTAAGTTTACTCAGTTACTGTTAAAAAATTTCGGATATATGCTACCAGAAGATTTACCCCATCACAATGCTAAATTGTAACACAACTAAATTAGCACAAATTCAATGTCGCACAACTTGAGAAGCGTTTTGGCCAACAGCAAGGACAGAAATAGTCAAGCATCTTAAAGTAGTAGCATAAGAGACATTTAGTTTTGGATGGAGGAACACACTGTGATCATGCCTCGTACAATTAATGAATTCAAAGGAAATGTTTCAAGATGACGTCTTGTCGAGAAGAGCATATGTTCAGTTGCATACACTAACAAGTTCAATTCAAAAGATTAAGCTGATAGGGAAATATGTGTAATTCACTTATACTACAACACTCCCCTCGGGTGCAGCCTACCTTAGGTCTCAAACGTGGAAATTGGAACCGACTACAATTAATTCATTTATTTGCATCTGCTATGGTTCGAACTTGAGACATCTGGCTTTAATAACATATTGAGTCGCATGCACTGACTTATTCAACCCAAAAGAATTTAAATTGACTGAATATACAACTGTTTTAAGTTAACATAGTAAGTAATTTAATTATTCTTACATAATCAAAACATCCTCGAGCATCTGTATCGGCAATGCTCGAGTAGCCCTCAAGACCAACAATTATCTTCATAATTATAACACCCAAACTGAATATGTCATATTCTTTTGAGATTATTCCCCAGTCTATGAATTCCGGTGGGCAGTATCCGCTACAAGAAAACATTAATTATACACATAAAAGTAACAGTTAGAACAAAAACTAATTTGGTTTCTTAAAAAAATTATATTTACTCGAGACATTGATCTTACAGTGTGCCTAGTCGAGACATTGTTCTTATAGTGTTTTCTTCACCGAAAAGTCTTGATAAACCAAAATCTGCAATTTTAGGTACCATACCCTGATCTAGAAGTATATTATCTGGTTTTAGATCCAAATGCAAAATAGGAACTTCCAATCCCTCATGAAGGTATTTTAAACCCTCGCATATTCCCTTAATTATTCTGTACCGTATGGACCAATTCATCCCAGTATATTCTTCTGCAAGAGCAAATATAGTACTTTCAAAATGCAAATTGTAAAGAATATCATTTGTTGACATGCCAAAGAAAATATTCCTCAAACAAGAGGGAAAACGTACCAGAAAAGAAGCTTGGTAAGACTTCCTTTTGGCATATACTCGAGGCAGAGTGCCCTGTGTATCAATTCACACTGGACTTGTCTTCCACCGTACTGTGCAATTACTGGCTCTGATTCATCGCAAAAGCCCAGTAATAGCACAATATTTTCATGCCTCAGCCTCTTGAGGTGTCCAAATTCATTTTCGAAATGCTGACTGTCAATCTGTGGCATAAATTCGAGAATCTTCACAGCAATTTCTTGTCCATCTTCAAGCACTCCCTGTACAACAGCTTATGGAGTATAAATTTTCAAGGCAACAGTAAGAAGATATACCAGCTAGGCATATAATTTGATTCTGTGATACCTTGTATACTTGTCCAAATGTGCCATGGCCAAGTTTCCGTTCCTCAGAAAAATCATTGGTCGCCTCTTGTAACAATTTGAATTGTAACTTACAAGGAACATCTTTTTCCCGGCATGATGTGGTCTTCATTCTATTTCTTGCGTTGTAGAGTGAAAATTCCTTTTGTGGTAACTCCAAAGTTCATTACATGTCCCCACTCTGCAAAATTAACCTTGACATGTTACTTAAAATTCGTCCTTTTCTTGTCTACTGGCACCCCTTTTACAACAAAAAAACACATGACCAAATTACTGATAGAAGAAATAGAGGCTACAATCAATGAGGAAACAATATTATGTAAGTATCCAGAGCAGAGTCGTTGAGAAGATATGGAGTTAAAGACAGATGTACAAAGAAGACTTTCCAAAATGGATTTCCTATGGCTCTTATGTGAGCAATTTGGTGTGCACATAATGATTTGGTATTTAAGAAAAAAAAAACGATTTACTTCTTTTATAGAGTCTGCAGGGGAGCCTATTGGCTGAGATTTTGGTCCCTGTTGCAGCGTGAGGACACAAGGGAGACTAAGTATTTTTGCTAAAAATGGATGGATGGGCAATAATAGACTTTTGCTTTTAATTTCTTCATTTCGCTTATATTTCTTTGATCAGCTTAATTATAAGCTGAGAATGCTGTAAAAACTTGGCTGTGTGCAGCTTGCAGAGGCTGGAGACTATTCCTATTTTCTAAAAAAATGTTTTTTTTTTCTCTTTGTCACTAGATGGTTTTCATTTTCCATCTGTTGACCTCTCCAATTTCGATGAGCTCCGAGGAGATTAAATTAGGGTCATGATTCAGGATTGCTTGAGGTTACGGGTTTGGGGTTTTGGGGATTTCACCATGTCCTCCGGCGTAGAAGGTAAGCTAGAGGTGGCAGTCAAATCGGCAGTGGTGATAGTTGGTGTGCAGGGCGCCGCTGTTGATCGATGTGGTAGAGAACGAGTGGTGGATAGGGACAAGGTGAAGGCCATATGGATCCATAGGTTTCACATGGTTGATGAACTAGCTGGTGAGCAGCGAATCGAGCGGAGGAAGGACTTTGTAAAAGAAGACTTGCAGAAAGAAGATTGATCCATTGACGGTCCAAAAATCAAGTGTTTTGCGCCCCTCAAAATAGTTTTTTTTTTTTTTTTTTTTTTTTCGGAACAGCCCCTCAAAATAGGTTGAGTGAGCTATGCTAGTGCCTTCCAAAATATTCTGAAACCTTTGCAGGGTATCCACACCAGAGTACCAGACGGAAAACCAGTTGTAAAAGGAACATAATAGGAGAACAGATGATTTGCAGTGAAAGGATGGAGTGTACAACCACGCATTAAACTTTTTGTTGACTACACCCAAACGGATTAGACCTTAACTCGGAATAATGAATCTCAGTAATTTGAACTTTAGATGCAAAAAAAAACTTTATTTTGAACAAAAAAAAAAAAAGCACGAAATCAGTTGTTCCAACGATATTAGAATATGGGGAAGCGTTAAGAATAGATCGATTTCAACATCATACTCGAACAAATAGAAAGTAACTACCAGATGGGATCTGAGGTTCTGGCGAGCTAGGATGTGAGAGCGAGGACGAGCAAAGCACCTGGCGAGCCCTTGCCGTGGGCGTCGGTGGCGGCCACCACCCACCTGCGCGGGGGATGCGAGGGAGACGGGAGACTGAGGACGATGCTAAGGTTGTTGACTTGTTCACTTGAGCTTTAGCAGCTACTGCTGCGAGTCCTCTCACAAAGTACTCCCTTCACTCCGCAAAAGAATACAATTATAAAAGCGTGCCCCATGAACAACCACTAAGTTTGTAATAAATATTAACATTTATGTTTTTTAAAAAATTTATTATAAAAATATATTTGATAACTAATCTAATGATACTTATTTTGTTTTATAAGTATTATTATTATTATTATTATTATTTATATAATTTTAGTGAAAGTATACATTGTTTCACTTTTCAGGACGTAAGAATTGCATGATTCTGTGGAAAGATGGAGTACTGCAATAGCAGCACAGCTACCTTTGCACGGACAGCGATTAGCGAAACAAATATTGAACTGGGATGTGTTGCAGTGAAATCAAATATGAGTGCTCACAGATTAGCTAGTAAGCATGCTTGTACTTTGGAGGTTGGTAGACATGCGTGTTTGGTTTTTAAGATTTCACTGATGCGTCTTTGAGATCTAGAATAGAAACTAATAATATCCTGCTCTGAAATGTGAATTGTAACAGTTATCAGTTATGGGCAGAGAGCCGGTAAAGGGAAGGTACAGATTGACATTGGTTGCTGGCGCATACTCCCTCGTCCCTTAAAAGAGTGTCGTTTGGTGTGCATATCATAAGTTTGACTTTTTTTTTAGAAAATATGTGTAACATTTTTTTTCTTCAAATAAATTTGATAAAAAATAGCTAAATTCAAAGATCTTTGCAATGATATTAATCATGTATTATAAATATTAATATATATTAATATATATTTAGTAAAATTTATTTCTTGGAAAGCGTGAGCGACACTCTTCAAGAGACCCAGGAAGTAGATGGCAACAATGTAATATGAATACACCGCCTAGTAGAACGAAGCCTATCGTGGTGTGGTTTGGAACATGTGCCATCGTGGTTGTAGGTGGCCTACATGGCTTGTGGTGGTTGTAGTGGTGTGTTTCGTCTCACATTGAAATTTAAGTGAATAAAGAAGCTTTTAATTCTTATTACCAGGAATATACCATCTTTATTTTTAGGTTAAAGGGTAAGAGAGGTGCTACACTTATATACGAGCTTGTTTTTACATGAGGAGCTGGATTGTAAGCATATTTTGGAGCCACCTACTGCTAGGGATGCAAGTTATACATACTTTTGAGTCATTGGATCCATCTAAAAACTTCATAAAATAAAATAAAATAACACTTCACCTAATGAGAATGACATTTCACCTAATTAGCACAGAGAACGCTATTAGTGTCCATTTGCAACCCTATGTACTACTCCGAGTTGCACATTTTAGAATAGAGGGAGTAGATTGATGTCCACATGTAAATAAATATTATAATAACAGCAACTTTACGTCGAAGTTGCACATTTTGGAAACCTTGGCGCTACTTTCCTCGATGACTAGCACCACGCAAAGTCTACACCTAACCAATGAAAGGTGGGTTATATTCCCCACAAGTCTTTGCTCATGGTGGGTGACGAGAGAGACAGCCAAATTAATATGGGAGAATTAGGAATTTGGCCCCGAAAAAAGTTTATCTTAGGAATCTGGCCTCATTTTTTTTTGAATTTGGGAATCTAGCCTCAAAAGCGAAACTTTGTTAGGAATCCGGCCTTAAGTGTCGGTTTGGAAATTCATAACTAGAGTTTGGTAACTCAAATTTTGGTGAACCAAATTTTGTTATGCTCCTTGAGATGTCTAGTTTTTATTAAAAATATGAACTGACCATGTTTTGTAAAATTATTTATTTTTAATAAAAATATAATATGTTGGTGTTAAAAATAAATAATTCTACAAAAATATGGCCAGTTTCATATTTTTAATAAAAAACTAGACATCTCAAGGAGCACAACAAAATTTGGTTCACCAAAATTGGAGTTACAAACTCTAGTTATGAATTTGCAAAACCGACGGAAGACCGGATTTCTAACAAAGTTTCGTTTTAAGGCCGTCCCAAATTCAAACAAAAAAAGAGACCGGATTCCTAAGACAAACTTTTTCAGGGGCTAAATTCCTAATTCTCCAATTAATATTCGTGCATCATGAGAGGTGGGCGGCAGGTGATTAGGTGCATCCGGAGTCGGAAGGATCACATGGTCGAGGCAGATCCAATGGACTACAGGGAAACTGTACTCAAAATATGAAAGCAAAACATATGTCGCCCACCGTGTGCGTCGTCGTAGTCTTCGGCCACCATGGTAATATTTTTCTTATATAATAATATTTTGTAACTACGAATCCAGCACATAAAGGATGCCACCAACTTACATCTTGTTTTTTTCATCCCAAATTATATAATCGATCTTATCATTTATACTAGCAAAAACAGGATGCATGTTTTATTCTATGATTCTCATACCAATAGCAATAAACTATTTATTTTTATTGAATTTATTAACTGGGCATAATTCAACCTTAAATAAATCAAATAAATTACAAGACCCATCATCCTTAGCTTGCATATTTGGTCGGTGGAGATGCACAGAGAAGATGGACGATTGGGTGGAGATAGCAGCCACAGTTTATAACAACTAAAATTCTATTCTATATGTTTTTTTCTCTATATCCATTTGGTGATTATGTAACCCAGAATTACTAACCGTATCCTTAAGAAGTGTGAGGAGAAGGCAGTAGCCACTTCCATATTTTAAAAGACAAAAAAAAAAAAAAAAAAAAAAATCATGTAAGTACGTGTCCTTCTCGATGGCTATAGGAACTACAAATTGGAAGATGGCCATTGGAACTACAAATTGGAAAAAGAGTCGGAGCAAGTATATACATTTAGAAATTAGGACTTCCCAACTCCATCAGTTACTTGATTCTACTCATCATGGTCATATTATGAACCGTAATCACATATGTATTTAAAGTAAACTGGCAAGTCTAGCAACAGACATATTTTAATATTATTACATATGATATATGCAAGATTATTTTAATATATGCAATACCAAATTTGCATAGTTTTTTTTTTTTTTGTCTTGACAGATTATTCTAATATATGAATACTATAAAATTTCATAGTTTATTTACTATTATTTATTTTGGTCTTGCCAACCATAATCATGTTTTCACGTAAAAAGTTTGAAGGCATTAGGGCTAAATAAAATTGCCAGATATATATATAAATACTCCATTTTTATAGTTTATTTATTTTTTCCTGCCAACCGTAGTGGATCTTTTCACGTAAAAATTTTGAATCTGTTAAATAAATAAAATAAGTTTCGATAAACATCAATTGAGTTCGTGTAGTGTGGTGGTAAGTCCTCGATAGTTAGTTCTTGGAGGCCAAAGTTCAAACCACAACCTTGGGCTGGACACCTGGAATTTTGCCTCTTTATTAATAGACTAGCAAACGTGCCCGTGCGTTGCAACGGAAAAGACAAAAACATTAATTCGGACAACTCATAAATTCTATAGATCTCTTTTATTTTGAGCTCCAATTGCTAGTATATAATGAGTAACATATACTCAAGTCTACAACATCAAATATGTCACAATTAACAAACAAATGTAGGAGCTGCACCTTCTTGTCAAGTTGCGGAGGAGCTCGGTTTTAAAATTTCTAATCTATTAATCACAAAAATATAATATGTTTCTTCAAGTTTTTTGATCGGAGATCTTTCCAATGATAATAATTATGTACGATGAATATTAATATTTTTAAATATATAATTTGTTAAAGTTATTTCTCGGGAAGCACAAGCGACAAACATTTTGGGATAGAGGGAGTAGTCGTTATGATCCTCTAAACGATGGTTGTTAGGTCTGTTGGTTTTTTGGGTGTACTCGGTTCACGAAAAGTGAACCCAAAAGTGCTTCTGATGCAGGTCACATCGAATCATTTGACGTATGTATGGAGCATTAAATATAGATAAATAACAAAACTAATTACATAAATTGGGCTGAAAAGTACGAGATGAATCTTTTTAAGTCTAAATAGTTCATGTTAGGACAATAGTCCATGTTAGGACAATAATTACCAAATACAAACGAAAAGTGCTACAATGAAACCGGAACAATATATTTCACCGACTAAACACTCCTTTTGTTGCTGTGCAGCGTTTCTTAGGCGTAACTACGCCCCGGTCTTTACTTGTCTATATAGTGTACAAACTCTTTGTATTTCGGTTGTTATTAATGAAAATGGGTTTGTGTTACCTCAAGTGGAAAAATAATTATTTAATCGATAAAAAATAAACATGGAAAAAGATGTTTGTTTACCCTTTTTTTTTAGCTTCGTATTAGAACACGTTGAATCGACGCATCATGACATCATCGTGCAATGTTAGAGAGCCGGTTCCAGGCTATATCCGGACTTTGTTACCTTTTTTTAGCTTCGTTATTAGAACACGTTGTTGAATCGACGCATCATCACATCATCGTGCAATGTCTTTTTTTTTTTTTTTTTGAGAATTATCATCGTGCAATGTCTGAGAGCCGGTTCTAGCCAACGGTCCGGTGGAAAAAAGCCCGGTGAAAAGCCCGGTGAAAAGGAGGTGGGACTGAAATTTTCTCTCTTTATTAGTAGGTATAGATATAGATATAGGCTGTGTTTAGTTCCTCCTATTCTCTCTCCAAAATTTACTATTCACCTATCACATCAAATCTTTTGCCTCGTGCATGGAGCACTAAATATAGGTAAATAAAAAAACTAATTACATAGTTTTGATGTATACGACGAGACGAATCTTTTGAGCCTAGTTAGGTCATGGTAGGACAACAATTAGCACAAACAAACGAAAAGTTCTTTTACCTCGTGCATGGAGCACTAAATATAGGTAAATAAAAAACTAATTACATAGTTTTGATGTATCTGACGAGGCGAATCTTTTGAGCCTAGTTAGGTCATGGTAGGACAACAATTAGCACAAACAAGCGAAAAGTCTTCTACAAATGTCCCATTGTGACATTTTTTTTCCAAACTCCATCCATCTAAACACAACCATAGTATAGATTCCCTCCGTACCAAAAAAAAAAAGTTATTTTAGCTTTGGCCTATTTATTAATAGATATAGTATAGATTCCCTCCGTACCAAAAAAAAAAGTTATTTTAGCTTTGGCCTATTTATTAATAGATATAGTATAGATTCCCTCCGTACCAAAAAAAAAAAAAAAAAAAAGTTATTTTAGCTTTGGCCTAAGTTTTTCTTAAAAAAAAAATAGAAGAGTGTCAACATTTATGACACGAAAAAGTTATATTATGTTTCATGATAAATCTAATGTATTTATTTGGCAAATGTTGGTACTTTTTATACAAAATTTACCAAATTTTAAAAATTGACTTAGCTAGAATAACATTTTTATAGTCATCAGTAACCTAGTACTCCCCTCCGTTCTAAATTATAGTTCGTTTGACTTTTTTTAACCCTAAGTTTGACTACTCGTCTTATTCAAAAAATTAATAATGCAAATTGTAGCACTGGTGAAGAGGAATTGAGGATCGATTTTGGCCAATAAATAAACCTATGTAACACTGAGAGGCCTCTCATTTCAGCCTTAAATTGAAACCCCATCAGAATTGAGAACAAATCATATGTTGCTTCATTAGACTAACACACGGTCCTGAAACATGTGAGTCCTGAAACATGTGAATCAGTTGCAAGGACCAAGGATATCATCAATTAGCCAATGTCTTTCACATCCGGAGGATCAATGTATTGCGAGTGTCTGTCACAGATTGTACATCTTGGCGACAGAGACAGCAACAATTTATAGTTTCAATTGGGACACAAGATGTAAATTAATAGCTGTGAGCACGTGACACATGTTTAAGTAAATTTTGCCTCTTTATTAATAGTTACAGTATAAACTCCCTCCGTGCCAAAAAAAAAAAAATTTTTTAGCTTTGGCCTAAGTTTTGCTAAAAAAAGAGAAGAGTGTCAACATTTATGACATGAAAAGGTATATTATATTTCATGATAAATCTGATGTATTTATTTGGCAAATGTTGGTACTTTTTATACAAACTTTATCAAATTTTAAAAAATTGACTTAGGTAGAATAACATTTTTATAGTCATCGGTAACCTAGTACTCCCTCCGTTCTAAATTATAGTTCGTTTGACTTTTTTGACCCTAAGTTTGACTACTCGTCTTATTCAAAAAAATTAATAATGCAAATTGTAGCACTGGTGAAGAGGAATTGAGGATCGATTTTGGCCAATAAATAAACCTATGTAACACTGAGAGGCCTCTCATTTCAGCCTTAAATTGAAACCCCATCAGAATTGAGAACAAATCATATGTTGCTTCATTAGACTAACACACGGTCCTGAAACATGTGAATCAGCTGTAAGGACCAAGGATATCATCAATTAGCCAATGTCTTTTCGCATCCGGAGGATCAATGTATTGCAGTGTCTGTCACAGTTGTACATCTTGGCGGCAGAGACAACAACAATTTATAGTTTCAATTGGGACACAAGATGTAAATTAATAGCTGTGAGCACGTGACACATGTTTAAGTAAATTTTGCCTCTTTATTAATAGGTACAGTATAAACTCCCTCCGTACCAAAAAAAAAAAAAGTTATTTTAGCTTTGACCTAAGTTTTGCTAAAAAAATAGAAGAGTGTCAACATTTATGACACGAAAAAGGTATATTATATTTCATGATAAATCTGATGTATTTATTTGGCAAATGTTGGTACTTTTTATACAAACTTTATCAAATTTTAAAAATTAACTTAGGTAGAATAACATTTTTTATAGTCATCGGTAACCTAGTACTCCCTCCGTTCTAAATTATAGTTCGTTTGACTTTTTTGACCCCAAGTTTGACTACTCGTCTTATTCAAAAAATTAATAATGCAAATTGCAGCACTGGTGAAGAGGAATTGAGGATCGATTCTGGCCAATAAATAAACCTATGTAACACTGAGAGGCCTCTCGTTTCAGCCTTAAATTGAAACCCCATCAGAATTGAGAACAAATCATATGTTGCTTCATTAGACTAAAACATGATCCTGAAACATGTGGATCAGCTGTAAGGACCAAGGATATCATCAATTAGCCAATGTCTTTCACATCCGGAGGATCAATGTATTGCAGTGTGCATCACAGTTGTACATCTTGGCGACATAGACAGCAACAATTTACAGTTTCAATTGGGACACAAGATGTAAATAGCCGTGAGCACATGACACATGTTTAAGTACAGTAACAAGATGTCCTTTTGTTGATGCACAGTGCCATCTTATTTGTTACCTGAATTGCAGGTTATTCACAGAAAACAGCGGAAGCCATTCTAGATCTGTTAAAAAGCTCAGCTAGATCTTCGTAGGGGTATGTAATAATGTAAAATACACAAGGCACTTCGAATAGGAAGCTAACTATATTCACAGCACAGAATATTGGCATCCATAATCCTTCAGCGAAGGATAATGACAAAAGGGGTCGGGGTGCTATGGCGACACATGCATGGCCGCAGGCAACAGAGCAAGGGGTCGAGTGTGATCGGGTCCGGCGTGGGCCAGCAAAAAAGACGTTACGTTTTTCTCTACCTAACGGCCCGGATAATGACCAGGGTCCTAGTTGAAAAGCTGATGCTCAGGTTGGGTCCCGGCCGGAGAGGAGCAGATGACAGAGCGGAGGAACGACTGGCTGTGAGCTCAGCACCAGCAGGATTGGATTGCGCCCACGTCACGCCAAATAATAACCAAACCAACGATACATTTTGGCCAACCGCAGCTAGCCCTTCTTCTCCGGCTCCGGTACATTATTCCCGGGGCTACCCTGTCCTGACCTGACCTGAATCCCTGATGGAAGCAGCAGTGGCTGCCACGTCCTCCCTGTTACTGGTCTCCGGCGCCAGGAGATCATCGCCGACAACCTTGCCTTCCCCCTCGTTGCTTCGGCATCCCAGCAAGAGCTGCTGCTCCTTCACCTCCACTATTGCAAGGCGGCAGCAGCAGCAGCAGCATCTGGCTTGCTGCCTCGCTGCACCGAGGCTAGGCAGCAAGGGGAGTAGCAGAAGCAGTACGGGCTGGAGGTGTTCTTCGAGTGCCACTGGCGGCTCATCAACCGCCGTCTCGACAGAAAAATGGATTCTGGACCCTGCAGGTCAGGTTTCATTTGCTGAATGTCTGAAACTCTGAATGCAGTGCCTGCAGCCAACACGACTTGTGCCATTTACTCACTTTATATATTATATTCTCTTCATATCATTTACTAGTCGCTTTAACATGCTATTCTTCTTTTAACAGCATGGTTAGCAGCACTACTTTTTGCATTGCTTTCAATAATTTGCATGCAATCCCATACGGCGTGCTAAAAGTATTCTTTCACAGCATGGTTAGTACACTAGCTGGAAAACATGTGTGGGCAACATCATATATATCCTCGTGTTAACGATTTCAGGTGACGGAGATTGGCGTCACATTGGCTACAAAGTTGCACGGCCTGGCGCGATCGAGATAGTCTCAGTAAGTACTTCCATTCTCTCCATATGTGTATCATGCATTGTGCTTTTATTCAGCATACTACTAGCTATATATACTCAAACTGATGCAGTGTGACAATTAACATTATGAGTAGCTTAGCAGTCAAAGCATATACATAGCCTTAATCTAAAAAATAGCATCTTTATGTACTATAACTGCAACATGATACTAGCTAGTCACCTTGAGAGAGTTAAAGAATTTTATTTCAGGATGCACTATAAGTCCGTAACTGCAAACATGTTACTAGTCACCTTGACAGTTAGAATTTCTTTCAGGATGCGGTAACCGTCGGCCGAGTTGCTGACAAGGCTGACATCGTCCTCCCCATTGCCACAGGTAGGCTAGGCCAGTTCTTGCAAGAGTTCAGTCACTGACTCTGTTTGTTTTTTTGTGACCACGCCGTTCTTCGTTTTCATTAAAGCGAGAATAAAGTTCAAACAATAAGATGCAACGGTAACCAAACGATTACCGTCACGAAACCTAACAACTCTTTGGATATACTACGAGGGGGATTACATCTTGACAGCTTTGCGACCCAACAACCCGACACTAGCTACGCTAGGCGACCTCGTCGGCTGAGCCCTCGGTGTTGAGGCCCGGGGCGGAGATGTCGGAAAGCTCCATTGAGAAGAGTCTCAAAGCGCGCCGCTTTAGCCTCGCGACATACCCCTTCCGAAGACGTCCCTGACCTTCTCCTCGACAACAGAATCGGCCTCGCCGGCCTCCACTACGACGCCCAACTTCGAAGCAAGAGATTGCGGGCCTGCGAGTCGCGTTAGCCGCCCTAGGCCGCGACGCGACCCGGGCGCGGCGGCGCGGGTAGAGCTGGGGTCTCGCGCTGCCCGGCGCAGCGCCGCCCTCACACTTGATCAATGGCGAAGACAACGGCACACACAACCGAAGCCATCTCACTGCCGCGAGGGCGCCGGATCTTCTTTGGACGGTGTTATCATCACCGAAGACGCCGGAGGCGGACGCAGTGGGCAATGCTCACCACCGCACCGGGCTCAAACGTCGGTGCCGCCGACGCTGGGCGGGAGCCGGGGAAGGTGGCTGCGTATCGCCCGACACAAATACCTCACCGCCCGGCTCAACGCATCCACGGTCGAGTTGTACCACACGTAGTGGCGGGGGGATCCACCGCTCGGTGGGATCTCGAGGAAGGGTAGATGGGCGGCGACGACGAAGGAGGCCGCAAGCTCCTCAAGCATCGGGTCAACCCAAACAACGAGGTCCGCCCCTCGCCCGACAAAGCGTCGGCGGGTCGCGGCATCAATGTTGGTGACGAGGCTAAGCTCCGAAGCTGGCGTCGCGGCGGCGCCGCCGACGGCCGGTGGACACGGCCCGGCGCCCCCACGTGTTCGTATTATCGCGTCGGCGGCGCCGTGGGGTCGCCCGGAGGTGCGGCGTCGTCGATGGTGCCCGTCGTCGATGTCGAGGGGTCGAGCGGAGAATGGCCCCACAAGGATTGGGCCCGTGTGCAAATCATTGCGCGGGAGCCCGTGGCCACCACCACCATTGACGGCGTCCACGGCGTGGGTGTGCTCTGCGACTTCACTCGAAGAAGGGCGCCGAGGAGGGCCGGTGGTGGCGCCGCTGCTTGCAATCTGTGTTTTTATACCGGCCGGACCCGAGAAAACGTCGGGTCGGAATCGGTAAACCGTCCCGATAACCGGTAAACCGGCCGATTCTGGGGCGGTTTGAAATTTGAATTCGTTTGAATTCAAACGGCGCCGGCGTTGTTAAGCGTCCGAAAACGGGCGGTTTGGAATTTATACCGCCGGTTTTGAGCGGTATAAATTCAAACCGCCCGGAAGTTTTGTTTTTAATTTTTTTGAAGGAATTTTTGGTAGTTGCTTTGGACATTTTGATGTAAAAGTGGCACACAATGCGGAAATAAATAGCATAAGTCAATACGGTAACAAAATGTGATGGCATACAAATGATCAACGGCGTAGGATATACACGGGAACACCCCATATCGGCCGCGACTCCTCATACTCGGCGGTAGACATAATAGAGATACCTCGGCTTGAAGCGGGCGAGCCTTGTAATCTTGCCAAGTTAGCCCCGACCATACTGGCTGTTGTCTCCCATTCTTCAACCAACCGATTGTAAAAATCGGGGTCTTCCCATTCGTACACCCATCTAGTCATAGGCTGCGCTGACACGTCGGGGAATGGGATAGGTATAAGAAGGTCTGCGAGGTCTCGCTTGTAGGAGGATGAGGAGTACCGTGGAGTGCCGTAGTCCGCTGAATCGTACATCCTCTGCGAGTCCGGTTGGCCATGGTCACGGTCTTGAGTCGCATGTGTGAACTCGGGTCTCGCTTTGCAATCAACCATAATTAGTGGTCATAGACGAAACAATTGTGCGTATGTAGGTTGAAGTGCAATTGATACCGTGAAATGAAGACACGCATAACCACTCGCACCCGGCACCGCTCCCACCCGGCACCACTCGCACCAAACCGCCACCACCACCGCCATACCCTCCACCACCGCCACCGCCATACTCTCGGCCGCGCCTTTATCGTTCCCACCATCGTCGGTCGTGTCATCACCCGAGGAGCCATCGTCGATCGTGTTATTCCCACCATCGTCGGTCGTGTCATCCGAGCGGTTTCTTTTTCCTCGCCGCTTGGAGGGAGCCTTCCTAGGCGGCATTTGCTTCTTCCTCTTCCCCATGTGAGTTTGACCCACATTTCTACGGGCCCAATCAACGATGTTATCATCCCCGTCGCTGACGTAGATCCTCGGTTGCTATATGGTCACTTTGCCAACACAAGCAAATAATAGAAGGTGAGGTGGACATACATATATATATATATATATATATATATATATATATATATATATATATATATATATATATATATATATATATATATATATATATATATATATACAAATATAAATTGTACGACAATATTTGATGGCGGAGGGGCGTCCACTTCGTCGAGAATCGTCATCAAGAACCGGTGCACGGTTAGATCGGCCGTACTCCATCCATTCCCTAATCGGATTGCTCCGATCATAGAATGAACTTCGGTGAACCGGTCAATGAAGTCATCATCATCATAATTCCTTGGTGGGGTAACATCCGCAAAGTCGCGGCCGAAGGTTGTAGTTGACATAAACAAGCTTGTTCAATTTTTTGTGCGACAACCTATTCGAACCTTGGTATGCGGCAAGGCAAATGTACTCGATTCGCTCGCATCCACCGGAGGAGACACATTGTGCAACAAGCCGCAAAAGCAAGGCGCGCTGCAACATTGGAGTACTTCTACCAAATATCATCCACCAACTGGTCTGCAAAGGTACCACATTATATTAGCTATATGTTTTAGTATAAGAAACCTATTGGGCCCGCGGTACATGAGGTAGAAAATACTTACATGGGGATGTCCTTGGATCAAGCGCCATTTTACGAGCCAATTACGTTGCCAAACTCACCAATCTTACGGCGGAAAATCTCGGCCTCTGCAATGCCGCGACGGCGCTCTGCCGAGATCCGTCATTCTCTCGAAATGTCTCCTTTAGGCTACCGAACATTTACGGAGTTGGATCAGTTATATGAGAGACTTGGATTTAATACAGCGCGGTACAACATAAATTCGTATAAGCAAGCGGTAAGTATTAAATATATATAGCTTCTTGAAATAAACACAACCCATTATCATACACGCTCCCACATACGTCCCGATGTAGACGTCGGCAATCCTTTTTGTCCATAATCGCTTTATATTCGCTCCATGTGCGCTTGTTTCTTCCAAAGAATGACTCCATCTCCGTTTACAACTCGGTATTCGTACACCACATCGACCATGTTCGGGCGCTTGTCTTGATCGGCGAAACGAAGGAATTTGTAAATTGGTTCCACCGTGTCGACGATGTAGGCCAATCCCTCCCACCACTTTCGATACTTGACAATCTTGCATGAGCATATGCACCTTCGCGGACTTTGCCCACTTGCTTTGCAAAAACTCAGGAGATCCCATCCACCGCATGAACTTCTCACGTTTCCGAAGAAAACTCTCCATAAACATGTAGTTGGTCCCAAATCTAGTGGCATTCCACTTGACCAACTCACCACCAATTGCTTTCCTCATCATATTATTCAACCCGAATAGTTGTGCAACCAATGTGAAATTTTCTTGCACGCGGCTATCATACCCGAATGATCGGTCCGGTCACCAATATCCTTCAACATCAAGTTGATGGTGTGTGCAAGACAAGGTGTCCAAACAATGTGAGCCCACTCATGCTTCGGTTGGTTGCAAGCTTTCTTGTAGTTGGAGCCGTTGTCGGTCACCACATGGACAATATCTTCAGGGGCCAATCTCCAACACCACTGCGAATCTCCCCGAAAAAAGGCGCAACATTTATTATTTATATACATATATATAAACTAAAAGAACAACATGACAACTATGTTTAGGAGGTGCACATACATCGTACAAGTACTTATGATCTTGACTTTTTCGGTTGCATCAATAGACTTGTGAAACCATGTGATCCCATTGCAATAAATCATGAAGTTGATCACACTCATTCTAGTTGGGCGGTCCCAGAATCACACACATCAAAGTGACGCCATAGGTGGCCCAAATCCTTCGAAACTTTACGTACTTATCCTTCAAGTCTTTCGATTCTCATCTAGGTACTTGCCATCAATCTCCTTCCAGTGGGTGACGTGATGCCTTCACTGAAACAATAAGGGAATAATAAGAACACGGAAGAATAATGAGAACACCGAAACCATCAATCTCCAAGTATAGGTACTTACCCCACTTCGTGTCTCTCGGATGGCACCGATAAAAATACGGATTGTCGGCATGTCGTCCGGGTTGTCCTATATAATGGAACCACTTTGACCAAGCTTTACCAATAGCATGCTTGGCATTTTTGCCCTTTCGCGTCCGGGCCTTTGTATCAATCCTTGGTTGGGTCATTCCTCCGCTACCACACCGCGGGCGCCCGGTAGTCCCTCCACCACTACCGGTCTCTCCTGCGTGAACCTGATCTCTGGCTGGCGAACATCCTTTGAAGTGGATTGCCACGTCCACCACCACCGCCACCGCACCACCACTACCACCTCCACCACCACTTTGCCACCCGCACCACCACTACCCCTCCACGCTCATAATGTCCTCACTGTCTGCTGCACCCTCTGTTGGTACTCATATTCGACTCTCGACCGCTCAAGCGCTTGCCGCACCCGAGCCTCATATTCCTCCTCGCCCATGACATAGTTACCCTCACAATGCGGCAAGACTCACATGCCCGATGCATCCACGAGCCACTGTCATTACTCTTCTTCTTCGATGTGTCAAGTTCTCGCCGGAAGTAGTCACGCGCTTCCTCGGAGGCACATGGTTGCAATGCAACACCTCGGACCAGCGACCGACCAAGTCTTTGCTTGAACCTTGTGCAACCACCGCCCGGATTTTTCGGTGACAAGAGTTGCACTTCCAACCTCGGGCAAGATTTTCACCGTGCTCCCGGGCCAGGTCTCTCGGTCTCCCGGACATTGTGTACCCCGCATAAACCATACGGACAACACAAAGTCACCAACAATGTATCTACACAATAGAAACCAACAATGTATTCCTACAATATACATCCTACCACAAATCCTACATCACATCATAAATCCTAATGGAAAAAGTTGCCTAAACTAACCTAAATATTTCCTAAATCTATGAACCCTAACTCAAAAACTAACCTAACCTAAATATTTTCTAAATCCTAACACAAATCCCGCCTAAATCTTTGAATCCTAACACAAAACTAACCTAAATCCCAATCCTACCACATAAATCAACCTAAATCAAAAAAAAAAAAAAAAAAAAATGGCCCCGCTACTGCACGCGGCCGGGCTTTTCGGTTTCGACCAAACCGCTTCGGTTTACCGACGAATCCGCCCGTCCGGCCCGCGCGGCGGCGGCGTCATGATAGCCGCTCCGTCCGGCCAGGGAAGCCCGTTCCGAGCTGGGTTTCTCGGCGTGGCGGGCGGCGACGGCGGCGGCGGGCGGGGCCGCGCGGCGCGAGTGTGAGCGGATAAGGTTACGGGGCGCGTTTGCCCCCGCCGCTGCCGCACGCGTTATCCGCGGCCAATGGGAGGCCAATGGGCCTCATGGGCCTTGACGGGCCGGCCAGCTTTTTTTTTTTTTTCAAACTTCAATTCAAATTTTTTATACCAAACGAACTCAAATTTGAAAAAGTTTTACACCCTTGACTTCTATAAATCACGAACTATTTTTACGAGATTTTTTCAACAATTTTTTTCAAATTTTACATTTTGAATTTGACTTCTTTTATACGGCCGGCCCGTGAACCGACCGCCCGGTATAAACGATAAATCGCGATTTCAGCGTGAAACCGAACGGGAGAAAAACGCAGCTTGCAATCCTTGGCGGTGCCTCGTCTTGGCGAGAGAAAAGGCAACGTGACGGGGGGGTGGTGCAGGCGGCGACGTGACCCCGGTCAAGCGGTTGAAGCGGATCGACGAGTGAACTCGCCGCAGGCCGTCGGCGGCGAGGATGGCGCTGGACTGGCGTTGCGTCACGCCGACGGCTTACAACAAGAGTAAAAACCATCGGCGTCGGCGGGTGCGGCCGCGGGGACGGGACAGCCGACGAGGGAGGTCGCGGACCAAGACGCCGTTGCGGCGGGACCCTCTCCTCAAGCAGCGGACCAAGACGGCGATGTGCGGGCACACGCGCGTCCAGGGGCCTAAACGTCCCTAGGCCTCGCCCGACGATGGACACGCCCCCTGCCTGCGCATAGAGTGACTGTTTCCGGCGCCGGAGATGAAGCCAGGAACAACCCTCCTGCCCCCAACATCAGGGGGCACGATCGGGCCTGAAAGCAGCGGCGAGGGCGGTGTTGGCGTGCTTGACGACGCCAAGGGCCGCGCTGAGAGTCACAGAGTGACCAGCGGCGCCCCCCGCGAGCCCCAACGGCGAGCCGGCGCAGCACGCAGCACCAAGGGAGTGCCGGGAGGGCTCGTAGTCAGACTCATCCTCAGAGTCAGAGCCGTCCACAAGCAGCCCCGACCAACGCTCCGCCTTGGACCTACCAACGGAAGGGAGGGCGGCGTCAGGGGAAACAACCCTCCCGCGGCTGCCACAGCAGCCAAGCTCGACGGCCGCCGTCGCCGGCGAAGACAGCGTCGAGCACGGCGCCGACGGTTGCACCAGGACGACGATGGGCTCTGGCTCCGCGAGCTGACCGTCGAGCTCGTGCATCCAGCCCCGCTCGAGCCAGGACGAACAAGGCGACGAGGGCGACGAGGTTGGGGTCGTCGGCGGCTCCAGGCGGGCAGCTGCAGCCGAGTCGTCCGCGACGAAGACCAGCGAGTCCTCCACCAGCTGCGA
Source organism: Hyparrhenia diplandra (assembly GCA_015847255.1). Lineage (NCBI taxonomy): Eukaryota > Viridiplantae > Streptophyta > Magnoliopsida > Poales > Poaceae > Hyparrhenia > Hyparrhenia diplandra. The sequence continues at coordinate 171,934 of JADLZK010011887.1, read as the reverse complement.
CTCCATCACAGGCGCGGCCTTCTCGCACGACGACGACACAGGCCGCCGGACGCCCACCGCAGGAGCAGCTCCACCCGAGCGGCCGACGAAACGGGGGAGGACCCGGCACCAGCCGTCTCCGCGGCAGCCGCCGAGACGGGTAACGGCGGCGTCGGCGCGAGGTTCGGGGAAGCCAACACCTCCAGGGGCAGCACCATAGAACACGTGCTCGCCAGGGAGCCAGAGGAGGCGGCCGCGGCCATGGCCGGCGACGAGGGGCCATGGGCGCCCGCAGAGGTGGCCGACGGCGCTGGAGGGTGCTCCGGCGGGGTGGGGGCTAAGTCCCACCTATGGGACGGTAGATCAGGAGGCGGGCTGCTCGGATCTGGGGTTGGACTGGGGAGGGGAGAGCTAGGTAGGGAGATCGGAGCGGGGGCGGGAGGCAGGCCGCCGCCGTCGCCTGGGTGGGAGACGGGGTCGGGAGGTTCCAACGGTTCCATACACTGACTCTGTTTGTACACACTGTCAATTCTGCTTGGAATCGATGATAAGCAACCGTGAACCGTGGATATGACGACGCAATGGAAATATATATATGGAATGCCTTGCCAAGTTCGTTCAGAAATCAGGAGCCATGGCCAAACAAGCAGAAATCTGACCATGTATGTTGAACCGCCTGCAGTTTCAGGCACGCATGCTCGTCTGGAGATGAAGGACGGGAGCCTGCTGGTGACAGACCTGGACAGCACCAACGGCACCTACATCAACGAGCGCCGGCTCAACCCTGGCTTCCCGGTGTCCATCGACCCCGGGAGCTTTCTCATCTTCGGTTTGTATTGGATCATTACAAAGATTCCAGCCAATTCATCAATCAATTATGCACGTGTGCTAGAGAAGTAGCTCCCTCTTGCTTGTGATCCAACTCTGAAATTTGCATTCTGCATCGATGTCTTGCAGGTGACATCCACTTGGCGATGTTCCGTGTAAGGAAGATGAGAGTTGAGGTACCGGCTAGTACTGAGGACGAGGGAGATGAACAAGAGACCGAGCCCGAGGTAGTATCGGTTGCCGCAGTTGAAGATACTGCAAACTAGCTGGCAAGCTCTGTCTCTATCTGAACTTGTCGATTCAAGAGTTTCTAGTGCCCCCCGAATGAATGTTCAGAATAAGCGCACAAACGCTGTGTTGCTGTCTGACAGTGTCAGGACTCAGCAGCAAGCTCGAACAAGAAGAGTGCCTAGTCATCTGTAGCCCGGGGACAAGGAACAAATCTGGTTGGATGTAATGAAAACATACTACCATGGCATCGGCCACGGTTCCACCTGAAATGAGGCAAAAGAAATATAAGGTATCAATGAGCATGTGTCATTATCAAGTGAAAATGGTTTTATTTTTCCATGTCTGATCCAATGGAAGGTACCCTTCGTTCCTTGAAAAACATACAATTATGAGATGCGTGCGGTCAAACCATGTCAACTTTGACCAAATTTTTAAAAAGTATATAAACATTTATGTTCAAAATAAATTTATTATGGAAATATATTTTTAGAGTAAATTATACCGCGGTTCTTAAAGTATTGGGCGGGTCTCATCCGGGTCCCCAAAGTATGAAATCACATGTTTAGCTCCTTAAAGTATTGGGCGAGTTTCATCTAGGTCTCTAAACTATTAAAACAGGGCATTTAGGTCCCTAAACTATTTTGAGGTTTCAAACCGGTCCCGAGGCGGTTTTTCAACAGTGTGGTTTTGTCTTATTTTATTTATTTTCATTGAATCTTTGAAAAATCATAGTAAATCACAGAAAAAAAATCATAAAATAAAAAAATTTAAATTTATTGGGCACCATATGAGTAGATCTACACAATGAACATATAATAGTCTATGATTTAGTAAATTTTTTGCTGTAGATTTATATTAATCGGAAAATACAATTTTGTCTCGTAATTAATTAGAATAATACATAGCTGCAACTTTTATGGCCCAGTTGTGATGACATTTTTATGGTGGGCTAATTATTGTATGCTTAAACTATAGTAAAAATTTAGTACTCTTTGGACTATGTATAACTTAGTTATAAATAAATTTCAATTAATTACGTGCAAAGTTGGATTCTCTAATTAATCTAATGCTACAACAAAATCTCTATATTAAATCATACAATATTATATGCTCACTTTGTGTAGATATACTCATGTGGATTCCATAGAATTAGATTTTACATTTTATAATTTTTCTACGATTTACTATGATTTTTAAAGATTCAGCGAAAATAAATAAATAAAAAAAGATAAACACCACACTGTAGCAAATCGCAGTTGAAAACCGCCGGGGACCGAGTTGAAACCTCAATAATAGTTTAGGGACATAAATGGTCGTTTTAATAGTTTGGGGGACCCTCAAAGCCGCTCAATACTTTTAAGGAGCTAAACTTGTGATTTCATAGTTTGGGGGCCCCGAGATGAAACCCAGCGTTACACCCCAATAGTTTAAGGACCGGCGTGTAATTTACTCTATATTTTATAACTAATGTAACGCTACTTACTCTGTCTCATAAGTGTTAGTATTTTTTTATATAATTTTAGTCAAAGTTCGTGATTTTTACTCCTCGAGATGTGAGAATTACATGTTTTTTCTAGAATGGAGGGAGTAGAATGGTTTTGGGATCAGAAATGAGAAACTTTTGTTCGTTCTGACTTCTGAGTGACTAGTATAAAATCGAACAAATGAATGTAATCTGGTGACATGTGGTTTGTACTTGATACATGTCACAATACATAACGGGCCCAGTCCAGAGGGGCCAGGGCTCGTTATCCAAGGCAAGGCTATTGGTTATTCTAACAGATTCGTGATTCTAACAAAATTGAGCGAAGCCAAGGCAAGAGAATCATGTAATTCTATTGAGGCGGCGTCCCGCAAAAGTCTTGTCGAGAGTTCCTCTCTGAACAGCAGAGATCTCTTTCTCTTTTATAAAAAGCCACATACAAGAGAATCATCAGACATATATCAATACAGAAGAAGAGCAACATGCAGCAATGTACACAAAGCGAATCGTCAGAATAAATTAATAAGGGGTTTGAGCGTTTCTACCCCTACTTTCATGACCGTATGTAATTTTACCCCTGTTTTTTAACTTTTATGATTTTACCCCTACTTTTTAAAACGAAGGTAGACTTTACGCAGGTCCATTAACACCCCCCATAACGGTGTTAACTTTTGGTCAAATGGACAACTTTGCCCATGCGTTTTTGCCTCTATTTTTTATGATTCTTGTGTTTTTTTACCCCTACTTTTGGACAACAATCTAGCAATTTTTGTACAACAATTTTATAAAATTTTGACAGCATATTAATGAAATTTCGATAACATTTCACTTGACAATACACATGAACACAATATACATTCAGTTCACATTCCAAAGTATGACAGATAAACATGGTCGATTCTATATAATACAAAAATATATTACTTAAGTACAATACTCATAAAACATGAAACTGCATTCAGTTTTGCATAATTGACATTCAATTTTCACAAGCGCTGCAGCATCAACGGCATTCAGTTTTGCATGACAATGAAGCTCTGCGTCCAATTGGGTACCAAATTTAATTTACTTTGAACATATAGATCTCTCAAACCATTGAGAATTTGATCTCTGCCCTTGAAACAAATTGGTTGACTTATATACGAAGAACAAAATTGTTTACCCTTGAAACAAATTGGTTGACTTATATACGAAGAACAAAATTGTTTAAGGTACCAAAGAAGAACAGAGCATTTGCATCTGCCGATGGGATCTGCACAACATGCGGGAGCGAACCTCCACAGGCGCCCACCTGGAGCAGTACAGCGCCGGCTGGGGACAGGAAGGAGCAACGCCAGATTTGAGCAGAAGTGGCCACGGAAAGGGACGAGGGGAGCTGTGCGTGCCTCCGGTGGCCACCGGCGTTGCCACTACGGAGGCGGTGATGGAGCAGGCGCCGATGTCACGACAGCTTCCCCCTCCTGCGGTTTCCCTCCTCTCGCTGGATGCACGACACCGGAATCATCTGGCTGGTGGCGGATCCATGGTAGCTGGATCTCGTGCCGTAGCTCCTCGGTTCGCACGGGCGGGCGGATGGGGCGGATAGAGATGACTGTCGAAGGAGGCGACAAGTAGGCGGTGGAGAGAGGAGGGAGGGGCGGATCCAAGCATGGGAGGGAGGGCCGGCAGGGGAGACAGAGGAGGAAGGGCCGCCCCGCCGGCGCCCAAACCCTAGCTTGCGGTCCTCGCGGTCGGGGAAGGCCGATGGATGGATGGATTGGTGAGGAGAATAGAAGGGCATGGGTGTCTTTTTCCCCTCCAGTTTTTTTTTAAATTTATTTATTTTTCGGCTTTTAAACCATCTAATTGCGGACGGTGTTAAATGGAGGGCAAACGGGAGCTTCGTTTCAAAAAAAACAGGGGCAAAAACGCAAAGTTAAAAAAAGTAGGGGTAAAATCACATTTAGAGCCTAAAATAGGGGTATAAACACTAAAACCCCAATTAATAAAGAAGAGCAACATACAACAGTGTCCCAAAACGAAAACCAAACACTCACGTACAAGGGACAACTTAACAACAAACACAAACCACAATACCACCCTGACCCCACACGAAGAGCTTGGGGGTGAGGGGATGTTCTCAATAGCAATGCCACCAAGGAGGGAAACAACATTCACAAATGCCGCATACGCCAAATTTTTCAACCAAACCCCTAGGAGGCAAGGGGATCTCACGACAATGGCTCCAATTAGGACCATGGTGCCAAGGCGTCACTATTTTTGCCATGACTCAGAGCCCGGACAGGGCATTCAACCAAAACTCCTTAATCTTTGAAACCATGACACTGAAGCACCACATAGGAAGTCGTCGCCAGATCGCTGCCACACCGACCATGTCTTAACAATACAGAACGAGCCGAGTCGAAGTGAGCCGATCCGGCTCGTTATCCAGCCCTAATCTTAGTGAAATTCCATATCTCGGTGACCAATGTTCTGAATTATTTGACATAGCTTTATTACAGTAATAGTAGCCCGATGTTACAAGAACAAGTATTACATGGTGTTCGATCTATTTCATTTCCTCCAAAGCTATATTATTGATCGGCTTATCTATCCAATAGAAATTACATGATTAGATAGAAGTGACAAATCAAGAAAGAATTACGCGTGTCACTAGTAATATACAGAAACACTTGATTGTTTCAACTACTCAGTAATAGTTGGCAGGCCATAGACATTGGGGGCATAGCGGACTCAGACAAAGTTTATGGTGAATGAGACGTAAGGATGGACCTCTGATTCACCTCCCAGACCAGCAACGGCAACATCATCTTCGGCTTTCCAATAAATACTGTAATTCAAATGTTGCATTTTTAGTGAAAAACATGACAAAAAGATGTGACCTAACAATCCATCACTGCACTCCAAACACTGAATTACCTATGGACATTGCCACAAAGCTCCTCTAAGATGCTCCTTACTTTCTTCTCACCCTTTGTAGATGGAGCAAGAACAGCAGACTGATGCAATAGAAATATCAGACAATACATGCAAGATATAGTTGAGAATCACAAAGAGTCAGACATTAGAGAAAATTACCAGGAATGATGGTGGCAGACCATATCTAAGAATGCTCTCTACAAAGATACGCACAGCACAGAAGTGCATCCAGGAACTAAATACCTGCACAAAAATAATTACAACCCTTTTAGGAACAGGTCCTTGTTAAAGAACTTTTTAGGCAAAAAGGGACTCCTTTAGGGAACGGGTCCTTATAACTCCTTACGAAAGAACTTTTAGGCAAAAGGGGGTCCCCTTTAGGAAACAGGTCATTATAGAACTTTTAGGCAAAAAGGACTTAAACCAGTCAACAACACAGGTGGAGTTGTTGTCAGGCAAGCAAGATAAGCATGAGAAAGAAGCCAAATTAAATATCAGCAAATTGTATAACCACCACAACAAAGCATTTGATCCTCAATACTTTAGTCATATTTACTCAAGCAACCATCCAAAAAATCAAGTGCACCTAAAATCTAGCCAAGGCCACTGGCTCAGTAGTGAGAATTTGTTTTTATGATAAAATTAGGAGTTCCATAGAAATCTAGCCAAGACCCATAAAATCTGGGCCACACCCAGTGTCCACTGTCCATAAAACCAAACATTACTGTAATGGCTGGCAATATAAACATATGGTCTAAAACAAAATTTCCATTCAACATTTCTGGCATTTGCAAGGAAAACAAAACCAGTTGCATTTTTTAAGGAAAGAAATTCTATTGTGGGTAGGATAAAAGGACCACTGGAATATGTTTGAAAAGACTAAGTACCTCACTGTAGCTGGCATAGCACCATTGTAGAAGCGAGGTCCTCATAGCTTCCTGGTCTTGGAGTAACTTTTCCATCTCCTGCTTTCTACTTTCTTGTGCTTCAGGACTATACTCAAAATCACGAATCTGGAACAAAATGGTTAAAAGTTAGTGAATGACAAAAGACTAAACATGGGTTGCCAGATTAATGTTAAAAACATAAGGCGTTTAAGGAAACCTTACCTGGAAACCCTTCTCACGGGCACGAACCTTAAAGTTGTCAACAACCTTGGCAAAAAAGTGTTACAGTGTAGAGGGCATACTCATTGTCTTCATAGAGCTGTTTAGAAGACCTGGGTACCTATAAAATCATGTTTAGCTCAAAATCAAAGGGGGTGCTGAATACCAAATATGAATATACACAATGAAAATGGGATAAGTTTAGAGCAATTTGACAGTTTTTTTATAAAAGTTAGATCCACCTAAGGGCATATTAAAATAGCATTCAATTTCTTTTTAAATGCAAGTTTGAAGAAAAACTTGGCCAATTTAGGAGGTTCTAAAACAGGCTGAAAATCACCATAAATGAAGCACAACAGAAAATTAACATTACCACAAATGTATCGAGTGACTCATAGCTTGACAACCAGTCCTTTTGGGAGTACTTTGGAACGATAGCAAGAAGCGTTACTAGATGCTCTGAGGTGATCATATCCTCTGGTTTGACGAGATTGGAAAGATCACGAACTGCTAAGCTGCCACAGAAGAAAAGGCAAATCAATCAGTGCACAACAAGAAACGGTTGATTTCACTCTGCTTACCCATTTGCTTCACATAAAACAACAAAGAAATTGAATAAGGGTTGGGATCACAGCTAACATAAGCATAAAAAAATTGCTCTGAAAAAGTTGGTGATAAAAGTAGGGCGATACCTCCCACTTTGCTTTCTGTTGATTGCACTAAGTTGGCTCCTTACATTGTTATATTCCGCTGCTCGAACCTAGCAAATAGAATTTTTAGTCATTGTAAACTCATTTTGCAGCCAACAATATGACAGAAACCATCGTCGTGTAATACTACAATGAAATGAATAAACATGAGACCAAACCCCATGTGATGTGGGAATACAACTGATAAGGAAAAGGAAAAAAGTATAGATAGTGGGGAGGAATAATCACAGGAAGATATTCAAGGGCAATGCTATAAGTGAAATACATGGGTTTGCTTTATCCTGAGAAAATCTGGCAACGATTACTCATTACTTTGGACCCTAGCTGTGATCTGGTTGAATAAAAGGAATGCGACAATTGAATGCTAGTAAAAGAAGTAGAGCTAATGGTCAAGTAATTAGTCATGCATTATTTAGGCACCTATTACGGGAAACAAAAAAACACATGAAACCCCCAGAATGCTCCAGTAATAGAACGGAGCTCCTTTTAATTAACTCTAGATATATAAAACTACAGAAGCGGGCAGCGAATTATAAAAAGCAACCTTAGTCCATATCCAATACCATGCTATACAAACACAGTACAGTAGTTTGCACAAATCTGATAATATGTGATGTAGATGTTGGTGGATTTTTATAGAATTATGACCCAGCATCAGAGTTGTTTTACGAGAAACAAACCAACCTTCATGTCATCCTCGATCTTGGCAACCTGCGACTGGATGCTGCCGACGATCTCCTTGAGCGGTGACATTGTAGGGTACTTGCCCTCATCCCACACGAACCTGCACGCACAACCCAAACAAGCTAGCTTTTGAGCTACACACACGTTGGGGCAACAAACCACCCATCCGATTCCAATCGATCTGCAGGCCGAACAGGACAGCACAGGACAGTAGGCAGGTAGCAGCAGACCTGACCTGGTGAGGTAGGTGTCGACGGGGACGCCATCGACGGTGAGTGCCCCGCCGTCGACGCCTCCAGCGCGCTCGAGGTCCTCGATCTGCCTCCGGATCTTGTGCGACACGCCCTCGACGAACACGTTGGACTGGCGGAGGCGAAGGAGGGCAAGTGAGGCAGTGGGGGCACGGAATCGAACTATTGCTCGGGGGGAAGCAGCGAGGTCTAGACATGGGAGATGGAATCGAAGGTCTGGGCTGAGCTTTGCAGCCCAAGCATATGCATACCTTGACGAGGTCGTCGCTGAGGGCGAGCAGGGGAGTCGAGGGTGCCGACGCGGAGGTCCGGGACGTTGAACTGCGCGGCCAGAGGGAGCAGGAGGAGGTCAGGTCAGGCGAGGCGAGGCGAGCTATGATTCGATTCCGGCGAGGGAAGGGAGTGAGGGAAAGCGACGGGGATTGATTGATTGATTACCCGGTATAGCGGGGTGTCGAAGGAGTGGCGGGAGATGCCGTCCTGTAGGCTCGACCAGAGCGAGGTTGCGGTGGCGCCGGGTGACTGCACGGGGAGAGACGATCCAGTAGCGGGTTGCCATCGCCGCCACCGCCGTGGAGCGCCTGCTCTGGTCTCGTCTGGTCTGGGATTCTGATCAGCGATGATGGATCTCCGCGGGGAAGGAGGGGGAACGAACGCCGGGGAGGGATGAGTGAGGCTGGTTTGGGCTGGGCCCTGTTTGGAGGAAACATTAGCGGGCCTGATCAGGCCGGGCCGGGCCCGGTATTTAGCAACGTGTCCGTTCCATGGCCTCGGCACTTGCTAGCAGCGTGGCTTTGCAGTAACCGCACGAGTTGTTTTTTCTGGAAATTTTGTCAAAAAGTTGTTTTTGAAATGTATTTTAAAATTTAAGTAGAAATTATAATATAATATACTCCCCGGCGTATTTAATGTAGTATATTTAGATCAGTCTCAATGGTGAGTTTCATTGCGTTGTTTCCAAGACGGTCATATCATATAAAATGAAATGAAAGAAACCCCTACTCTCAATGAAGAGTTTTATCTTGTAGTTTCATAGGCATTTAATTTCATGACTCGAGAGATAGTTGGTATTCATGCCAAGAGAGTTTCACCAAGAAACTTTTCCCTTCTCTCTCCTTAGAGTTTCATGCAAAAAGTAGACTTTTTTATGTGGCATCCTATTTAATGTGCATTTAAACGCTTATGAAACCCCCCATTAAGATCGACCTTACCAAAAGAAAAAAAAAAATCTCATATAAGCTCCATTTTAAATTATAGGACATTCTAAGAGCCTGTTCGGTTGATTTAATAGTACTAGAATAAGCTGAAATAAGCTAAAACTTTTCGTAAGTATAGGTTTTTGCTATGCACCGGCTCACTTCCTCTAAATAAATCAAATTCTAAAAGTTTTCTTGAGTCAATTTTTTTCAAGTTAGAGCAAATTATAGAAAATACATTAATATTTATGACATCAAATGAACAAGCTATCAAAATATATTTCAAAGCGTCATGTTAGTTTAGTGTCATAAATCTTGTTGTGCTAGAATTGCGTGTTATTTTTTAGAACGGAGGGAGTCCATTTGATCAAACTTCATGTTTTTCAATTAAACAACTTTAAAATTGAACTGCTTAAAATAACGTACCAAGACTGATAGGACACCACACTTTGGTCAGAGGATTCGTGAGACGGCTGCCATCCTTCGTAGTACTACTAAATTTAGAAATCAGATTTAATTTTCCTGATAAATGGAGCCATTTTTTATGAATCAATTTCAATTGCCGTTTGGATGAATTGGAGTTAAATCTCCAAAGCGAGTTCTCTAAGCATCTTCCTGAGTCCTGACATACAGATATGAGGAAGCTCATATGATGCTTCAGCTTCGTCAATACTGCAACTGGTAACTCAAAAAGTGCGCCCGTACACAGAAGTCCAGTGCACATGGATGGGATGCGAACACTTGCAAATTGAAATTCGAGTTTCAATATACACGTTAACATTCACACAAGACAAATAAATCAAAACATAGGTACTTTGGCTATTTCAAGCAGTGGCCATTTCAAACTGTGGCCATTTCAAACAAGCTAGAATGCAACCAAAATGCTCAAAGCCCCACCAGCAAGATCATCTCTAGCAATACACAGCAATCCCACCAAAAAGATATTGCATACCGACTTGCAGCTATTTTTCCACCATCTCCAACACCATGCAATGAATCTGAACAACTGAAGCCTCACATATGATACAATGATACAACAAAATCCTAATCACATATGATACACCAAAATCCTAAACACATCAATGGATATGAATTGTATCAAGAGCAAATCAAACAAAGGAAAGATACCTGACCAATCAGAATGTAACTATTTGGCAATTCAAAATGTCTTACATGCCACATTCATAAATCATAACAGAGTTTAAATGCATCATGTAGATAACCAATACAAAACCATTGGGCAACTCAACGCATAGTTATTTTCTGATTTCTTTACTGTCAAATTTCAGTGTACCTTCACATGGGCCACCGGAACCATGAGACTCAAAAATCAAGCAACAGATGACAGAAGACAAGATTAAAGAGATGGAAATCCCAATAAATACAGATTCCTAAACAATTATACCAGATGGACTAGTATGTGAAGGATTTACCATTTCCGACATAGATCCAGACAAAGATTGAAGAGATGGAAACCCTCACAAATACAGATTGCTAAACAGTCAATACCAGATGGACTAGTGTGTGAATGATTTACCATTTCCTACATATACCGAATATGATCCAAACATCACCTAAACTAAGAATCATCATCTACCAAATATGTAGAGAAACACAACTAAACTAAGATGTAGATATGAATCCAAATAAATATTAAACACCACTCTTGCCCTTATAAATAGCATAATATAAACAACTCAAAAATAAGACCTGACACCTACAAATTGCTTCTAATCACTTCAGCTAAACAGTATCACAGCTAATCAGCACAAATGCGCGTAACTGAAAGGTAACACGTACACATCATATAGTACATGCTGCAGAACAGAAAGGCAACCAGCACATATCATAAATTTATGACAAATATATTGTAAAATTCCTTAACACAGGTAACAAGCAAAACCAAACTTTCAGAGATAGTCTTCCAAAATTCTTACTTTCATAACACAATGTCAAAAAGATTGGACAAGTCTAAACATTAAGACAAAACAGCATCTAGATATTGAACCACATAAGTAGCTCCGATGATTGGGACAACACACAGGTAACGGTCCAGCAAGCAAGCGCGGGCAAGCAAGCGCTCAACGGTAGGACTTCTGGAACCTGGCACGGGCGCCGCGACCACCGAACTTTGGGCTCGCAGCGCCTGGGGTCGGCGACGAGGAGGGTGCGGTCGTAGCGCGCGAAGATGTCCTTGACCTCCTTCTTGGCGGCCTCGTCGACGTACTTCTGGTAGTAGGCGACGAGCCCCTTGGCGACGGCCTGGCGGATGGCGTAGATCTGGGACGTCTTCCCGCCGCCGCGGACGCGGATCCTCATGTCGATGTCCTTGAACCTGGACCGCCCCGCCAGCAGGATCGGCTCGAAGGCCTTGAGGCGCAGCATCTCGGGCCTGATGAGCTCGATGGGGACGCCGTTCACCTTGATCAGCCCGCGTCCAGGCTTGGTGTAGGCCACGGCGACGGCAGTCTTCTTCCTTCCGAAACACTGCACGGTGCCCGCGGTCGGGCGCTGCAGCACGGTTGCCATGGTTGCAGGGATCGCAGCGGCGTCGACGGCGGCGCGCTAGGGCTGCAGCGGCGGCGGCGGCGCGGGGAAGTGGCGGCGGATCAGGGAGAGCGAAAGGAGGAGAGCGCTTTTATAGCTTGGGTTAGAATCGTTAGGGTTTCTGGGATCGCCGCCTGTCAGAGAATGACATGTGGGGCCGAGGGGTTTAGTTTCGGGTGTATGGGCCTGAGTAGTTATTGGGGGCCCATTTTGTGCTGAGAAGTTATTGGACTGGGCCTTAGAAGGAGAAGTTAGGGTTTCGGCCCATGTGTGTGTTCGTTGTGATAAAAAGGCCGAGGGGAAGGGAGGAGAAGCTAGGGTTTCGGCCCTCACGAACACTACTTGATCTTATCCGAGCGCGCCGTCCGGCGGCGCCGCGGCGGCCGGAGTCGCCTCCCCGTGGGCCGTGTTGCCCCCGCTGACCTGCGAGGGTTAGTGGGTTGGTGGCGCGGCTCGTCGGAAAGAGGCGGCCCTGGCAGCCGCGGTTGCTACCGGCGACGAGCGATGACGACTACCCGCGGTCGGAGCGCGCGCGATGATGGCCGCGCGGGTTCACCCAAAAACACAAACAATTCGCGATGTTCTGCTTTCCTTTGAGGTGTTCTTTTCGAAAAAAAAAAACAGATGTATTTTTTATTAAAAAAAAGGATTTTGTGTGTGTTTTATGGTTCTGTCTTCGGTTTGTGCTTGATCGTTTTATCAGTGGGGTTTGATTCTGTAATCGGCAAAGTGATTTGGTTTCGGGATGATACTAACGATGAATGTGCCTTCTACTTCTCGTTTTAGTGGGCTCTGTTACCACGGGTGCCCTTGGGTCCTTGGTCCTTACTTGCTTTGATGAGTGATTCCGTTCCGTTGGTCCTTATTTTGATGAGTGAATCCGATGTTCTTGTTACCTTGCTGGGTTCTGATGTACTATGAGGGCTTTCATTAGATGGTGGATGTTAACTACGTTTTGTGATGTAATCATCTGTGTGTCTTTAAATTGTCTGTATCTGTATCAGTATAGATAGTCACTGCACATGCTTGATAAGATTAGCTTGTAACATCGGCTGCTGTCCTCTGCAATTCTGCATATCTGAAATTTTCTGTTGCATTAATAGTTATTCTCATGGTTACTGAACATTTAGAGTGTACTTATTATGGGTGTTGCTCAACATATGATGTTTGCTTGCTTTTGGTAATGTTAGGATAGGTGCTACACTGCCAACCAACTAAAGGGACTTGGCCTTGCTTGACAAGTTGGCATTATTCATGTTTTTGCATCATGAGGATGAGATGACAGACCACCTTTGGTCCAAAATTTTGGGTTAGGGAGGTGGAAGCTTTGGATATAGAGTATTACTTATGTTTGGTACTTTAGGTCTGCCTTAATGGTAATTGCATTGTGCCTTTAGGATTAACAGGTCCATGACATTTACATATTATTCCCTTTGTAAGCTAATCACTAAGGATGGAAATGTTGTTACATTCACTTGCCACTTTTTTGTATTTCTTAAGATGGAATGCAATTGCTTATTTAACCCAACTTTGCTTCCAATTTTTCCATTTAACTTGACATTTCATATATTGGGACTATTAAGTTGCCCCTATGGCTTTTATGCTGTGCCTGTGGGATGAACAGGTCCCAACATTTACTCCATTTTTTCACTTTGTCAGCTAATAGCCATACACTAGCTGATCATTAAGGATGGGAAATGTACACTTTTCTATACTGTGTTATGGTATATATTCTATGTTTACCTGCTTGAGCATAGCTTGTTTAGAGGTATCATGTGTTTGGAGCAATATTTGCCCTGAACAGTGCCTGTGGGATGAGAAGGTGTCCCAATGTTTTCCACATTTGGCTCACTTGATTGTCAGTGTCCTATGGTTATTTGTAGTCTTCTCTTTTCTTTTGTACCTTGAATGTCATTTCATTGTGTCTCTTTTGTTCAAGAGGAGCTGAGGTGAATCGACCCTTAAATGTTTTTGGTGATTCTCCTGTGCTTCAACAGCAAGATTGTGCTTGGCTAAAGCCTAAAGCTAATGATGGTAATATGCTGAACTAAATAACTAATTTGCCTTGGTATTGTTGTAGGCTTGCAGAAATGTACTGGCAGATCCACATGCTGTTGCTGTCATTCTGATACGACTTGACTTTGATGACTCTCAATGAAGCCAAAAGATGTTGCTGGCTTGCAGAATGAAGTTTAGTTCAATACTGGAATTTATATTTGGGATTGTTTGCCTGGAGCTACAAAGTTTTGAAGGCGTCCGCAAATTTTCCTTTATTGTTGGCCTGGAGCTGCAAAGTTTTGAAGCCAAAAGATGTTGCTGGCCTGCTCTATTTCTTACTATTCAGTTTTGACCAGTGCCTACTGCCTGAGTGCAGATTAGTGTGATAGTGGGGGCATTCTGCTGCTATGTTAATAGCTGTTCATTGTAAATAAATTTCTTGCTGAATGACTTGTTAAACATGTGACCTCTTCAAGACCATGTGTCTTTGACATAATATATTTCAAATCATTCCTCAGTTATTGTGTACATGTGAATAAATCAATTTCAATGATTGCCCTCTTTGGTAGAGCCTGGTCTTCTCCAAAACTGAAGCTAGGGAAAACCACTTTTCTGTTTTTGGTTTAGCTTCAGAAGCTGTTTTTGTGTGTGCAAGCTGTTTTTGTGGTAGCGCTTTTAGTTAACCTGGTGAAGTGGCAACAAAAAATCCTGCCAAAGAGACCCTAGAGCTAGTGAGAACAAAGGGCTTTTTCATATTTATATGCTGGGGGCTTTATCTGAAACATGTAGCAGCCTGAACGAACATATTTTCCCCTCTTTGAACTTGGAATGAACTTGGGTGTATTGGCATGTAGCATGATGAGTTGATGACATGTGACTTCTTCGAGATTTATGAAGCCCTGTTTCTTTTCTCCTCTTGGAGCTTGTTATGAACTTGGACTTTAAATCTGCCCTAATGGTAATTTCATAGTGCCTGTGGGATGAACAGGTCCATGACATTTACTACCATAATATTATTCCCTTTGTATGCCAATCACTAAGGATGGAAAAATTTCATACATGGCTTTATATTCCATGATTCTCTCTCTACTTGATCATTCACCTGTCATTGTAATCCTATAATTGTTAAGATGGAACACAATTGCTTATTTAACCACCTTTGCTTCCAGTTTGTCCATCAGGTTCAATTAACCTGGCATATCATATATATTTGGTACTTTTATGTTGCCCATATGGCATTTATGTGCCTGTAGGATGAACAGACCCCAACATTTACTCCATTTTTTTCACTTTACCAGCTAATAGTCATACTACACGTTTAGCTGGTCATTAAGAATGGGAAATGTAAACTACCCATAATCCATACTATGTTTCGCCTGCTTGAACACAGCTAGTTTGACGTATCACATGTTTCGGATGTTTTGTTGTTGCCATAAGGGCAAAGTATTACACCCAAGCCTGTAGAATGAACAGGCCCCAGTGAGGCAGTGTTTAACACCATTTGGCTCACTTGTTAGTATGCTATGGTTTATTTGTATCCTTCTATTCTCCCGGTTTTGTACCTTGAAAGTGATTTAATGGTGGCTATTTTTTTTCCTTGTGCTTTTGTTCAAGAGGAGCTGAGAGGTGAATCGCCTCTTATAGCTACAAGGAGGATAACATGCTGAACACTTGTTTTTTGTATTAATTTAATCTTGACTTCTATTCTGCAAGCAGTAGTGGACTAGTTTTGTTCCAGGCACCAATTTTTTTCATTTTTGTTTAGTTTGTGATTCAATATCATAGTCAATCCACCGTTGGACATGAATGCACAATGGCTTGTATTTGATCCAGTTTAAGTACAGGATTCTGATTTCGTAGGAAAGAATATTTTGTCATTTGTAGATTTTGTGGAATCTGGTTGTAATGATTTTCAGATAAATAAGTTACTGGAATCTAATTGCTTTGTCGATTGAGGATTTTGTCGGGAAATCTTGTGGAACATGGACGTTTCAATGTGCCTAATATGGTTCCTTTTATAGTATATATAGTTACCTCTGATTTAGGAAGCCAGTTGCATGCTTTAAACTTCTTTATATTTTTTTGGTAAAGCAAATGTTATTACATAGCATTAAATTTTGGTAAAGCGACACAAAAAAATCAATAAGGCATATAGATATTCTGGGAGGTAGAACTTGATCCATTTTTAACTAAATTCTTGAGTAAAACAAGGTTGCAAAACATATCAATTTAATAGTCAGGTGTTGAACTTTTGCTTTCTATTTGGCATGTTTTCTGTTTGTTAAGACATTTATATATTGGTCCCAGTTTAGTTTTCTTGTGCCGGTTATTAGGTTTCAATCCTTCATGCTATGCTTTTTTGTCAGGTTGGCAAACGTCTACGACCCCTTGCTAAGCACCCTTACCCCGGCAAGGCATCCAGGCAGTTGCTGCATGCCTTTCTGGGTACTTGAAAAAGATTGTCCTTGAAGAGTCAGGAAAGAAAGATGGCGGCTCAGAGAATGAAAGATCAAGTGAGTCAGAAAAGGTTGAGAAGGCGAGGCCTATTTAGGTTGAAAAGAATTCTGCATCAGCAAGCATGAAGGTTGAGTAAAGAGATGTGGATATTAGGGGACATAAGCCTAACAATGTCATAGTCGAGAAGACCGCTAGTAATGGTTCCAGAACTCGATCGGTGAAGGTTGAAAGGGTATCCCAAGAAGCCAGTAGGACTCCTGATGCAAAGGCTTTCAAAGACACTAGTAATGATGACCTTGATGAAGTGAGAAACATCTTGAATGAAGTTGATGCACGTGTCCCATTCAGAGTTGCTGTGAGCCTATGACAGTAGAATCTGCACTATTTGAGAGGAATTTTCCACTGGAGCTATATGAGAGGCTTGGAATCTTGGATGTTCCACTGGGGCTCAAAAGGCAAAGCTCAATCATGTTCAGCCTGAGGGCTAAAAATAACACGGATTTATAGATAAGGGTTCTCATTGGTGAAGTGACGCCAGAGAGGCTTCCAAACATATGCCCAGATGAGATGGCTAGTGATGCAAGGAGGCAAGGGTATATGCACAGATCGAGAAGGCTCTGTTTTACTGTGAGCAAATTAGAAGTTGTGTGAACAGTGAACTGCAACATTTGAGCTGCGCCAAAGGCAACGACCGATCAGTTCAAGTGTGGCAGATATGGCTAGCGGAAGACAACTTACCATCAGCTGCAGACTCAAGTGCTGATGAACCGATGACAACATTCATCACATGTGTGAACAATGAACTGCAACATTTGAACTGATGGTTGCCTTTCATCACATCGGTCGTTGCCTTCATCACATTTCTATAAACCTATATCAGTCAGCCTCTGTGACTAAGTTCAACAGGGCAGGCTGAACTCAGTTTTTTCATAAACTTGGAATTGTTATCCTCTTCCTTTGTTAGAAGATAATTGACTTGATGGCTCTCAATGAAGCCGAAAGATGTTGCTGCCTTGCAGAATCAAGTTTGAGTTGTCCTGGAGCTGCCAAATTAGAAGTTGTCCGCAAATTCTCTCTATTTCTCTGAGATGGATGGCTGCTGTATTTCTTTTTCTAACTCTGGAGTATTGACTGACGTCTAATGTCTGAGTGGGATCATTCTGCTGCTATGTTAACATGTTCAATATAAACAAATTACTTGCTGAAATGAGTTGTTAAACATGTGTCTTTGACATAATATATTTTTGAAGTATTCCTCAGTTTGGATGTGTATTGCTATCTGTTTACATGTGAACAAATCGATTTTCATGATTGTCAAAGCCTAATCAAAGGTAGCCAGAACCGTGTTGTATCAACTATGTGTAGGTCTATAGACCATTCTCTTCTGCTTAATGAAAAACGGGCTATATCCCCAGTCTCGAAAAAAAAAAAAAGGTAGCCAGAACCAAGGGTTTTCCATGTTTAAGATGTGTGCTTTGTCTTCCTTTTCCTCTCTCGGAACTTGAAATGAACTTGGTGTATTGGCTATTGGCGTGTAGCATGATGAGTTGATGACATGTGTGACTTCTTCCAGATTTATGAAGCCAAAACTCGCAATCATATTTCAATGGAAAATGCATCGGATGCCAACTTCGACTCGTCCCGGCGTCCACTGTACAGCTCAGTCGCACACGTTAGTGCTCGCTTGGAAGATTGCAACAACCGGCAGTTGACGGCAACTCTCTTGGACGATTGCAACAACCGGCAGTTAACGGCAACATTATTAGTTAATAAAATTCAGTAAAAAAAATCAGAATGCAATTAACGGCAACATTAGTTAATCTTATGATTGAAAAAAATTCAGTATGATCACTGTAAGGAAGTTATATCCTCATCTTTATTATTATGTTATCAACTAAAAGCACTGCGACATTGCTTGAGGTCGATCATGGATGTTCTGTGACCAGAAGTGAATGACCTTTTAGTCCAGTATTCATTCAGCAGACATCTGATCAATCTGGTTTCCACCCTCCGTAAGCTACCTGATGAAGTGATTCAGAACATCAAGCGCTAAGGTTGCTGATGCAACAATGTACTCAAAAGCAACTTCTCAAATAAACGCCACATGTCACTTGATGCAACCATAACAAGCAAACCCTAAAATAAAAGAAGCGAACATGCTTTGGTCAACATTGGCCTCCTCTATCCTGGATTTCTTCAAAACGCAGTGAAATGATGGCTCCAGCATATGCCAGCAGCAAGATGGCAATTAAGGTTGAATAAGCTAAAGGCAAAATAAAATCTGCTACGTGCCAGAAACAATAAAACTATCATCCCACTCTTCCATGATTACATTTAAGTATTTAACATATACCATACAAAACAACAAGCCTTTGAACTGGCAGTATGCGCTTCAACTGGACCAACAAATCCTAAGGTTTTACCTTTCCTAAAGATAACCTGAATATTACAATCTATCTATTTTGTGCAGCTGAGAAATCCTGGGAGAGCCTGTGTCAGTGAAATGTGTTACATTAGATTAACCGACAGAGATAAGATTCACACACCCCTTTCTGTTTATTTTCCTCTGTCGGATCTTGAAAATCTACTAGATCTATGAACCTTAAGCTTAATTGTTGGCACCTTTCTAGACAATGCTTGCCAGATCATCTGGACTGCATCATCCTTCTGGGATGGATACTGATACTCAAAATGTTTATCCACCTCTTTAAGCCTATTCCACATCTTTGTCCACTGTTGCTCGCTCACACCACTGAGCAGTTGCATCAGATAACCTTTTTTAACAGCATCGGACGAACGGACAAAGATGGAGAATTTTGAATAATCCAACACATCCTCATAAGGTAGCTCAATGTTGTCACTGATGATAACAGGGACACAGTGGCTCACTATCGCATCAAACAGGCGATTGGAAGAAGGGGTGTCCCCAGCAATGTTTAGGCAAAATTTTGATGAGTGCATTCCTTGGCTGGCTTTGCTGGCCCCATGGTCCTGGACACTTCCAAAGGAGAAATAAACATCCTTTTCATCCTTGAGCATATAATATAGCTCCTGTCGAATGCTTCCTCCTGGGTATGGATGATGCAACATATTAAATTAGGAAACACCAATTGTCACTAATCGACAGACAGAATCAATTAATATTGTAGCACGACAGTTCTTAAATAAAAAATAAGAAAATAATAACTAGCTGGCAGCAATTGGAATAGGTTTACACAGGTGTTTTTGGCACAATAGTTTAGTTTCCATAACTCATACATGGTTCAGTAAACAAAATTGGTTGGTAAATTCCTGTACTAATACCATTTGTTAATGTCAAAAGGTTGGGACATAGAGAAGATGTTAATAATCAATTAATCTCTGGAACTTAATAACTTGAGAAAACGAACATAAACCATGAGTCTTTCCGACAAAGATAGAAGATTGATAAAGCCTGTGTAACTCTCTTTGAAAATTATCAAACTACACAAACTTCATCCAGAGGTTCAAGCATTAAAATAAGATGATGGATGTAGATTAATCAAGAAAGGGCATTATGCGAACAAATATCCACTTTAGATTTTTAGTTCAGAAAAAAACATTTGGTGCATGGCTACATAATAAGTTTATGTTGCTAGTAAGTTGCTATGAGCACAGGCTAGCCAAAATTGTGGCGCTTTTTAACAGTACTCAGCTGTCAACACATCAACATTTGAACTGATAATTCCAACAGGATTCATGAACTTCATAGAAATAGAATAATTATGTAGTAACTCCGATGATCAAAAAAAAAAAAATCCAAGGCTTTTGTAGATCTATTTAGTACTATAAATCAGCTCCAGTGGACAGTCCGTTTTAGCAATAAGAGTCATGATCCCCTATATAATTGAAGTCATTAAGTTAATTTCACTAAATTACAAAATTATGGTACCCCTGTATAGCTTGCTAGATCCTTGGTTATATTTGACAAAGCTAATTTCATCAAATTCCAAGTTATGCTACTCTTACTGTATAGCTAATAGCTTGCGGTTCCTGATTTATATTTGAGAAAGCTAATTTCACCAAATTCCATATTATCCTACTCTTACTGTATAGCTAATAGCTTGCCGTTTCCGATTTATATTTGAGAAAGCCAATTTCACCAAATTCCAAATTATCCTACTCTCACTGTATATCTAACAGCTTGCCAGTTCCTGATTTATATTTGACAAGTTTTGCTAGAAAAAAAGGAGTCTCTATCACAGAAAACAATTACTTTTTCTATGGTACTAGATTACTACTAGTAGGATGTTCAACTCTTGACAGTTTCATATCGATTAACTCAAAGAATACTTCTCCTAGTATGGTGCTCAGTGCTTGACAGCTTCAACTGAATCACAAAAGATAATTTTTTTATGGTACTAGACTACTTATCCAGTTATCCTAGTAGAACTGATATTTGACAGTTTCATATTGATTAGCTCATATAAAACTTCTCCTAGCATAGTGTTCAATGCTTGACTGCTTTGTGACAATGATTAATTCATAACCATCTAACAAAATGTTCAATGCTTGACAGCTTAACAATGATTAACGATAGAACCAAATCACCAATTAGTAGAATGTTCATTGCTTCACAGCTTCATAACGACTAGCTCACAGAACCAACAAAATTAATCGCCAAATCACAGCAAGCACACTTACCTCCTTCCTGTAAATTGCTCCGCGGAAATACAACAAAAGGTCGGCCGATCATCAAACCCGCCGAGTCATTGACGAACGTCTTAGCCATATGCTTATACGGCGCAATGACATCCTTCTCCAAGCTCGCCACCCTCGGCGGGTACCTCCCGAAGTCCGACAGCACGAACACGGCGGGAGACAGCGCCGCCCTGGCATGCAACAAACTGTTGGGGTGGTGCGCGACGATGACGTGGTCGGCGCCACCGAACCTCCTCCACTCCGGCCGCGCCGTCAGGTACGCCACCAGCTTCTCCTGGAGCGCCTTGTCCCTGCTCACCTTGTCCGGTGGGATGGCACGGGAGTGGCGGTTGTAGCTGAGTGACGCGAAGTAGGGGACGAAGATGAGGTCGGCGGCCCCGGAGTCGGTGACCCGTACTGCCGAGTGGCGGCGGACGCAGGGGAGGAAGAGGAGGAGGAGGAGAGGAGGTCGAGGGTGAGCCAGTACTCCACGCTGTGCTGCTGGTTGAGTCCCCGGGGTAGCGCGGCAGTGGCGACGGGAGCTGGCGGTCACGTCTGGCCAGACGGAGTCAGTGGACGGCGGTGACCAGCCGAGGAGGCCGAAGTGGAACTCGGGCGGGAGGTCGTACATGAAGACCTTGACGGCATCGGTGGCGACGCGGGGGTCGCATCTGACCGCCTGCGCGCCGGTGGTGGAAGCGGAGGTGGAGGTGGACGAGGAGGAGGAAGGGTCGTCGGGTTGGCCGTTCTCGTCAAGAAAGGAGAGCTCTTTGGTGGCGTTGGATGAGGAAGAAGAAGCGGTCAGGGCAACGGGGACGGCGGAAGGGAAGGCGTGAGGAGGGACGGGGAGGCCGGTGTCGGCGGGACGCCAGCGCGCGCCGACGGCGGCGAAGAGGAAGATGGTGGAGGCGACGAGGACCGTGGCCGCGGCGAGCGGGAGCAGCAGGGTCCGGCCGCGGGGCGCCATCGGACGGCGCGGGTCATGGCTGGACCTGGTGGACTGGAGGCGGCGATGGAGGGAGGAGCATGGCTGGGTGGCGGTGGCAGATCGATCTGATTCAGTTCTTGGAGCTGGAAGGGAGAGGGAGAGGACGCGTGAGTCGCAGGTAAGGTCAGGTAGATTCTTCTTCTTTCTAGCCTTTTCGTAATCCGCACCTTAATTCGTTCATCGTGTATTCGTGTGTCGTCAAAAAAAAAAAAAAATGGAAAAATATTATTATGGATTTTCTTAAGATAAAATCGTTGTGGAATGGTTGGTTGTTGACCCACATAAAAGAGGGTGTTTAGTTGGTGAAATATATTGGGTTGAGCTATCAGAGTTGATGAAATATATTGGGTTGAGCTGGCCAGAAGATTTTTATTTGTATTTGATAATTATTATCCAACCATAAGTTAAGTAGGCTCAAAAGATTCGGTAAACTTTTCAATAAACTATGCAATTAGTTATTTTATTCATCTACGTTTAATACTCCATATATACGTTAGATTTGATATGACAAGGAACTCAGTAAACTTTTTGGGTTTGCATGGTAAGAGAACACCCCAAGATAATGGAGGATTTTTTTTAAATTTTTGCCCTTTTTTAAAACAAATTTCAAATCTATCCCTAGTTTGAAACATATTACACCCGGTATCCCTTTTTGTCGCGCCAAACGCGTAGGCGTGACATTTACACATGTCGCGCCTATGCATGTGGCGCGACGCGCCTATGCGCCCCATTGACCGCTTCTTGGCGTGTCCGGCCGCCGGTCCCCACGAAGTCGCGCTGTGCATGCGGCGCGACGGATGGGTCGCGCCGATGCGTCGGCGACCGCCCATTAGGGTTTATGTTTGGGCCGGCGTGCAAGCGTGTGGGTCCCACGCGGTCGCACTGATGATCGTCCGGCCGACGCGACCGATTAGGGTCTCCACCGGCCCGATTTTCTTTCTCTCTCTCTCTCTCTCTTCTTTCTCCACCCGACCGCCGTTCCGCCCCAAGCACCTCCGGCTGACCATCCGCGCCGCCCCCCTCCACCGCCCGGCCGGCCGCGCCGCCCTCCTCCACCGCCGGCCGCGAGCACCGGGCTCCTCCACCGCCGGGCGGCCCCCATTTGAAGGCGGCGGGCACCGGGACGGCCGTTTGGCGGCGGCGGCCCTCACCGGCGGCGGCGGCCGTGACCCGCAGCGCGGCGCCCGACCGGGCGGTGTGTGGAGCTAGGCCGGAGCCCCCATCTTCCTCTTCAAAACCGGTGTAGGTACTAGTTCTTCCTCTCCTCCTTCTCCTTTCCATGATTTAGGTTATTAATATGAAATTGGTAGTGATTGAAGCGTGAATAGGTAGAATGTGGTTCGTAGAATCGGTTTAGGATTCGATTTGGTCAGGATTTGGCATAGGGAACGAGTTGCATGAAAGTAGTTCATTGATGCATGCATGGAGGTTTAGGGTTTGATATTATTTCTATTTTCCAATTTGAAATTATAAGTGATTGGGCCGTTTGTTGATGCAATGTGGTACGTGGAAACGTTTTAGGATATTTTTTTGCCGTGGATTTCACCTAGATTAGTTTTTTTCATGAATAAATTTCTTTGTTGCATGGAGGTGTTTTGTTTCTTTCTAATCTATATTAGCAATATGGTTCGTTAACATGTATAACTAATTTATGCATTCTTTTTAGATAATACTAATAACTAATTAATGCATTCTTTTGTCCTTCAAAAAAAAAAAATAATGGAATGTTTCTTAGAACATTCATGTCAATTCAAGGCATCACATATCTTGTATATATGTTTCATGCAACAAAAGAGGATGCATGGAGGTTGTTGTTGGATTTGTTGACTTAGGTTATTATTTCTTGATTGAATCGTTAGTTGATAGAATGTGGATTTGACTTACATTTGGAATTATATAAATGTAGTTGTTGGATGCATGGAGGTGTTGAGTTTGTTTTTAATATATAGTGGCAAGATGTGTGTTTTACTTATAGCTTTTATTTCCCTAATAATTTGTAGATGGACCGTTTAGTGCGCTTTTATATTGGTGGCACGCTTAGTGGGGATGGCAAGTTTGAGAACATGCATGAACAAGTCCATTTTTGGTAGACCTCCTAGCTTTGATGATTTGGTCGGCCATTGTCGTGACAAGTATGGATGGTCGTGTAGCTTGATTGGTCGATTTGACGTGGGAAGGAACGAGCACACTATGCACTCATGCCTTTGTCATGTGAAGATGATTGGAACAACTTTGTGGAGGTTGTGAAGGAGAGTAGTGTTCATTGCTTGGAAGTTGTTGTGGATAAGGTGATGAACCCTCTTGTTGTGCTGCTTGGGCTGAGAACGTGGATGAGGAGCCCGTAGAGCACCTTACTCAGGAAGACGAGCTGCAACCGGCTGTTGTTAGAGACAATGATAATGCAGTGATGGTAGGTATGGAAGAGTGCGATGAGGAGGAGATTGGTGCTATGGACGACATGTTTGTAGGATCGGGAGGGGCGATGGAGAGTACGAGAGATGAGCTCGGTTTTTAGTGAAAGCAGCTCGAGGAGGTGATAGAGGGCGAGTATAGGTCGGAGCCTAGTACGGAGGATGAAAGCGATGAGTATAGGGGGATATTGCATCCACCGACGGGTCATTTAGAATGGAGTACACCGATGTGGAGCTAAGTCGGTTGAGGGAGGTCCATGTTGAGGTACCCTCTATACCCAACTTCATGGACATTAGTATGGTTGATGAAGCGGTGTGTGACACCTGGCCCTGTCGTTGTTGGACGATGAGGGACCGAGAGCGAGGAGATGGAGATTAAGAAGGGGATGGTCTTTGACACATTGGATCATCTCAAGTTTTTTCTTGCGGACTACGCCGTTAGGTATCATAGGCCCTATTGTGTTGATCACTGCGACAATCGAGAAGCGGTATACGCTGCTTTGCAAGAAGAAATGTGGTTGGGGAGTTTGGGCGAGGAAGCCGCCAAACAAGACTTGGAGGATTCGAATGTCAAGCAACCTCACATGTGTCGGTCTTCTAAGCCTAAGGGGGTTCACGCACGTAACACGGCCCGTTATCCGAAGTCGTCGCCTTGTCGGCCTTGTTAAGGCCGATAGCGATATATCTGTTGCCTCCCTTATCGAGCATATGGGGTGGACCGGATATCGAGTGAGCTACATGAAGGCATGGCGAGCAAAGCAAAATGCATGCTATAGAGCTGTTGTGGGGTGATTGGAAGGAGGCATACAACCAAGCTCCTAGGATCCTTACAGCTATGAAACACTACAATCCAGGGCTTCGGTGGTATCTAGTTGCTGGCCGGATAGTGGATGACACCGACGGCGTGCCTAAACATGTTACGCATCAGATTGTTACGGTGTTTTCCCCGGTCGGCCCGAGGCATTCAAGCATTGTCGGCCTGTAGTGCTTGTTGATGCAACATTCCTTACGGGGAAGTACAAAGGTGTTCTGATGATGGCAGTCGGTGTGGATCCGGAGAACCAGCTTGTGCCTTTAGCGTTTGCTTTGGCCGAGAGCGAGAACACTTTGAGCTGGTCTTGGTTCATGAAGCTTGTAAGAAGAGATGTGATCCGTCGTATGTCCCGTAGGATTTGCATGATATCTGATCGGCACAATGGATTGCTATTGGCTGCTAGAGAGGAGATAGATGGGCTTCCCCCTCTTGAGCATCGATGGTGCATGCGACACTTTGCCGCCAACATTTGGCAGCGACAAAGGAAGAAGGAGGTCGTCCAGAAGTTGAAGGTCGTGTGTTGTTGTCGCACGAAGGAGAGGTTTAAAGAGAAGCTTGCAGAGTTGAACAAGGTCCTAAACACTCCTGCGAGGACTTGGCTTGTGGCCCAGATGAGTAATGTGGACAAGTGGGCTCTCGCATTTGATGATGGTGGCCTTAGGTATGGCGTGATGACCACCAATTCATCGGAATCGTTTAACAAAGTGTTCAAGGGAATCCGTGCAAAGACTGCCTCCTGTATTGTGGAGTACTCGTTCAAGAAGTGCAACGAATACTTTGTTAAACGTTGGAACATTGCCAAGGCTTCTACTGAGAAAAATGGGGCCGTGCCGGTAGGGAGACACCCGAAAATTGCGAGGCCATAGGTTCCAATCAGGTTGGTGTTGCCTCACGGACCTTCAAGGCTAGTGTACAACATAATGTCGGCGGGGAGGAACCAATCCCGGGCGGTGAGAAGTACGGTGGCAAAATTATAGGGTGGACCTCCAGAAACCGGAGTGTTCTTGTTGCATTCCGCAGCTACTTCATGTGCCTTGCTCACACGTCATCACGGCCTGTAAGATGAGGGGTTTGGACCATGAAGATCAGTTTTTCATGTCTCCATTCTATCTCAAATCAAACACCCTAAAAGTGTGGGAATCCAGCTTCGAGCCGTACTTAGATCCTTCACAGTGGCCTCCATACAATGGATTGGATTATGTACCCGACCCTGATCAAGAAAAGAAAAAGGTTGGGAGAAGGAAGAGAAAACGCCTTAAAGGAATTATGGACGATTGCAATGCCGATGGCCCAGATGTGTATGATTCGAATGGCTATGGTCTCGATATGTATGGCTATGGAGATTTTGATGAGGCCATGGCTCCGGTCCCCAGTGCTCTAAATGTCACAGACCGGTCACACCGCAGCCACTCACGATAGTGTTCAGGTACTAGGGTGTTTTTAGTTTTGGTGTTGTCTTAGTCTCTTCACGTTGTGATATATTAATTTCCTAATGCTTTGTTGTTGACATTATTTTTATTCATGTCATATGTCTAATCTTGTGTTTTTTGGCCTTCTCCAGGATGGCGCAGGAGGAGCCCCGTTCCCTTCTTCAGCACTGCTATGACAAGGACCACCGAGCACACATGGCGGTGGACTTGGGCCAGGCAAGTGATTCCCATATTCATTGTTGCAAAAATATTTATATTGTGTCCATCGTTTATCATCTCTAATCATTACTAATGTTTTATTTTTTTTTCGTAAATCAAGCCGCTGCGTCCCGAGCTCACAAGCCCCCGCGTTGGGACGGCGATGACGCCTTACCCGGCTCGAAAGCGGGCTTCTTGGGCCTTGCTCGAGCCATTTTGGCGGGGCTCCCGAGAGATGGACGGGCGCCGGTGACGCCAGGACGGATGGCGTCCGGAGACGCATTCCTTCCACTGCCCGTGTGGAGAGATGATGAGTCACCCTAGAAGATGTGAGCTACATCTTGGACCTCAAAGTCAACGGTCTACCGGTGTCGGTGCCATCGACAATTACAACCGGAAGGAGTTGGTGTTCCAGTTCATCGGACATTACCCTCCCCGCCTCCACAGGGGAAAGAGGGGGAGCACAAGACTTCGTGTGAAGTCCGGTTGGGCGAAGGAGCACTTCAATAATTGCCTGCGCTGACGCCGCCGAGGAAGTGGTGGAGAGGCATGCTAAGGTGTGGTTGTGGCACCCGATTGGTCTTTTCCCGCTACCCGACGCTTCGGGAACACCTTGTCTGGATGGTGCTCCCAATCTTGCAGCAGGATTGGGAGGACATCGCCGTACAGCCCAAATTGGCTCCGCCACACTCGCATGGTCTGATCGACAATTTGTGTGAGTCCCGTAGGAGGATGAAAGATTCCTCAAACTTGGGTGGATGCGTCTACCTCCCGCAGATATGGATCCGGGAGCGCATACCCACTGGAAGGGACTACAGAGGAGGCGGTTCCCCGCACGTTACTCATCCATGTTTTTTTATGTTCGATCTTAGTTGCACTATCTAATATTCTAGTTCTTATACGGTCATTGGAATTTTTTTGCGTGCATGGCCATATCGGAGTATCGGGCCCCATTGTTGTATTTGTGGCACAAAAACAAGATGGTGAAGGGCGATTCGTAGATGAGGTACGGTCGGTACTCCAACGATCCGGACTTGTTGACTTGGGCACAAGGTTAGTCATGTTGCTATACATATTGTGATGTACTTTAAGATCGCCGATGCATTTGTCTAATTCTCTCAAACTTTAGGTTGAGTGGACTCCATATGCACGACGCGATGTACGAGGACTTGAATGTTCCCTTGCGGGTGATGAAGAGAAGTCTGCTTGGCCGAGATGCAATGCTCCAATGATCCTATACTACATTGTGGAGCACCACATTCCTATGAGGGTCATGAAGCGGATTCGGGCGGAGGCAGAATACCCAATACATGAAGGCGGGACGTCCTCGGCGTTACCGCAGTAAGTCATTTCAGATTTAACTTCCTTCGTTGGCGTATTTTACTTATCTTGTCAAAACTAACGATGAATGTTTCAGTATTTCAAGGAAGAAAAGGTTTGGTGCTTGGAGGAAACCGGCTCGACATCCATAAGGCTTATGTGCAGCAAAGTGGATGAACGCCGAGAGGGTGTGGCCTGATAGTGGGCCTCGATCGGTGGCCCAAGAGTACCATCAGTACCTCGTGTACCTTTTCAAGGTGACTAGAGTGCGTCTTCACACTCCACTCTCGGTGACTCCAGTCTTCTATGGAGAGAGCGATCAAGAAGACCCCTACGACGAGGCAACGAGGGGAGGCCGGCAGCCCGCGAGAGCACCTCTCATCAACTACACGGTAAGCATGCATTTTGAGCTGGAGCGTACATTTCTTCAGGGTTTAGCATCGCATTCAAGTTTTAACCTTGCTCCTGTACACAGACCACGCAGCTAGCCCACCTTTCGAATGAAGCTGGAGCGTACATTGGGCGCGCGGGGGGGCAAGAAGGTAGTGAGCTTGTAGAATTTGCAGAGGTATGACGCCTGACTCAATATAATTGCAGTTAGACGCATGTGTTTGTATGTCCTAACTCTGCCAAATAAATGACTGCAAAAAGTGAAGAAATTCTGCCGCCGCCTCGGTCGCAAGTTGAGCTGCTTTAGAGGTGAGGATGACGAAGTGCCGGCGCAGGAGCTGAAAGTGAGGAACAGGAAGAGCCGGTGCAGGAGTCACCAGTGGCCTCCGGTACAAGACGGAGTAGCAGGGGAAAAGCGATTGCCGCAGACCCCTCGGGACACAAGCCCAGTAGGAAGCGGTGATGACACCGACGACGGCAAATGATGATCCGGACTTTGAGCGAGGAGGTCATTGGTTCTTCGAACTGTATGATGCTCCTCGCGTGAGCCAAACACAGTTCAACTTCTATCTTTGTTGAAATAGTTGTCACCTTGTATTAACATTTGGACCATATCCGAAATTCGAGTTTTTGTAGGGTGCATCTCAAAGGTCACCTCTAGGGCGGCGTGGGCGGGGAAAGCGCAAAGGTAAAGACCCGCTCCGACGTGGGGACTCCAAATGTACTAGCAACATAGCCCTGGTCGTCCAACGCCGTCGGCCTCAAATTTTTTTCCCGCCGTGAGAAGGTGAGTGTTTGGCAAACAAGAAGCAATGTTGGGGAAATGAGAACTAACAACACATAACTCATAACCTTGCTACGTTGGAAATATGGGGAAATTACATAATCGAATACATATCTCTAATTGTTTCTATCCCCATGTGTGCGTAAAACGGCGGCGACCTTTCGGTGGACTCCGTACCTTGCTTTTGGAGTGGGGATGGATGGATTTGCTATTATGTTTGTGAATGTATCGACTATGTTTGAACTATGTCCGAACTATGTGAGTTGTGGTCTTCAAACTTGGGTGAACTATGTAAATTGTGCTCACGACACTTTGGTGACCTATGTGTGAACTATGGATTTGCTATGTGTGGACCAAATTGGTATGATGTTATGTATGAATTATGTGATCTTTTGTGGTATATCATGAGATGATGTTATCTATGAAATCTGTGATATTTTGTGGTATAAATCTGTGAATATTTGTGATGTTATGCTATGTGCTTTGTAAAAAAAATTTAAGAAAAAAATGTCGCGCCAAAAGGGTAGGCGCGACGACCATTTGCACGATAACGTCGGCGCCTACCCACCCGGCGGCGACCACCCGTGCGGGCGGCACACGCAGAACGCCACGTGTCCGAACGTCACGCCCGAGCCTTTGGCGCGACGCCTCGCGCCAGGTCCGTAGGCGCGACGTGGCAAAGAGGCCCTCCCTGGCCGAAACTGTGAAGTCGGGGGTCCCTGGCGCACGACGTGTCACGCCAAACCTTCCGCGGCGACGATCGACATGTTGCGCCACGCGCCCCCGTGAGATCACGCCCAATCTTTGTGGGCGGCGTGTCGACAATGCGGGCCCGGTTTTGAGCCTTTTATCGCGCCCTACGCTTCAGGCGTGACTCCTCGCGCTAGGGCTTATGGCGCGACGTGGCAAAGAAATCGCCCCCTGGCCGAAACTGTCACCTAGGGCGTCTTTGGCGCGACGGGTCGCGCTAAAGCTTCTGGCGCGACGTAGGAGAGTCTCCATCCAACCGGTGTCGGACACGTGGTGGTCGCGCCTGATGCTTCGGCGCGGCGTGTGCGTCGCGCCGACGGCTCCGGCGTGGCGTGCGTAATAAGACCTGTCTTCTTCCTCCTTCGACACCATTCTTCTTCCCACCTCTCTCTCTCTTTTCCCTCGAGCCGGTCCGCCACCACCACCGTGGAACCCTCCTCCAAAGCCCCCCCAACCCACCTCCAAAGCCCCCCAAACCCCTCCTCCTCCCCCCACTACCCCCCACCCCCATAGCCCCCTCCTCCTCCACCCACACCGGCCCTAGGCTCCTTCTCCCTCCCAAGCCCCTCTCATCCACCCCCAAACTCTTCAAGGTTGCTTGAAACCCCGAAGCCTCCTCCTCTTTGTGGATTATGTAAGTGGTTTGGATTTGTTTTTCTTTATTGAATTCATACTATTTGATGTGGTTGTATTGTTAATTAGGGTTTAGGGTTTAGTTGTTAATTAGTATCTCCATTGCTTTATTTGGTCGTGGTTATATTGTTCATTAGTAAGGCACGTGCTAAATGAGAATGGTGTGAATTTCTTATAAATGCAAATTACCATTACGATAGAGGTTGGTGTTATTTCTAAGAAAAGAAAGACAATGGTGTGATTACTTACAAATAATTTGTACCTCCTTTGGACGTTCGATTGTTTCGTAGCTACACTTGTCGCATGCCGAGGCGTGGTAAAAAGAAGGCCTTCAATCCTTACTTGAGGCTTGCCGGATCCCTATGTCCATAAGCCACTCCCGCCGGGTGTACCGGTGCCCAAGTGTTGGTGTGGTGATCCATGCAAAGTTGAATGGGATGAAGATGATGAGGAAACCTACATGCGCAAGTATTGGATGTGTCGCAATTATCAATGGGAGCCAGGCCGAAACAACGCCCTTGCTTTTATGGTGCGTATATTCGTTTTGGTTCCTTTGTTTGATGAGTATGTATTAGCTTGCCGACAATTGTTTGTCTTCCGGATCCCACCTCCACTCTGTGATTTTGTGCGAAAGATCGACCTTGAGGTCGATGAGGAACACAAGAAATTCTTGGAAGGGCACAAGGAGTGGATTGCATGGTTTCAAAGGAGGTCCGAGGAGGATATGAAGCAAGCGGCGGCTCGAAGGCGCAAGGGGAGGAAGAGGAAAGGAGGAGAGCTCAAGTTCGGAGGGAAGAGAGAGAGAGGAAGCTGGAGCATGCGTGCGTGCCAAGGCCGAGTGGGCCAAGGCTCGATGCAGAGTGAAAATGATGAGGGTGACGACGACACCTCACGGTTGGATGAGCTCATTGCCTTAGCCGAGGCCGACTTGAAAGCCCAACAAGAAGGACGGCAGCGAGGACCCACGATTGCCTCACGTGCGGGAGGACACCGAACATGTTAGGCCTAACATGGAGGCCGACAATGCTCCAACGGTGCCACAAGAGGCCCCGGCACCACGTGCAAAAGCGCATGCGGCCCATTTCTTTGGCGTGCCCCCAAGTTAAAACCGCCTTTAATTGGATACTACATGCCCTCGACTTTGTTCCCATTGTGCATCCCGTGCACGAGGACATTGTCTTGGACTTGGCACATTTGCGGGAGGGCAAATGAGGATCAATTCGGGAGGAGGCTTCGAAGCTAGCGATGAGGTTGATGCAAAGTACAACAAAGAGTGTGATGCCTATGTTTCGTGGTCTTCTACTAGCCCAAGCGGCGAAGATGCAACGGAGGATTCGAACACGGACAAATCCTTACCATATGATGGCTACATTTCAGGCTACTTATGCGACTCCGGGCTACGAATATCCGGAGGGACTGGGACACGCCCGGGGCGAAGATACTGAGGATTGGGGCACGGACGGCGAATATGCAGAGGGATTGGGGCACGGACGAGGATTTGTGAAGTGCAACGTTCATTTGTTGCCATATGTATGGAACAATGTCTAATCTATTTGTAATGAACCATGTACGAAACTATGCTCTCTAGTAGGTGTATCTCTTGTCCATGTATCTTTAGTTGTATTGAACCATGTATCTCTAGTTGTTGTATTGAACCATGTCATGTATCAACAATTTTGTACGGTGTTGGTCTTTTATTCTCATCAGCGTAGGAAGTGTTGTTCGTGGTTGAGTACAATGAACAAAACGATGTACAAACATTGAAATGCCAACACATAGCCATTACTTCGCATGCATCACAATAGTTCAAATCATAAAGAAGAGTCACTACAATGAGTTACATAAGTGGGTCACCGACAATTCTAGGGTCCATGCATCATACACTTCGTGGTTCGAACAAAAGCATTGCTAAGTCATGGCCACTAATGCCTTCCTCATAGCTAAGTCAAGGCCAGCCAAAATCATCATCGTCCTCCCAGACAGTCCGATTCCAATCATCGTAGTCGAGGTCATTCCAAACATTCTCATGGGCGTTCTCCTTGTCGTGGTCGTCCACGTCCTTGGCCTCGTCCTCGTTACCCTTGTCCTGATCATGCACCTCTTTGCCATCGTCCTCGTTACCCTCGTCCCTCTTGTGGTGGCGAAGGAACTATGAGAAACAAACATGTCAACATTCCAACGACCTTAATAAATAGCGAAATGTGAAAACAAGTTTTCGAAGAACAAGAAATGCTCACAAAGCTCGCGTATCAAAGCCCGTCGTCGTTGACCTTCAAGTTCGAGAACCCGCTCCATACGCTCACGATGCTCCCTCCTTTCCTCCGCTTCGAGGCGGTCGTAGTGTTCCTTGTTTTCCCGCCAATACTTGAAGGAGCTCGTCGCCCATAACCGGAGATGGTAAGGACTTATGTCCTTTCCTTTAGCTTTACAAAGAGTCTTTACCGAGCTTCATCCAGTGTTACCCGCAGTCTTGCAACACCGGCCTTCAGGGCTAACTTCTCTCTTCGCCTTTTGCCTCCTCGCAGCCATCCTTTTCCTCTCCAAGGGGGACTTGAACTTGGGAGTAAACATATTGGCCATAACCTCACCGCGCCCCCGAAATCCTCCCAATCACAAGTCTTTCCACTCTGAGTGAAACATAAACAAACATTACCAAAGTTATGCATTGCCAAAGTAAGATAAAGTAGCCATGCAAGACACAAGTTCGTTATACTCACAAAGAACTCATCTGGCCCACCATAAGCATTGCCACAGTAGTAACCAATCCCAAACTCAGAGGGAACAACTCCTTCACGGGCCTTGATGCCGCACTTGCACTTCTTATCCGGAAGACCAAGGCATGGCCATGGCATGCGTCCATTGGAATACTCTTCTTGCAACCTCTCGTTAGGCCACGCAGGTTTTGGTCCATAGTTATACTCCTCAAAGTCACAAGCTGGAAAAACCACTTACTAAATCGCTACGACCACAACGATAGAAAGGAGTGAACAAATCCGGTCGGCTCGGAAGTTGGAGGAATGCCTTCTCCCCACAATGGCATGTAGGAGGATTCTGTAGACGGTGATGTGCAGCGTCAACCTTCTCCGCTTCGGTCATCTCAAGTGGGTTCGGAGGCGGAGGCACCCACCGTTCAAACTGATCAAGCTTAACGGTCTTCCAAGGGTCATAAGGAAACAACATGATGGAATGATTCACCCTTTCTTTACCGTCGATCCATCGATAGAAATTGCATCCTTCTCGCCCATCCGCTGTCGAGGGACCACGCCCGAAGCGGGCCAAGAAAAAACACGCCCGGCGGACAAAGGATGCTCGGGCTCGCTTCACTGGGCCGCCCACCGACAAAGACAAAAGCGGCGTCGGCACGGTGACGGAATGGACCGTCGTCATCATGGTCCTCCTGATGGTGCACAAACAGGGACAAGTCCATGACACCTAGCAAAACCACCATAATGAAAACTATTACATATAAGCGCAACACAAATAACACACCATGGATTTGTTACCGATCTTCCGATTGATACAAAATGTGAAGTATTACACCATGGATTATTAGACAACATGAATATTATTAAAAATTTGAACCATCTCATTGTTACTTAGCCATAAACATAATACTACATCCATCTATTTTATACATAGTCACAACGAAAATATTAAAACAATTACGAAATATTCATAAACCCTAAACATGATACATGGTAAAAATCCCAAGTAAACCTTATGATATGAACAATCAAACACATTAATCTCCATACATGGTTGAACATCCTAGTCAAACCATAACACATGAAACAAAATTTTGAAAACAAGCAATCCTAAATGAACCCTTAGCAACCCATAATACATGATCAAATATTCAATAAACAGTAAATCGACCATGGGAAATGTCATTCAAATGATGTGACTTAGGGTTAGGTTTCAAGTCCACAATTCCACCAAATGAAAAGGAAATTAGCAAGCTATATAACACAAGCAAAATCAACTAGCAAACAAACTAGACATTTGGAAGCATTTGGGGGAGAAAAAAAGAGCAAACAAGCTTCCAAAGCTGTTACACGGCGGTCCCCTTCGTCCCTCCTCGAAAAAGTGAGTGGGGAAGAGAGGGGACAAAAAAGTAGACTGGTGGCGGCATTTATACCATCGCGCGTCGCCCAAACCTTCCGTTCCGACATGGTGGGCCCACGCGTTTACAACGAGGCCCAAACGAAAACCCTAACGGGCCCGTCGCGCCGACGCATCAGCGCGATGACCGACCGCGCCACATGCACAGCGCGACGCGGTGGGACCCCCACACCCTCCACGCCCGGCCGGCGGTCAACGGCGCCCCAAGCCCCGGCATAGCGGGCATGTCGCGCCACATGCATAGGCGCGACATGTGTAAACATCGCGCCTATGCATTTGGCGCGACAAAAGATACACGGGCGTAAATACATTCAAACTAGGGATAGATTTGAAATTTGTTTTGAAAAAGGGCAAAATTTTGAAAAAAAAAAAAACCCGATAATGGTTTGGGCCGTAAGCACGTAAGTAACGAGGAAGGCCCAAGCATCGAAAGTATTTTTAATTTTCTCCGAGCGTCTTCTGCTCAAACAAAAAAAAAAATCTCCGAGCATCCAAAGTATTTGTTTAATTTCCCGCCTGCTTTTGAAAAACATAAATAGGAAGATGAAAAAAAAAAATATTTGTTGCTCAAAAACATATGAAAAATATTCTTTACTTGTATGTATATAATAAAGAAGGTGTTATCTCTATCTAATATTTTCTAAATAGATGTACTACGAGTGTACAATATTTTCTAAATAGATGACATGAAGGTGTCCCATATTTGATGACATAGATGTACTACGAGTGTACATAGAAGTTTGTACAAGGATATACTTCATGGTGGATACTTTAAGTAAGGCCTACCCGGTTTCAAATATGGGCTAATATGGATGAGTTATCCTTCCAAATTCTTGAGTTTCAATTCTTGATTCTCCGAAACAGTGGTTCTCATGGAGGAGGTGGGGAGCAAATAATAATCTTATAAAGTGATTCTAGTGACGATTTAAAGGGTAGTTGTAAGAAGCAGTGGAGAGTGCATTTTCTTTTAACTCTCAGCACTGCAATGGACCTTTGGAAACATGCATACACCTGGCTCTACTATGCCCGTTCATCAGAGTAGTATGGGATCAAATCCTAACTTGGGAGCATTTTGATGGAAGTCTAGTCTTGCCAGCTCAGGACCCGACACATTTCATCTCGTGGTGGGAGGAGGTGCAAGCTAGAATCAACAAAGACGACATGAAGCGCTTCAACGGATTGGTCATCTACACCGTCTGGAACGTTTGGAAAGAGAGAAACAAAAGAATTTTCTCACTCCATAGAAACGCCGCTACAGGTCACCCTAAGGACTATGCATGGAAGACATTCTACAAAGGAGGAGGGCTCCCCCTTAGGGCATGTTAATAGTTTAAACTACTTGTATCATGCTTCAGGCCCTGTTTTTGGGGGGCCATAAAAAAAAAAACTTTGTAAATAAACTATCTTTCCAATCTTAATTGAAAGGCAGATCTCCCGCCATTATTTTTCAAAAAAAAAAAAAGCTTGCTTTGATACTTCCCTAAAAGAATTGTTGCTTATTTTAGTGCAGCTTAAAACATGTTGCTAAGACCTAGAGTTTGATGATCTCAAAGGAACATGTTTTTGTACATTATCGGGTTTTTTTCCATTACAACAAACACCATCCGAGTGGTTTAAAAAATAACAAAAATAAAGAAAATGTGTGGTGGTTGGGTGTGGAAAAACGTGTTTTAAATCCAGATACTTTAATACTGTTTATTTATTTTCTAATTTACACAAAAATTTTGAATAAGATAAAGCGATCAAAAGTAAAAACGACACTCTTTGAAAAAAATAACTTAAAAAAATGTGTAGTGGTTGGACGTGGAAAAGCCCGTTGTAAACTCAGATGAAGGAAAATTTCGGGCCCGGTGGTAGGTTTGGTTTCATGTCCGGCGTAGGCCCCGAGATTATTATTTTCCATCAGGTGTCGGACGACCTGATTGGTTAAGTATGTCAGAGTGGGGTTCCCCGAGAATGACAAATGAGCTCCAATGATGCTCGGGGAAGCATATATCTAAGATTCAGTTCAATGAGCATCAACTAGCGGTTCCCAAAAAGAAATCAGAGGCGACAACGTGATCCTTAGCTTGGGCAGAGGCAGACAGTCTTGGTGCATGGTAGATCATTCATATCATATGCTTTCTTTAATTATTCAAATTCTTTTGCACCTTCTCTCAAAGATAATTTAAATTTTCAATAATCACTCCTTGGTTTGCTCAGTTGGTTGATTGAGGTTGATGTTCCTTGTGCCTTGTTTCAAGAAGAAGGCCAACAACTTTATTGAGCCAAACTTCTGCAACTTCACGGTTGATTGTATAAGTATCAACTAATTTTCAACCGATCCTTTCTGAGTAATGTAGATTTATTAATTCCTGCAGGCAGAAAGGAAGCTATGCTAGATAAAGACCAGCTACCATCCTTATCGACCCAGAGGTCAGTTTGGGCTTACCTAGAAGATGAGATGGAGAATATCACGAGAATCATTAAACAGATGCTGGCTGTTGGTGATGTTTTCTATTCTGAGAATTTACAAGTAATAATAATACCAGGATGATAATCACTAGAACTGGCCAGCTTTCGTCTTTAGTTGAAGTATCTTTTATCAGAATTTACTAATAACAAGAAAAACATCATGCAGTACTCAACTGAACAGATCATCAAGGAAGTCGAAAACAACATAGCAGAGTTCATGCAGTACAATCAAGACTGATGAGGACAACATCAGGCAGCAGGTATTTATTTAATTCCTTGATTTGGGTATTTCTGGTTGTGAGTTCCTTCACTAAACTTCAGTCTAGCTATTTTTTTTTTTCTGATTTAACTGCAATCTCATTTTCTTGATATTACGTTTAGTGTCTTTTCATCTCACAAATGTCAACTATCAGTGAATCATAAGTTTTATGCTAAAAGGGATTATCTGCCTAACTTTATCTTTTCCCATGAATGGAAAACCTCATTTGTATGTATTTCTTTGTGGGATTCAATGATGCAGGTCCAGGATGTTCTAGAGGCAGCAAAGGTGCTTGAATAGCACGAAGAGAACAACACACCAGTACCTAAACACTTATTGGTGGCGGGCAAAATATGTTTTTGGTGGCGGGCAAGTGTGCCCGTCACCAAGTAAAGGTCACAGAAAATAAATTTTTTACCGTGACGGGCAGAGTGCCCGCCACGCTTATTCAAGCTTGCGTGGCGGGCGAGTTACATGTGCCCGCCACGGTTAACAATTTCAAAAAAAAAAAAAAAAACAAACCCTAGATAGGCCCGCCGAGCCCATCCATGGGCCCGCCGAGCCCATCTAGGGTTAGGGGATCCGCCGAGTGGATCCGGCGCCACCACCTGCTCGCCGCCTTCGTCACCTCGCCGGGAGGCCACGCCGAATCCGCCGCCGTCGGGAGGACCCCGCGCCCGGATCCGCCGCCGGAGGGGAGGCAACGCCAGATCCACCGTCGGGAGGACCGCCGCGCCCCGGATCCGCCCGCCGGGAGGGAGGCCACGCCCGGATCCGCCGCCGGGAGGGTCGCGCCGCCCCGGATCGCGCCGCCGGGGGAGCACCGCGGCCGGATCCGCCGCCGGAGGCCACGCCCGGATGCGCCCAGCCGGAGGAGCACCGCTGCCGGATCCGCCGGGAGGACCGCCACGCCCGGATCCGCCGCCGGGAGGGTCGCGCCGCCGGATGCGCCGCCGGAAGGAGCACCGCGGCCGGATCCACCGCCGGGAGGACCGCCACGCCCGGATCCGCCCGGGGGTCGGGTCGCCGCCCGGATGCGCCGCCGGAGGAGCACCGCGGCCACCACACATCACCACCGGGAGGGAGCGGGAGAGAGGAGGGGATGGGTGGGGTTGGTGGGAGAGGGCGCCGCCATGGGAGGGAGGAGGAAGGACGGTGCGAGAGGGAGAGGAGGGAAGGGCGCCGCCTCGCGAGATGAGGAGAAGGAGAGAGCGTCGGGCAGGGAAAGGTGAGGGCCTAATGTGATGAGGAGACTGAGAAGGAAACCCTAACTTGTCATATATATAGTCGAAGATTGAAATCGGGCCTTGTTGGGCCTGGCGGCCTAGGGCTTTACCGTGAAGGTCGATTTAGGATGCCCGTCACGGAAAATTTATTTTGCGTGGCGGGCACGAACACGCCCGCCACGCAAAAGATTTTATTTTGCGTGGCGTGCGTGTTAAGGTGCCCGCCACGCAAAAAAATCTTTTCCGTGACGGGCAAAAAACGTCCGTCACGTAAAAGAAAAAAAAGCGACGTGGCGGGGTATTTTCCGTGACGGGCAAAAAAAGTGCCCGCCACGGAAAAGATTTTGCAAGTGCTCGCAAAATCATTTCGTTACTAGTGACACGGTCGAGTATATCGGGCGATGAGTCTTCTGTGCCAAGCTCTCAGAACGTGAGAAAGATGGGTGGTGTGGCACACTGGTGGTGGGCAATTTTGTTAATGATCTTGGTCCTTGCATACCAAGTTACCAAGCAACCCATCCTATGAAAGAATCTTGCGCATAGCGCACCGGTCAATGATTAAGAATTTGTTTCTATATAGCATAAGAAAGAAGTATACCGTCATGAACCGTAATTGGGGCAGCCCGAAAGTGGCTAGAAGGGCCCGACGCGCCGCCGCCGCCCCACGAGGGGCCGGGGTGTGCGTCAGGGGGGGGGCCGGCGCCCCCGCCGCCTCCTCCTTCCTCCCCTCCGTGTCCAACTCGCGCCGCGATCAAGTTAGGATTATCTTAGGTAATTTTTTATGTGCAAAAAGGGATATTCCAATCTATAAGGAAGACCCTTATATTAGGAAAT
The DNA here is from genome assembly GCA_015847255.1 of Hyparrhenia diplandra. NCBI lineage: Eukaryota > Viridiplantae > Streptophyta > Magnoliopsida > Poales > Poaceae > Hyparrhenia > Hyparrhenia diplandra. The sequence continues at coordinate 132,273 of JADLZK010011887.1, read as the reverse complement.
AAATAAAAGATTGCTTGTAAAAGGTATTCCGATCGTAGCAAGAGGCATGTAATCTCTAGGGGATAAGCAAGCAATAAAAATACATCTATCGCCTTCGCCTCTCGCCCGCGCGCCTCGCGCCCTGGCGCGCCCGCCGGCCGCCGCCCCCCCTCCCACGACTCCTCCTCTCCATCTAGTTGCTCATGCTTTGCTTCGCCGCCGCCGGCGAGAAGTTGCAACTCCCTACGCCATTTCGGGAGCTCTAACAATCGACGAACACGTGTCAATTCCGCCCAATCTAGCCGGAATCGACATATACTATATTTTGTAAGTAGAATGTGAGTTCACAAACGTTGTACCCAGTTTTTAAGAGGTTGTAATCCGCATTGCAGCAGATCTATCTTATTACAAAAAAAAAATCAATTGAATCAAGAGTTCTACATCGGCTCCGTTGTGCCATCCCTCGTTTTCAGTTCTTCAGTTTTTTTTAGACGAAAGGCAGAAGGCCCAGCTTTTATTGAAAGCTGCAAACATGGTAACTGTTAATGCTGGGGATACCAGCTTACAACAGAACACTCCACACCACCCTGCAAAACTCTTAGAGGATTTAGTGTTTCTGCCCCTATTCCAGACTTTTTTTTAAACTTTGTGATTTTGCCCTCACTTTTTGAAGTGAAGCTCCCGCTTGCCCCTACTTTGGAACACCGTTTGGACTTATTAAAGGGCTAGAAAAATAAAAAGAAAAAATAGAGCAGACCAAAAGACCAAAATACCCATGAGGCTAAACCCACATCACCAGAGAAGCCGCTCCTTTCTGTGCGACTCTTCCCCGTCGCCAGATCGGTCAGTATCTTCTCATCTCGGCGTCCATGGTGGTGGGTGGATCGTAGTGGCCTCCGGATATCACCGTCACAAACAAGATCGATTTCGGGGTGACACGTGGCCAAAGGCGCGCCCAGCAGGGGGCGGCGGCGGCGCAGGGAGAGAGGGAGGAAGGGAATAAATTTTCTTTATTACTTGTTGACCTGAGAGATTACAAATCACTTACTTTTATAGCCCGACTAATGGGACTTGTAAACCAAGCAACCTCTCTAAAGGTTTCCTTATAGAGTTGGAATACCTTTTACAAGCAATCCTATTTATTTTTCTAATAAGGTTCTTCGTTATAGATTGGAATATCCCCTTGCACACCAAAAGTTCAAAGATAATCCTAACCAAACTCTTTCTTTATTTCTGCATTAATTATCGAAGAATCCGCAAAGGGGAGGAGGTGGCGGCGGTGGCACGCGTCACTCTGGGCGTTCGGGTTACCAAACTCGATTGGGTTGGGTAGTTTGGGTATTTGGAAATTCAGGTAATTGAAACTATTACCCAATAATAGCCCTGAAATTTCACTACCCAAAATTTTGGGTTCGGGTATACCCGATCTACCCAAAGTACATGAATTCACAGTAACCCCTCAAACATTATAGAATTTTTTTTTGAATTAAACTCGACAAAATGATTGATAATAGGTTCAAGTTCTCTAACACAGCTCACAAGTCATCAAAGATTCACAAACATGGAATGTTCACATGCAAATGCAACTGAAACAATTTACAAATTACAAGTTCTAGTAGTAGAATCGAGGTGCTTGCTTAGTACGGGTAGTTCGGGACCGAGAGTAACTACCCGAATTACCCAATAAAACTTCGAAATATGAATTGCTATCCGAACTCAAATCCGAAGTTGCGGGTTCGAGTAGATCGGGTTCGGATTCGGGTTCGGGTAATAGGTAGCGGGTAATATGCCTAGAGTGAGGCACGCGCGCCCTGCCTGGTGGCGCGGCCTGCCCGCCTTTGACCTCGCGGGCCTGTCATTTTGGGCCCTATCTCCTGGCACGTGATAGACGTATAATCTGGAACAGATAGAGTAAAAAAATATTTCAGTGGCACCGACACAAGAAGTTAGTCCAAATTCTAATTACGAATTTTAAGCCATTTTGACTTTTTTGGTATATCCAAATTATACAAAAATATACCAAAATGGATATACCAAATTATACACAATTATACCAAATTCTGAATTCCACTTCTACCGTTCTAAATTATAAGCCGTTTTGACTTTTTTGGTACCTCCATTTTGCTACTCATCTAGATATAATAATAATATTTCTAAGGGAAAATTTGCCACAGGACACAAAAAGTGGCGCACATTTGCTGAAACACACTTTTGGATCAAACAATCACCATCAAAACATTTGCCATGTGTAAACCATAAGGCCTATGACTATGAAATTTTAACAAAGAACAAGATATGATAGTTATCTACAAATCATCTAATACTCACTTCCATAGAAAACCTCGTTAAGGACATGAAATCATGTCCACTAGCAACCTTATCACCGTAGGTGTGTGTGTGGTGGTTGATACGAAATTTGACGGCCGAAAAAATTAGAGCCACGTGGCCTCTCATGGAATCAGATAAGGTAGTATAAGAATAAGGGGAAAAGGTAGATTCTAAATTCCACATCCTCCGTTCCAAATTATAATCCGTTTTGATTGTTTTGGTACATTCATTTTGCTACGCATCTAGATATAATAATAATAATAATAATAATAATAATAATAATAATAATAATAATAATAATAATAATAATAATAATATTTCTAGATACATAGCAAAATGAACGAACCAAAAAAGTCATAACGATTTATAATTTGGAATGGGGAGACAATATATATATATATATATATATATATATATATATATATATATATATATATATATATATATATATATATTTAGGCAATGTTGAAAAATACATTTGACCAGCTCCAACACAAGAAGCTAGTCCAAATTCTGATCTGATAGGATCATTGCCCGTGCATTGCTACGGGTGTTATACTTTCTCACTTGACACTACGTTCAACAAAATTACTTACACTCATAATAGTTGTGTGAGAAAAGAAGAGAACAATATACCATAGTTGTAGGCCTTAGATTTTATGTTTCCTATGCTTACAATTTTTCCTTTGTTTCTCAACTGTGTAGTTCATTATACTTTGTATGAGAGAAATACTTTCTTCAACACGAGTTGGCTTGATCCCCGTAATTCTCATCCTTTTAAAATGGACAAATATGTATTCCATAAAAATTATAGACATGACGAACTAATTGCATGCCAACTATAATTCTTTCTTGAAGCAAGAAATCTGAATAAAATTTTGTTTGTCCAAATTCAAATATCGGGAATAATAAAATATTTACATATTAGTGATTCATAAATAATACTTTTTGACTTTAGAATGTGTGCACATGGATACAAATTATAGGGAGGTAGTGAATCGGGACATGTGATATGAAACATCGTGGGATGCGATTAGCTACATTCATCAAAGCTCACGATTGTTAATACAACGCACTCTTATTCTTGCTCGGCATCAAGCTCCGACCTGTTTGAGGTGGAACGTTATGCTCCAAAGCTTTTCAATTTTCTTGTTAGCGGCATTGAATTTTTAATAGAACCAAATCGAATCCATAGAGATTTGTTTAGTTTTTTTCCTTCAGTTTTAATATTCATTGCGTTTACTTGTGTCTATCCATTCTAATCTATCGTGTACCAAATATTTGATTAGATCTTCTAAGCTTATAGCAAAAAAGTATTAGCATTTATGACTCGAACAAATTTATTGTGAAAATATATTTCACAACTAATCTAAATGTACTTATTTTATCTCATAAATGTTTGTTCTTTTTCAAATAATTTTAGTCAAAGTTTGCCATGGTTGACTCCTCGGGATGTGACAATTGCATGTTTTGTGGAACGAAGGGAGTACATCTTTCATACAAGAGAAGTTTTATTCCTACAATAGAATTTTTCCCATCCTTTCTTTTAGATTCGATCATATTCATTTTATGTTTTTGTTCTTCTAAAATACGGTTGGAGTTCTTATCATGCATCGTATCTTTTTTTCATTGCATGTAGTCATGCAAATCTAGTGGAATAAAAATAGCAGTTTCCTTTTCTTAGCATGCAAACTGCGGGAGTGGCATAAAAATAGTAGTTTCCTTTTCTTAGCTTGCAAACTGCGGGGGTTGTCCTATCATGTGGGCGAGCATGGGGGCAGAGCGGCGCGAGGGGAGACGTCACGTTGCTCCACCGGTAGAGTCTATATTTCGTTCTTTAGTAGTAGGATTGTGAAATTTGGCCCAACCACGGGGGGCCGTGTTAGCTGCCGACCTGGTCGGCGCGGATGCGTGGGCCGACCAGGCGCAGCCTGCTATCTGTTGTTGGCCTGTTTCTTTTGTTGGCCCAGCAACATTGGTGGGCTGTCTTCCGTGCTGGGCCTTTTGTGCGCCTGTGTGCCCCTGTTTTTGACTGTTTCTTTCCATTTGGTTTGCTTCATAGCACTCTGGATGCATGCGTTGTTGGTTAGATTTCTTTTTTGCTGCTATAAATTCTGTGACATTGAAACGACCTAAGATTAAATGAGCATACGCTCGTGACAGTATGCTCGTGACACCATAAACCGAGAAAATCAGGGTTAGTTTAGCTAAAATTCTTGTGTGCGGTCGTCAAGACCAAACTTTTTTTTTCCATTTTATCAAAAACAAAATCTGACCTACAACGTGATACAGTGATCTTGTGACAAATATGTTAGCCATCGATCAAATAAACCATACCCAGAAAAATGGAAACACACAATATATTTGGTAGCCAATTGCATGAAAGAAACATGTTTAAATCAATCCATAACTTGAAAATTTTGGGGCGGTGCATCCACCTATCCCGTATCCCTATTTCAGGGGCGTTTGGTAAAACAGACTATCTTCATAGGCCATTCAGCAATTATACTTAGAAGAAGACATCAATGTTGAAACGCCCAGGTATGGAGCTGCTCTGTTGAGCCTGCTTGAAGTGCATTGTGAGGGCATAATTATTTATCTGCAAATGTACGGTCACAGACCCCAAATGTTTCTTCAGTTGATATATCATAATAGGAAAAGAAGCATAGTTGAAGACAGGACTAGGAATATCACCTCTAGAGTCCTAACTTGCTCCTGGTGCTGCAAAACAAGTTGCTTCAAGCTCTGGACCTCGTGAGACCTCTCGTCAAACTCCTTTTGGCGCTCATGTTGAAAGGCAACTGCCCGCTTCAGCACAACATTCTCTCGCAGAACAACAGTTGCTCCTTGAGCATCATGTTTTCCTAGACCACAAACGAAAACCAATCACTATTATCGTTCTGCAAATTAGTCAAAATACTACAGGGAACCAAAAGTTGTAGTGAGTGACGCATGGGTACCTTACGCAGGTTCTGAGTAGCTTCAGCTCCTGCACGCTCTACAATCGATTTCTCGAAAGCCTCCAAAGCTCTTGACGCACAAGGCCGTGCATCATCTATGTCAGAAACATTTGTCATCTCTCTGACAAATAGCTCAACCCATTCGGAGCCATTATTACCTGTCGGGTAATTATCTACAGTAGGCAGATGTTCTGTAACCGTATCCACAGTTCCACACCACCATTAGGAATACCTGCAAGGAATGCAAAAAATGATGCTACTGTCAGCAATACAATCTGAAAACGGTTACATTGTCGGGTAATTATCTACAGTAGGCGGATTGAATTGGCATTTTAAATATGGAACTGCTATAAGCTTAGGATTAGGTCCTAAGCAACGGTAAGTGGTACTAACATAGTGATATATGTGTTAACTTTGGTTCCAAAAGCAAGAGAGTATTTATGCTTGTGTACAATGTTCTTTCTTTGATCCTATAAAAGGAAAACGTGCATCCAATGCCAGTAACAAACATTAATAATACAGCTATGGCAAAAATAAATACATTTTGTGATGTTGACAACACGACTTTTAAGCAGTATAAACTAGCCTTTGATGGTAGAAATATAGCATAAAAACTGGGAACAGGATACAAGTTTAGAAAGCAGCCTCAGTGTCTCCAGGTCTTCAAGAATGTTACCTGCTTATTTGTGATGACTAGCAGCTATAAGGCTTCAATAGGCTGATAACCATAGTGGACATTTTCAGTCTCAACATAAATGTGTTGCTTTCCAGTTCCCACCAACTTCTGAAAAGCTGCAACTGCAAGTAGTCCCTCAATTATGCTTCGAGACATATCAACAAACTGTCTTGAAACAAGTGCTGCGGTTGAAGAAAAACATAAACAACACATTATTTTCTATTAGAAAAAAAAATCATCACACAAATACAGAGAAAATGTTGGTCGTAGCTTGACAAAAATTAAATACATCAAAGTAAACCTATAAATCTACATATAACAGAGCCTATTGCACAAAGTAGATTTAAGTGATGTTGTTTTGACACAATTGTAGACCCATGGCTCATATATATGCTATATGAACAAAAAGAAAATACAATGCAAGTGTTCAGGGAAGATTAAATATATACATATGCTACAGCTCAAAAAATTAAAAGAGCGTTAAGTGTTTCAGAAACAGATATCATTAAAGAATCAACAATAATATAAAGAAGTTAGTAAATGGGCAATAAGCAGCTTACCTTTTCTAAACTTTGATACTACAGAGGCTGCAAGAACCACATGTAATCAAGATTGAACTGTCAGATTCTTATGGATACCAAGACATGGGATGCAATCAAGATTGCAGGAATAACACATATCAATCACCATATTACCCTCTCAAAAATGCAAGGTCAGTGGCAATGGATACTGAAAAAATGGAATGGAGCTTCAGGAATGGATACATGGAAGGTCAATGGTAATGGATACTGAAAAATCCTTAAAATGGAATGGAGCTTCAGGAATACAGGCAAGGCAAGTCACATCAGATATAAAAAAAATCATATATAGTGAACTAGTGACATCCTGTGAAACCTGAATTATGAGCTACAATTGAAAAATCATATCTAGTGATATAACCTATACTCTCTTAGACATGGAAACAATGACCGAGAGTATAGAGGCATAAATTAGGAACATTCACCAAAAGATTCACTAAGAACATCAATTTATTTATAATAGAACTGAGAACATAGAGGCATAAACTGGAAACATTCACCAAAAACATTCAATGAGAACATCAATTTATTTATAATAGAACATCAAAGCATACATGATAGAATATGGGAACGATGGCTGAGAACATGGAGGCATAAATTGGGAACAATCAATGAGAACATCAATTTAAGTATAATAATAGAACATCGAAGAATAGTAGTGAAGACTAATAAAATATCAGGTTCTAGTGTTTTACCAATCACAAAAGACTAGCATCTAACTGGAACTCACATTAGAACATTGCCTAGTGAAGGAGAGAACATCACATTATCAATAGCAGAAATCGCCTAGTTACTGAGAGAACATCACATTTTTGTCGAAATATTTGAGGAAAGCTTTTTTTGACCAATCTCAATCATCCTGCAACATATCAATGGCAACATGAGAAATGAGAAGGTCGCATTTTTGTTGAAATATTTGAGGAAAGCTTTTGACCAATCTCAATCATCCTGCAACATATCAATGGCAACATGAGAAATGAGAAGGTCGACTAAAAAGAATTATTCAAAAGATACTTGCGAGTAGTAAACAGTAGCCATTAACTTCAACATATTAGAAAAAAACAGAAAAGAAAAGCCCCCTTTTGCAATATTTTTTACTGTGAATAAAGGAAGCATATTAGAAGAAAAAGTGAGTGGAAGCAAACAAGCCGAAAATAGGTGAACCCAACCAGGGCTTAATGACTATTTGAAAGTATCTAACCAATCAAACCAATCAAAACACTTTGTTTAGGTCTGCTATAAATGTGATATTCTACCTAGCAAATGTGATAAGGTATAAATAAAACTAACCTCTTTTGCTATAGAATGGATCATAGAAAGGAACCCAATCCACGACAAGTTTCCTATCCAAAACAACCAACCCATGCAAAAGAGCCTGACAGAAGAGGAAGAAACATATAAGGTCCACCAGTTTCGTTCAAAAACTGTATCTATGTTATAATGTATAAAACAGTAAGGGCACCTTGAAAACAGATAGGTAGGAATCTGACAGGGCTGTATACTTACGAACCATAGCGATCCTAGCCTGAAAAAGATTTTAATGCCATTACATCAACCACTGGTTATGGTTATTATATATAAGTTAAGGGAGTCGATTCAGTATTGGAAACAACAATTAAAATAATCAACAAACCAACCAGAGATTTCAACCTATCACATCTGCTAGTTTCACGAATGTGTGGAAGGAAAATTAATAGGAACAAATATAAACTGTAGAACCATCCTAATCAAAACTGTCGATGGAGCTAAGACTAGCACATGCTAAAGCAATATAGAAATGGAGACGCCTGATGCATTGTAGCAGTCACCTGTAGACGTGTTTATATTTAGAAATTACTCAGCAACTGTCAGACAAGTTTATTTAGAAATTAATAAGCTGTTGTGACGCACACTGAGTGGTTCCATTGTTTAGTCTGTAGTAGTGAACAAATATAAGCTGTTCCAGGTGTTCTAACTATCAAACTTCAATGTTCTAGCTAGCAAACCATGTTGTTCTACGTAGTAAACTTGAATGTTCTCCCAACAATAATAAGGAAAACATAATTTTGTAGGAGGTGCACATTAGATTTCTCTCAAGTGACTCAAATTTAAAAATAACCGCACAAGAAGAATTTTGAAGTAAAATATAACATAGAACATCAAAGGAGGATACACATAAGTTGTAGGCCTATCACTACATATGAGAAAAGATAGATCAGTTGAACACACATACTTAAAATTAAAACATGCTGAAAATATACTTAAGTCTCACAACTTGACATCTAAAAAAATTGGGGATAGTAGTTGAACGGAGAAGAGCAACAACACATCAACGGCGCAATCACAACCACTCCTGTAGGAACCTGATAGAAGGAAGGCATCAAATTGGGGATCGTAAATGAACTCAAATGAATAGAAACTAGAAGGAACTCAGCTTGTGTTTCGAAGAAGAAACAGTCACCGGCAGAGAAGAAGAAACAGTCACATACGATGTTCTACCTATGAAACTATGATGTCTATGCAAGAAAGATTGATGTTCTATCGGGGGAACTTGAATGTTCTACTTTTGTTAGAATTATGTCATGTTGAACACATCTACTTAAAAGTTCTAAATATCAAATCAATGTTCTACCTTGTATATCAAGGATGTGAAATTAAGTACAATATAATAAATCAATGGAAACATGGCATGCTCCCTTCTATATCAAGCTGCAACCAAGCATATGCATGTTTTGATGTCGATATAGTAAACCATAGATAGATCAGTCAATGTACAAATGGAAAAAAAGGGGGCCGAAACAAAATACCTAGGACGCCCTTTAACACTATGGCCATCAGAGAGTACAAAATTGGTTGATACTAATATCGAGTGAGTGAGGTTCCAGGAGGTCAGATTGCTTGAATTTAAGCATTAATGAATCATGAACTGTCAACTTAAATATCTCTAAATATTTGTGTCATGGAGACTGAATATGACATGTGGGGTTCCACTCATACTCAAATCCTCCATGCTAAAAGCGGATTTCTTTAATTTGTATTTGTATAAAATCCAACACACCCAGGAAGTATGAAACCAGTACCGAATTAAATGAATCTTCCCACCACACCAACCACCAAACTGGTACATAAATACTGCTCTTAAATTCACAGTTAACTATCACAGAATTGAGTCTTGTTAAAATGCATGGCATGGCTGTCGGTTCTACATCAAGGAAAATACTACTATGATCTGCTTATTTACATCAAATCTTGTAGTACTGACCATGTTTATATAGTAGCACATATAGTCACATATTGACACTGCTAGTTCGGCATTTCATCTAACCTGAAGACACACTCCTGAAAGCATGGATGATGAGTCTGCACTTGTCAAATTTTCTGAACAGCAGCTTCACCACTTGCCAGATCGAATGCTACAAAAACCAACAAAAAAAATAAATGAAGAACCATCGGAGTATTTAGAGAAATGCATCCAGTGGCCACCTACCAGATCCTGCGCTCCAAGATAGCACTATGACCGGATCAAGCCATTGGGCCAGCCGGCCAGATCCTGCGCTCGTGCCTGCTGCTGCCGCCATCGCCAGATCGAGGCTCCTGGATGCAGCCATAGCCAAGGGCGAAGCTCTTGGACACAAGCCTCTTCTCGTAGCACTCTCACTTGCTACTAGAACAATTAGTGGTCAAAAGAAACAGGAGGCAAGGATTCGCTGGGAGGAGGGCGTCGGGGCGTACGGCGCGGGCGGAACGAGACGGGGCCGGAGAAACAGCTGAGAATGCCGAACTAGAACCATCACTACTCTGTGCCGCCGCCGCTGGACTCGCCGTCGATGGGGAAGGAAGAGGCGAGCGAGAAACAGCCGGAAGGGACAGGCGAGCGAGAAACAGCCGGACGGGAGAAACAGTCTGTTGGGCTTTGTTGGGCTGAAACAACGAACGGGCCGAATTCAGGGGTGGTCGGCGCGAGCTTTCGCGCCGACTGGTCGGCGCATAACATTTGCCAACCACGGGCGGGGGCAGGAAAAAAAGAAAGGAAACCAGCGAGTTGGGCTGGCGGGTAGGCCGATTCCGGAACGAAGTCGGGCTTTGGCCCTCTATATCCTTCCTTCCCCCATCGTCTCCCACCCCCACGGCCAAAAAAAAATCATCAGATTCTCCAGCTCCGCGTTTCGACTTCGAGAGGAAGAGGAGGGGAAAGCGAGCCTAGGGTTCGGTTCGGTCGCGGCGGGCGGCGATGGTGCGAACACGCTCCATGACGAAGGCGGCGTCCCCCAAGAGGAAGACGAAGGCGGCGCAGCTAAAGAGCAAGAGGAAGGCGGCGCAGCTCAAGAGGGCGGCGGAGGAGGAGGAGGAGGTGAAGAGGATGCTCGCTGCGGCCAGCGCGGTCGACGTGGACAAGATCCTCAGGCTCAAGAGGGAGTTCTACGAGGCGATGGAGACCAAGTGCTTCCCCTTGACGCGCAAAGTCAATGCGGCGTTGGCGGCGGTCAAGGCCAGGCTGGCGGCGGCGCGGGGAGCCCACGAGGAGGAGGAGGAGAAGGCCCCGCCCAAGAAGAAGAAGGTGGTCACCTATCTGGTTTCTCAGGCCTACATCGACTATATGAAGACAGCAGGACTCTTCCGAGCTGGCCAAGAGATCCCTGAAGACGAGCTGGCCAAGAGATCCCAGTACTTCCGTGACAGCTACCGTGGCAAAGCACTCCTCGCTGAGAAGCTTCGGGCCTGCCAGCAGGTCCTCTTGGACCAATACGATACCTATGGCTATGCTTTTGATGCCGAGGAGGTCACCGACGATGAGGCTGAGGAGGCTGAGGACGACGGCGAGGTGGTGGTGAAGAACTAGGCTAGCAAAAGGAAGCAGAGCCAAGCCAAGCAAGGGGGGATCCATATTTTACCATGACATGTGTCTGCACATTATCAATTTGTGGTGTATGTACTCTGTGTTATGGGCTCGTGCCTTATCCGATACTCTTGGTTCTCATTTGTAGTATAGATATATAATATATAATTAAGCTACCTGATTTGCGGTTGCAATTGTTGCTGACTGGAACACCGCCTAGTCTTAGTTTACATTCCTGTGCTGTGTGATGGCGTTATGAATGAAGTGCTTGTGTAGCTTCCAGTGGTTGACTCTTTGTCCGACAGCTGAGAAAACTGATGCATCTACTGGAGAAGGCGAACAGCAGAGAGAAGGGAGTCGACTCTTATCTCAGAGTCGATTCATCGGGAGTTAAAAAAAAAAAATTATGCAAAGAGCACGGTTCGAGAGATAGCCAGGATGGTGTGTTCGAGCTGGGTTGGTAGTTTGGCGCTATGGGGCTGCTGGTTAGTGTGAGTAATGGTGGAACATTTCTGTGCTTGATTTTTTACGGCCACCAAAGCTGTTCTTCGCAGGTTAAGAAGTGTGGCATCATTCAGAGTGCTACTGAACCACGCTACAGGAGTGCGCCAAGCCTTTTATCAAAGGTATCATTTATGTGCAAGCTAGCTGCAAACGCCAAGCGTTTTATTTTGTCTCTACTCCATCAAATTGACCTTAAATACTCGTAGTACCAACCAGTATATGCAATAATGTTCAGGACTGGTAGGACCTCTGACTGCTAGTTCTCGACTGAAGTGATGGATAGCCCTGGTTTTCTGCCTCTGAGAAAAAAGATATATACTGCCCATTTCTGGGAATTTTCCATTGAGTTATTTCTATTGACAGTCAAATTTTTTTTGTAGTACAGTCCTGATCTGTTGTTGGCATCAATACTCGTTTGTTGGCATAAATCCATTTATTCAACAAATGGCTGTAACATTTATCTGTGCAAGATGCAACTGGATTCTAGAGTTCTTTGTTCCCTTTCCCGTTCAAATGTTTCCCTTGTAAGCAGCAAGTTTTATTTTTGAAAAGCTACTAGCTTCAACAAAGGTGGAATATTTAATTAAATATACTTTGATGGTTAGCATCAACCAAATATTGTGTTATCTAACTGTATTCATTTTCTTGGATATATGCAGATTGGTGATCTGGTGGTAGTAGATAATATTTACAGAAAGCATTAACAGCGATGGCTCTAAAGGTGAAAAAATTTCATCGTCCGATCGTATAGGCTTGTCATTTTTTCACGCATCTGACTTACATGTTATGTTTATTACTTATTTCAAATTCATTATGAGTTGCCCCATATTAGATGGTATTCTAATGCTGTATATACCTATTGCACCCAAAAGAAATGCTGTTATGTCACTCTTATTATGTTTGCTGCATTTGTTTCCCTGTAATTGATGTAGTGATGTGAGTGGCTATTAAATATATTTGTCTACTGAGGTTTCTTTGTGCACCAGTTAACTTTGCTAACTGAGACAGCTGCCTTGCATTTCTGGATTTTTTTTTTAAATCACAGTGCTATATTATATACCTATTATGATTTTCAGATTCCTGGATTTCTTGGTTCATTAATTGGGATTTGTCCTGGTGAAACTAGATCATTTCCTATTCAGTTCCCTGAGTCCTTTGAGCAAGAAAGTCTACGAGGTGTCTTGTGCGATTTACTGTGAGTGCTATTTCTAAAAGAGCACAGTTTAAGATTTGTGTTTATGCTTTTCACTAATCACTTCACTTTGTTCTTGTATCACACACACATTAAAAGATCATTTAGTACCAGCAGAGAGTGTACACCCTTAGTTATAACTACTGTAGCTGGTACTCACACTCCCATTTTCGATGTATCATGTAGGTTGTGTGTAAGGAGCTCTTCTGTAGAGAGTTGCCAGAAATGGATGACTCAGTTGCTGTAAAGCTTCTTCCAGGATGCACTACCATAGACCTGGTTTTTTGAAAATGTGCCATTTGATCCTAGTGCATCTATTCAAAATTTCAAATATTATCTGTAAACTGTGGACTTAAATTATGTTTTCTGTCTTAGTATTCAGCCCCTCTGACTATTGCAGGTTTGAGGACGTATTTTGGAAAGATGTAAAGACGTAGAGAAAACGGCTATAGAACAAGCAACAGATAACACAATCCTTGATCAGCTCAGGAAGGTATTGCTCTTGCTTCTGAGACAGCCAGACAGTCATTTCGCTAGCAGTCTATGATCCCTTCTCTCATACAGTATCTCTGTAATTGTGATTCCTCTGAAACTTGTTTCCCAGGCTTCCATTCTTGATGGTTCAGTAGATTCTACTCTCGATTGGTTGTTTCCTGAACTCTTTGATGTACTCTGTAGTTGTTTAACTTATATCTGACTGCTCTAAATTGGAAGTTTCCCTCTTTCTTGGCATATTTTGCTCTCGCTTGCTTCAGATCTAATCTAAGCTAAAGAGCAAGTTGAAACTTGTTTTGCTGCGCCAGCTCAGCTATATGCAGTGGCATATGATCTATGTATCTTTTCTCCTCCTATCCCCCCCCCCCCCCCCCCCCCCACCCCCACCCAAAAAAATAAAAATAAAAATTAAGGTTCTTTTTTTGAAGGAGTCAAGCAATTTTAAGGTTGACCATCTATAGCATATGATACTGAGTACTTATCATTAGATTAATTATATAATATATTGGCGTAAATGTTGATACTATTTTTTTTTCTATAAATTTAGTTAAACTTTAACAATTAATTTAGTTTAAATCTAGAATTACACATTTTTTGGGGGATGGAAGGAGTATATGCCATCTGTCTGCAAGGTTAACTTTCAGCCTCCGTCTACTATCATGGCCTGGAGATGCTAGATTGCTGAGGAACAATAAGCTCCGAAAACAGAGCTGACAATAACACTCTGTCTGCAAGGCTTTTCTAGTTCCCCTGTTGCCTATTGCAGCTGCCACCAAGATTTTTCACTTTCATTCTTTAATCATCATACAAGTGGGATGACATCCTTGCTTGTACAGACATGTATGTTCTGAAGTACACACCGAATGCAAACCTGACAATCTCACATGCTAATTCTGTATGCTATACAGACATTTATGTTCTCACCTTACATTAATCGATGTACATTTATTTATCTTTTTTTAAAAAAAGTTTTAGTGTTCTTTTCAACATTTATTTATCTTTTAACTTGGAGGCTTATCCAAGTAGTTTTCCACAATCTATAAAGCAAAGATGGCAGAGGCTGTGGTTTATGTCGTACTTCAGAAAATTGGTGTTAGTTTGGGGCGAGAGGCTCTAAAGGCAATAGGCTCACGGTTAGGAAAAGAAGCATCAGATTTACTTGAAGCTGACAACAGCATGAGGCAGATTGAGATCGAATTTAGAGTTATGAAAGCTTTTCTAATGCAAGTATCAACACGTTCATCACGTAACTTGGCTTTTCATGCCTGGCTTGATGAGGTAAAGAAAGTTTCACATGATGCCGAGGATGTCATTGACGAGTATGCATACCTGCTTGGAAAATCAGACACTAAAAGGAGTAGCTCACTAAAGAAACTATGGCATCGTTCCAAAGATGCCGGTGGTTGGAAGAGCATTACTGAACAGCTTAAGCAGATCGAGGTCCGTCTTTCAAAGCTCACAAGCATGCGAGATCGTTATGGCATTGCAATAAGTGGAGAAGGAGAAGTAAACTACCCAACTCAGTATAGTCAGCTGCAACATGTGCTGGACTCAACATGTCTAAACATCGAGGATAACATAGTCGGGATTGAATTAGAAATGGCATGGCTTGTGAAACAGCTGATACATGGGCAAGAAGAACGAACAATCGTTTCTGTATGTGGTATGGGTGGTTTAGGCAAAACTACTCTTGTCCGTCGTGTATATAAAAAGGTTGAAGTTAAACAACATTTCAACTGTTTTGCATGGATTGCAGTTTCTCAAAGTTACAACAATGAACATCTCTTGAGGGGAATATTAAAGCAGCTCGAAGAGAAGCAAAAGGACATCCCCCAGAAGGTTGACACTATGGACCTTCCAAGCTTGTTAGAAAAACTCGCAAACTTCTTGCAGGACAAAAGTTATTTGATTGTCTTGGACGACATGTGGAGTCGAGATGCCTGGGAATTAGTAGATTCAGCGTTGTCTACAAGCAAGAAAGGAAGCAGAATTATCATAACAACAAGAAATGAAGATGTTGCTTCATTAGCAGATGATGAGCACTGCATGCAACTAAAAACCCTGGGAAAGAAAGAAGCGTGGGAACTCTTTTTGTCGCAAAGCCTTTCAAAGACTAGAAGGCAAAACATGTCCTCAAAGTGTAGCTTATTGGGCAGACAAAATTGTGGACAAGTGTGAAGGGCTGCCACTAGCTATTGTTGCCATTGGAAGTTTGCTCTCACGCAAGAAGCCATATGAAAATGAATGGAATTCCTTTTGTCTTCAGCTAGTTTGGCAAATAGAAAACAACCCAGATCTCAGCTCTGTGAGGAACACCCTCGATCTTAGCATCAATTATTTACCAGGAAATCTAAAGAATTGCTTTCTATATTGTGGCCTATTTCCTGAAGACCACCAGATTGGAAGAGAAGAGATTATTAGGTTATGGATAGTTGAAGGTTTCATAGAAGAAAGGGGGGGCCAAGTATAACTATGGAAGAAGTAGGAGCTGAATATCTCAATGAAATCGCTCAACGACAGGTGGTCCAGAGAGATGCTTATGGCAGGTTAGAGATATTCCAAATGCATGATCTTGTCAGAGATATAGTTGTAAGCAAGTGCACAAGTGAGAAATTTTCTCTTCTTCTGGATAACTCTCGTGTTACAATGCATAGCAGAGAAGCACGCCGTTTATCGGTACTGAAATCTGACAGCATTACAGATGCTCTTGAGGGTGGAGAAATGATACGGTCCTTCATTTTGTTTGAGTATGGAGTATCATCCTCTTGGGTACAAACTGTCACTGGAAATTTCAAGTTGCTGAGAGTTTTGTCCCTACGATTTGCAGAAATAACAAAGCTCCCTGATGTTGTGACCAGTCTGTTCAATTTGCACTACCTTGATTTGGGTTACACAAATATTAAAGTGGTCCCTAAAGCACTTTGTAAGTTGACGAAGCTACAAATACTAGATCTCTATGGAACTGAGGTAGTGGAACTGCCGCTCGAAATAAAGAATAAAGAACGCTAAGTAAGCTACGGTATCTGCAAACTTGTGTCTACCATGATTATGATGCAAGAATATTTTATTGCTTTCAAGGTGCTAAAGTACATTCTGGAATTTGTCTTCTAAAGGATATGCAGGAACTGGGACATCTGGAAGCAAACAAAGATTTAGTCGCCAATATTTGCAACTTGACATTACTGCGAAAACTTAAAATAACGAAAGTCAAGCATGAGCACATTAAGGAATTATGGACCTCCGTCACAAGAATGGCTTTCCAGTCTTCTTATAATCTCATATTCCGAGGAAGAAGTTCTTAATCTGGAAAACTTAGATCCTTTGCCAAATATGGAATGGTTTTACCTGAAAGGCAAGTTGCAAGGAGGTGTTGTCCCATCGGTATTCTCTGGTTTCAGAAAACTCAGAGACCTACGCATGGGGTGGTCCAGGTTGCAAG
Source organism: Hyparrhenia diplandra (assembly GCA_015847255.1). Classification (NCBI taxonomy): domain Eukaryota; kingdom Viridiplantae; phylum Streptophyta; class Magnoliopsida; order Poales; family Poaceae; genus Hyparrhenia; species Hyparrhenia diplandra. Next base: position 115,306 of record JADLZK010011887.1, on the reverse strand, counting down.
TAGATCCAATTCCTTCATTTGCTCACATGTTGCATCTAGTTGAACTTCACCTCTACCGAGTTTATGAGGGGCAGATCATGAATTTCAGTGCAGATTGGTTTCCAAAGCTCGAGAAATTATACTTAGCAGACATGGAGCAGCTTAACTGCATTAAAGTGGAGGCTGGAACGATGCCAATCCTAAATTATATAAGGCTCATTGGTCTCAAAAATATGTTGGTTGTTCCAGTGGGATTCCAAAATTTAACCTCGCTCCAAGAGATGATCCTTACCGATATGCCACAAGAATTTATGAGTATGGTACGACAAGGCTGCAATTGCATCAAGCATATCCCCACAATACTCCATCGCCTTTGAGGTTGGTGCAAGTGCTGCTAGTAAAAATATAGGTATCTTCTTTTTATGGTGAAACTAGTCTGGAAGCAAACAAATTTAGTCGCCAACTTGAAAAAAACTTCACCAAACTTTCTTACTGTGTAATTATGAGGGGCAGTTCGGTTTACTCTCCTTAAAGTGGAGGCTGAACGATGTTGTCGGTCTAAAAATGTTTTTTTCAAAAAATTTAACACCCTCAAAGATGATCCTTACCGTATGCTGGATAACTTAAAGGCTGCAATTGCATCACCCCCAATACTTTTGACTTGGTCAAAAAACCAGGTGTTCTTTACTTTGAAGTTGAAAATGTTAAAAGCACCCTCAAACTTGGGGATAAGTTACCTACCCCCCCTTAACTCTCAAAACCAGGTGTTCTGAAAGTTATTCGAGTTTGAGGATTTGAGGATGTTTTTCGAACTCAGCAACAAGTTCAGGGAGAAAACATTTTCTCAATTTTATTTGGAGATATTTACAGACTATCGTAATGCAGAACCAATAACCACAAGAAAGTTTTAAACCTGTGCTTTTACACGTTTATTGAGAACATATAATACTATATCTAGTTCATATCAATTGAGCAGATTGGTTATCTATTCACCTTGTCAATGTAGTACCCTTTAATTTGTTGCCAAATACCAGTACATCCTTTGAGATATTATATACAAACGTACACGTCTTTCTTTGAGTTCATTGGAGGCCTATTGCCTTCATTTCATCTTTTCTGATAAATTTATTATAGCAATCCGATCCATGGCTTATCATGTAGTGTATTCTAACATACAAATTACTGATCTCTCACACAGTTTTTTTTTTCAATTCCTTCTTTCATTTAGCATGTAGAGATTCCCATGCATCATAATGAGAATAAACAAGAATTGTTTTCCCTTGTAGATTCCAGTGTGATCAATAATCACCGGATGAAGAAGTTCCTATGTATTTGTGGAATTTGCTGGTAATTCAATTAGGTGCAGATCACTTCATGGCTTACCTATCTCTGTGCGAGTGTCAACCATCAGATGTTTAATTATCAATCTGGATGTCTTTATTATGGCGTTATGTTCTTCAAGACGTCGATGCATCTTGAAATTTGTACTTCTCACTATATTGTATTTGAACTCCTGAGACTACTTGTTTGGTACTGTAATAGGGCAGTAAGGCGATTCAGGTTTTTTGTCCCATAGTTTGTACTGATAGGATACAGACAGTGGGTTTTCCTGAATTATACGTCGAACCCACCACAACATTTTCATATTGTCTTTGAATTCACCTTTTAGTAGGAAAGGAATGATAATGGGTTTGCCTGATTTAGACAAAAGAGTGCACTTTGGTGTGTTGCTATAATTCCTGTATAGTTTGAGGTTGTCAAATGTGGATTTGGCAAATGGTCCAGAACCTTTACATTGTTGTCATTGCCTTATAAAATTGCTACAAATAGGTCCTTTTTACAAATAAGTCTCTATATTTTCCAAAAAAAAAAAAAAAAAAAAAGGAGGGGCATGATGATACATTAGTGGGGCCAATTATTAATGAACAACGCTAACCTTTAATTTATCAATCCAAATGGAAGCTTTGGAGTTTAGAAAAGTTTAAGGGTGGCCGTAATGAGTTCTATTATTTGGTGAAGGGTATTTTTCAATTCTTTTGATCTTCATGCACTGCTTGCTGCATGTTCATTACAATGGCATGGCATGCATAGACATTTCACACTCTGAACCAGTCTCAGTCGTATCATTGAGCCGCGAGGGCGGCAGTCTGTGTAGAAATATCTTGATCTCAACTGAATTCATCTATTGTTAGCCATCGGATCTCCTATATATCTAGGAGCGTACGATCCATCCATTCTTGTAGTAGTAGAAATCCTGTTCCATCATATCCCCGGCGGCGGCGGCGGCTGCCCTTTCTCCAAAGTCCGATCCGCCGCACATCAAACATGACCACCAAGAACAAGGTGGCGGCGCTGCTCCTCTGCTTCCTCTTCCTGGCCGCGGTCGTCGTCTCCGCCGAGGTGTGCATTGTTTGCCGATTGCTTTCTTTTCCATCCATGTTTCCACCCGATTCTTTCTTGCATGCTTGGTTTCTCTAATTCCCTCTGATTGAATTGCTCTGCCCCTGCACCGATCTGAATCAACAACAACGCACTCCAAAGATCATCGATGCCGATGGGTTCGACGATGGTGGTGATGAAGAGCTAGACAAAGGCCACCACAACAAGGGCGATGGCAAGGGAAATCTCAAGCCCTCTCGTAAGTCGTCGCCATCATAGGCATGCTTTTAATCTGTTCATCAGTTGTTCTTGCATTGCTTGTCTTGTTTGCTGCTGAACAATCGATCCACGGATGCGATGCGATTGTAGAGTGCGGCGGGGAGTGCAAGCGGCGTTGCTCCAAGACGCACCACAAGAAGCCGTGCCTCTTCTTCTGCAACAAGTGCTGCAAGGTGTGCCTGTGCGTGCCGCCGGGGACCTACGGCAACAAAGAGACCTGCCCTTGCTACAACAACTGGAAGACCAAGAAAGGAGGGCCCAAGTGCCCATGATACATGGGCCATCCATTGCAGTTTCTCTTGCTTATCAGGCCGCCGGCCCATGTCCTTTCTTCCTGATCCTGAACTAGCCTAGCTTTTTTTTTTTTTTTTTTGATAAGCAGCCAGCCTAGTTTGTTTTTGTTCCTGGATCAGTTTGAAGGAATAAAAATGTTTTAATTTTTAGTTCCTCTGATCTAAAAAAAAAGGTATTCAAAATGAATATTTATTACTGAAAAAAATCAGTTTTAGTATTGACCTAATCTTGCCAGACATGGGTTGCTTTCGACACTACTAGTAGTCATTAAAAACCTGCACGCAATCAGATATTTCAGATGGAATGCATGATTGGCCGCTACCAACAAAACCGAGTATGATCATCATTCATCAATCAAGATTTGCATTGCTTGCATGGCCAACAGTTTGACTATTGTGAATTTAGGGTCAGATGCTACACCTAAACTACCTCTACTGCTAGCTCATGTCCAAGAAATATATACTACATTTCTCGTTATTTGAAGAGTCTAACAATTTAAGTTTGATCAGATTTATATTACAAAAAGAGTACTAACAGTTTATAATATACTTGAATAAGTATTATTAGATTATTCATGAATTATATTTGTATAGTAAATCTATTTGAACACACATAAATATCCATACTATTTTGTGTGAAACCATACTATTTTTTGTGAAATTTAGTTGGACTTAAATTTTTTGATTTGATTCAAATCTAGAGTTGCACTATTTTTAGAATGGAGGGGGTACTCCACTATCACTATGCCAGGACATGCCTATTGCTATAGACAGATAGGCCAGGCACTATCTATCCATGATCATACAGATAGGACATGGGAGATGGGCCTTTGTCCTCCAAGTAACGACAATCATAGTCTGCCCAATTCTAGACTTGGCTAAACTAAGTTTCATTGAGTTTAGGCAAAAATATATTGTCAATAGACTATAAACAAGTGTATTATGAAAATAAATTCCAGACCAAATTTAATGATACTTACTTAATATATAAGCATTAATATCTTTTTCTTTTATACAAATTTAGTTACATTTAAGATAGTTTGACTGAGCGGTATTATAGAATTGTATTTCATTTTTAGCAAAATAGGCTCCAGGACACTGACCTCCTTTTGCTCTTGGACAATAACGACAAAATGGAGCAATTTGCTACTAAACACTTTTGTTGAAAAGTACGTCCAATAAAATATTCATTTCTTCAAGAAGAGAGAACGTGATGAAAGAGAAAGGTCAGTTTCAGTGTCATGTAGCCTATTTTACATAGTTTATTTATTTTTTTATAATATAAAGGGAGGACCATTGGAATTCCATTCCATATGCCATGCATGCAAATGCAATGCAACTCCTCCATTCCATTGATTATTCCTCTGTCCCTTTCCGTCTCTTTTAGTCCCTACCGAACCAAACAAGGGGGGACTTTGTGAGACTTTTTTCTCTATTAGCCCCTAAAAGACTCTCTTGGAGAATCTTTTTTAAAAAGTTCCTAGGACTAAAAAAACCTTTAGTCCCTAGAAACCAAACAACACCTCTATCTCTTGGTTTCTGACTTTTTTCCCCCTTGTGATTCAGTGTGCCTGCAATGGCCTGCATATCCTTATCAACTCACCTGTTTACTGTAGTAATATTGCAGTAACAACAGTACCGGCGGCATCTCATCTCATCGCATCTTTCAGTCAGTCAGCTCGCCCAGCACAAGGATGATATAGTAGTGCGTGTCCTTGTTCCATTGGTGTCGCCGGTAACAGCGCCCGATTGGACGCGAACCAGAAACAGACACGATGCGATGTCTTGCTTCCGCCAATGGCAGACACGCTGGCCCTAGCTCCACACACAGTCGCCCACCACGCACCCATGCATGCACCTTTCCCCTCCGATCGATTTTTGCCCGGTCGCTCACCCGTCACGGATCCTTAGCCTATGCGCAGACATGTCTAAAATGATGTCAATTCTCGCTCCCTAAAGGTCAACTTATTTCAATTTTAACAAATTTATATATAAAAACAACATTTCACAATTTATATAAAAAAAATTTTTACACAGTCCTGCCTTCATTCTAAAATGATGTCAATTCAACCTATTTCAATTTTAACAAATTTATATATAAAAACAACATTAAAATTTCAATTTTAATTCAAAATTTCAATATAAAAAACAACATTAAAACAAATTTATATATAAAAACAATACATGTACATGTATCATTAGATACAGAGTAGATGGTTGAATGTACTTTCATAATAAATTTATTTAAAGATATAAATGTTGTATGTTTTTTTCTATAAATCGATCAAAGTTAAGAAAGTTTGGCTAACACGCATCTCATAATACCATTCTATGAGGACAGAGGGAGAAGCCTTTTACATGCATGTCTTAGTTCTTTTCTTCCTACTGCTTCACTAATTCTTGTTTACATGCATTTGACCCCAACCAAGTCGCTGTGTTGCAGCTAGCGTCAGTTGGAGATGAACGTTAGAAGCTGGTGAGTCTCCTCTTAATGAAAAACGTGCTCAGCCATGGTGGCTGAAAAAGATCCATACGAGGGCAGAGCGAGGAGAAAAGAAGGTAAGGCAAGGCAACAGCTCCATGGGTAGCAAGCACAAGCAGGTGTGAGGTGAGGTCCAACCAAGTTTGCGGTGCCGGGAGCCAAGCTGGCGGAAAGGGAAGAGGGCTTCAATTGCACGCGACTCCTCCTTCACTTCACATGATCCATCCGTCCGTGTCCTTGGCAAACGCCAAACGGACGCCAGCCAATTCCATCCATCAGCCGCTGCATCGATCTGCATTCATCAACCACTGTTGCCCACACCCACATGAATGAATGAATTCAAGCCAACGATTGGTAGGGGACCTCCGGCTGGGGCTGCCTGGACGACTGGACCTTTCCTGCCCTATCTATCTTGGCTTCTTCCATCTGTCTGATGATCGATGCTACTAATAGCCAAGGTGAGATTTTGTTTAGATAATAAATAAATAAATAAACATGAATGATGATGAGCTGCAGAAGCTGAATTTATGTTTATGTCTTCCTCCACTTTGACTGATGGCATGCAACAGAGATACTGTGCAGTACTGTGCGTCTTATCTCTGATGGCATGTAGTGGCCTGAAAACAGACATTCTGCTGCTGCTGGGCAGAGGAGAGGACAGAGGGTAATGGCAGAGCTTAGCTGATCCATGATGAGAGCTTCCATTAACAGTAGTGTCTCTGTGTCTGTGTGTCCCATGTTGGTGTCCTGTTGCTTGCATGATTTGATTTGATTTGATTTGATCAGGTGGAGCATATGCCTGCCTAATATACTGTGTTGATCACATTATCCACCAGCTAGTACTAGTAAGTAGGGCCTCCCTCCCTCCTTGCTCTGGGAATTCATCAGGTCAAACAAATTGACCCCCTGGTTTACTAGGTGTAGTACTAGTACTTGCTAGTAGGAGGAGTACTTGCCAATTGGCAAAGCATTTCATCCCATCCACTGTGTACTTGGCTAGCTTTTTCAACATTTTGTTAAAACGCTGCTCGTGCGTTTGTTCCCATATATCCACTGTATTCTATCATCATTATAAATTATAATAATGTGTTTGTTCATTCTACCATTGATTGTGCTTCTAATTAATGATGACAAGAAGAGTTCTCTTCAATTATGTCAAAAATTCATCTTAGTGAATAAGGCTGACAGTTGAGTGTTGAAAAATGATTGAACTCCAGTTTGTTAGGTTGTTGACAAAAGTCCATACACTTGTCAATGGAACTTTTTTTAGCTTAAGGAATCAAAGCATTCCGGCCTGCATCATCCAACTTGTCAAAAGGGAGTTTGGTCTTACTTAACACTTACTAAGTGATGTAATGTGATTCCTAAGAAGACTAGTACAATTAATCATCATTGATTATTTTAAAACAAATTAAAAGCTTTGGAGAAAGATTATGGGACAGTGATTCTGACATGTCACATGTCAGATCTGACATGTATTTAATTTAATTAATAAAAAAAACAGTTGTCAATCAAATACCGTGGTTCAGAATTTTTTTTGCAAATTTTACCTGTATATTAGTTTTAGCTAGACAATGGAGGTAGTAAAGCTTTCACTGTTTATTCAGGAAAAGGACTTCATATAGTAAGTCTCCATCAGTTTTTGGTGATGTTTTTTTTGGGAAAATAATGGCACTGTTGTCAGGATCCTGATAAACATTTACCATGATTCATTCCCTGTGATATGATATTGCAAATACAAAATGGAAAAAAAGGCATGCTTAGACTTACAGCTGTATTTTGTACAGGTGAAGAACTTAAAAACTGATTCAGTTGAATTATTGTTTCAAACTGAAACCATTTTTTTTTTTTTTTTCTTTCCAATTCTATAGATATTAGGACTTAGGAGATGAATAAGAATAATGGCATCCCCGGCCAATTTAGCTTTTCTTTTGTTTTCTTGAAATTCCATAGCTATTAAGAGAGGAGACGAATAAGAACAATTGCGTCCCCTACCTGGATATGTTCCCATTTCATTTGGGAAAGTTGTCAAGAAGAGTAGGAATTTATACCATCTTTTTCTCAGTAGACCATTGGTGAGGTGAATATATGCTTAGTGTTTATTCTTTCTGAAAGAACAACATGATTTTTTTTTTTTTTCAACACCCACCACAGAAGTCAAACGAACACAATTTTGTATCTTTGTCACCAACGTTGGATCGACTCTACTCTACCGGTCTAGTCAATTCAACCGCGTTATGGTAAATCTTTTTTTCCCCTGATCTTTCAATGCCGACAAAGAACAAAGTGTGGTATCTTTCGCGTACCCATTCCTGCCTAATTCTTGGATGATGATGACCCTAGCTACATCTACACTGTATTTGTTTCATGTCCATTTACCCTGTATGGAATAATCTGCCTAAAGTTCCTAGCTACATTGGCTTAGGTTTGGACAGATCAGACACGCATGTATGCATATCACAGGTTCAAATGTGGCCAAATAGGCACAAAACCTGAACACTGAAGAAGTAATGGTGGCCAGTCCATACCCCCACAAATGCTGTAGCTGCCTCTCCAGGAATGCATTTCACTCGCTGCACGCATTCAGTAAGCTGTTGATATCACACAGCTATACAACACCACAACATCATTGACCAATGGTGACCTGATGAATTGGAGCACATGAGCAATAAATTGAACAGTTCAATTGTTCAGATGTCAATCACAAGAAGAAAATAGGAGGGAAGCTAGCTAGGTGGTGCAAGCAAGTGCGCAAGCGTAGAAACTGGAGGACGAATGGATGGAGAAGAGTCAATTGGAGAGGAGTGCTTCTCTGTCCAACCTCAACTCAGATGTGCATCCAAAGAAACCTCTTTCCCATGCCTATATGCCTGGTTTTCTTCTTTTTTTTTGCTCTGTGTATAACTGTGCTCCCACACAATTATTCTTTGGATCTCCCAAATCTGACCAAATTGGATGTGCAAGTTTCAGGTTTCTTTTCATGGTTCCTTGTGTCAAGATGTCGGTGTCGGTAAACGGAAACCTTTTCTCAGCATATATTAGCAGCTAGCTAGTATCTATATGAGTCTCAATCTACCCAGTGCAAGACCCCTCAGACGTTCTATCAAAGTCAATTCACATCTAATCTTGTCCACTAATGGACCTACTATTACTAAAAATGTTGGTTAGTTGGCCATGCTGGTCTTTGACAAATAATATAATAATAACATATATACTAGTCATCAAACTGCCACCTTTAGTGCTGATCTCTTCTTGTAGTAGCAACACCACAAGATGCCTTTTGTTATTACTTGTTAGTGCAAATAATTTAGTACTTTCCAACAGAAATAACGACCAGCCTAGTTCATGAACAATTTAGTGTGACAAGTAATCAACTCATCATTCATCATCAGCAAGAAGATTAATTCAAAATAAACAGGCATAAGAATTCTGTGAAAGTTTCCAATAATTGTTTTTTAAGGATAAAATCAGTATTCACAAGACCACTAGCTTTGTGTAAACCAAGAAATTTCACTGTTTGGCCATAGTTTGTGATTCATCAATACCATTATTGGATTACTAACATGATTCCCTGAAAATCCATCTGGAAAGAATAAACAATAGTGCACACATGCATAACAATTTTGGAACCCTGCACAGACAAGGTGTAGAGCTAACTAAAGAAATTCCGGGAGTGCATGATTCATGAATAAAAGTAGTATATATCCCCATCATGCTTGGTGACTCATAATCCACTTGGAAATAAAGTAAGCACATGTAAACAAATGAAAGATCCCTAGCTAACAATTAACACACACATTGCCATGAATAAGTAGCACAATCTCGACCGCGCGAGATAGCGAATTCCTAACGCGTGATTCTTAACAAGGATATTGGATTACTACTTCATGACTCACCCGATTTATCTTTTCTTTAAAAAGGCCAATACATAACAAATTGCGTGTGATCGAATTAGTGACACCTGAAACTGAAACTGAAACTGACAAAATACAGCAGCGAAAGGAGTGAAAGCATTGCCATTTCAGTATGTATTTCCAAAGACAAAAGACCCTGCGCCAGGACACCCAGTCGTCACTGTTCTAACAAGAAAAGAAGGGTTGGTTCTTAACCCGTGATCCTCTCTACTTAGCAGCTATAGCTCACCCTCCTCCTCCTCCTGCATATAAAAAGTCCCACACCCTCCAACTCCAAGGCCGTGATTTCAATAGAGCATCTCTCTTTTTCTTCCTCCTACATGATGATGATCTGATCTTCCATCGATCGATCAAGCCTATAGCATCAGCAAGCAAGGAGTTTTAAGTTGTATATATGGGGCCTCAGCAAGATCGGCGGTCCATGGCGAACGGGACGGCGGCGAGGAGCAAGGAGGCCGCCAAGGTGGTGCACTACCGGGAGTGCCAGCGCAACCACGCGGCGTCCATCGGCGGGCACGCCGTGGACGGGTGCCGCGAGTTCATGGCGTCGGGCGCGGACGGCACGGCGGCGGCGCTCATGTGCGCCGCCTGCGGGTGCCACCGCAGCTTCCACAGGCGCGAGGTGGAGACCGACGACCGTGACTGCTCCTCCACCACCTCCTCCGGCTGAATTTTATCGATGATGAATCGCCGGCTGGCCGGCCGGCCCGGGTGGTGGTGGTGGCGGTGGTGGTGGACGCTTGCATGTTCTCTGCACATGCGAGAGGTAGCAGGTGAGACGTAAGATCAAGTCATGGGGGCATTGAAATGATTGGTACAGTACGTAGGTGCATTATATTCATCAACCATATAAATATATATGAAGCGATCGATTTTTATTTTTGTTTCTTCCTCTCCTCTTTCTTTATTTGTTCTTGGATGATTTTCGGTTCGGTGAATTTTATCGTGTGATCGATGTAACATATGTGTTTATTTGATCGTGTTGGTATATGGTGCTTGTAACTGGTGATTTGTATATGTCCGTGCTAGCTGTGTATATATAAAAAGTCGAGTGATTTCTATGTTACTTTTGTGTAGAAATAGAAAAAAAATGAATGAAGATGTATCTTATATATACACTACTACAATTTGTCCTATGCAAGCTTCTTGTTTGGAATTTGTGTTGCTCACAACTGGATATGTTCCTCCGGGCTGACACTGATGAATCACAACTGAAGGTGATTCTGCATTATTTTGGTATCTTTTCGATCCCCGCACTACGATATCGTATTATGCAAAAATCAAGAGCGGATTACCGGAGCACACTACGGAGCTGCTGGTGCCTTTGCTTGTACTGAAAGCAAGAACCACTTTTGTTTTGTTTTGTTTAACTGAATAATGGGATCATCACTCTCTCTATTATATATCTTATCCTCCCCCCACTAGCCAGGATATAATTAATATCATAAATACTATATATATGATTCATACGGTTCATTCATCATGCTCGATCGATCGAATGATGGATCATGCTCATGCATGTTTGTCTTGGACTCTGTGGACCATCCATATATGCATGGTTATTAGCCAATTGTCAGTTCCATTTCTTTTCCTTGATCGATGAACAGAAACTATTTGTCAATTCGCCGTCAGTTGGTGCTATATATCTAGCTAGCTGTTAATAACGACCCAACGCATATGGAATTGGATCAAGAAAAGTGGAGTACTGTGCAGTAGACCCGGAGCGAGCTAGGCAGCACTTGCATGAATGTGTTGTTTTCAAGCATGTCGACATTGCCGCCATATCATGTTGGCATCATTTTCAGTCGTCTCACCGCTGTCACTCGGATATTGCTGCCTGCCAGTGCCAGTGTGCTTCCCATGTATACTTACTGTATGTGCACTACTACTGTCAGATATTCTTTCAAGTCCACTCTCCAAAATTTCACTCTGTGTTCTATGCATTTAGTGTATTATTAGTTCAGAGAGATTCTCAGATTAATTGCAGGGTTGCATGAATGCTTGCTTGTCAGAAATCTCTGATGAAGCCGTGGAGGATCTCTGAATCTCTGATGCAGTTGTTACAGTTACAGGATCTCTGAATCTCTGATGCAGTTGTTACAGTTACATGGTGCTGATACTGATCGATCCATAGGCCTTGCAGGCCATGATCGATGTCAGGAATGGCCGGCCGGCCGGCAGGGGCGGGGCCATGGATCGTTGGATCTCCCTAATCCATGGATCCTCCATCGGAATCGGATGATTGCGCTGCGCTGCGCTCGATCGATAGTTGCCAATGCCAGCTAGCTCTAGTGTGGAACGGCTGGGACCCCGGCCGGTGGCCGCTGTGGTGCGCTGTCCATCCATCGATCCATCGACGCCGCCACATCCAAATCTGTGACGCACTCGCACGCACGCATGGAGCCATGGACCATTGCTCACGGATCATAGATAGATCCACTCGTGCGTGCGTGGAAATCGTGAGCACCGACATTGCTGCAACCTTGGTAACTTGATGGACGGATCCAGTCGCTTCGGCGTGATCGTAAAAAAAAAAAAAAAACCCGAAGAGAGTCGCTTATCTTGTAGTAGAATCAGTCTATATATCAGACTATCAGTCAGAACTGAAGAGTGAAACTTTCCCTCAAAAAAAAACTGAAGAGTGAAACTGAAATGAGGTTTCTGGCAAATCACTTCCCGTCCTTTTGAAGAAAGAGAGAGAAAGTCTTTTCGCGAATGTGCACGAGTGTGCATATCTTTGTATTAAGAAGAAGCAGAGTTTATATACAAGATTGTCGAAACCCGACACCTAAAAAATTAAAAATAAAAATTACATAAAAAGGAAACAACCGGGGAGCAAGCACCAAACTCATGGCTGAGCCAAAGCTCGAAGCCCATTTGCTCCCGCTTCAATCCATCTATCGCCTTCCGTCCGAACAACTTGAAGGGCATCGATGATCGAGGAAGTGAACTCCCTAAAAACACCGTGGAGAGAGAGAGAAAAGTCAAATTGAATTGAGTCAATTCTCAGGAGCAGGCCAACCCAACGTCGACGACCACGGCCACTAATGCTTATAACAACACCTTTGTTCACAAGCTGAACCCGTCGCACGAGGCCATGAGATAAGTCTACCCGCAGCGACGCCTTTGGTTGTTTAGTGTGTGAGTAGTAGCTTTTGGTTTGTTCTGCTAGGAGGAACGGAAATCTTTGTAACACTCTATGTCCTCTCTAGTGCGTTGGGGGCGGTGTGTAGTTGTAACATTCAAACTTTCCCCGACTTAAATAGAAAGATGCGCAAATCTTTTACGTATTCGAGAGAAAAAAAAAATCGAGTCAGCTCTCTTATCCTAGGGTTCAAGCATGCTACTAAATTGCAAGATTAGTAGATTATTTTCAGGAAAGGACTACTGAAGATGAAATTATTTCTTTAGGGCGCGCTGAGCATGTAAAGACAATAGAAAGACGGCATGCAAATCAACAACCTACAATCTCAAAGGCAACCAAAGAGCGACAAACAACACTTGTTCAAGAAGCAACCGAATCACCAAACAAATAAAGCAGAGGGAGCCAAAACATGACTTTTTATGATAAACTTCTATAAATGGATAACAAGTGTCGCCATCATATATGACAATTTATAGTAAAAGATTTGTTCTATAAAATGCTAAAATCTAGGATCCAATGTCAGTGAATTAAGATCCTATATTTTTTTAATACAAGATCCAATATCTTTGGGATGCGTTTGGTAGGGACAACAATGTTAGAAGCTAGCCATGACCTAAACATATTTCTCTCCATGGAAAACACCGGATAATCTCTACCGGAAAAATTTGGAGTGAAACAGGAGAATCTCTGTCGTGGCCACACGATTCTAGGATTTTTAAGAGAGCACCCATCATATTAGCTAAAGTGTATCATATATACACGCATGGTTTGCTAAAGTGTATGCAGATAGACACTGTGTATATACACAACCATGTATACTTTTTTTTTGGAGAACAACCATCTATACTTTTTTTAGCAAAAAAAAAAAAAAAAAATCATCTATAACTAACAACCATCTATACTTGAGCATATACTAGAAAACTGAAGAGAAAACACAAAAAAAAAAAAAAAAAACCATGGGCGGAGCAGGAAGGTATCAAGAAAACTAACCAGCCCAGCGGGGCCGTGGCCTGCTTCCCTCTTCCCCCTCGCGCAGCCCAGCCAGCCCACTAGCCACTGAAGAGTGACCTCAGTACAGGCCCTAAAGTCTGCTGGGTATACGCCAGCCACTGGGCCTACAGGCCCTAAAGTCTGGGGGGTCCATGGAATCGAGGAAGAAGGATCGGAAATGGATTTGTGGCAGACATTGACACACCTGTCACCGTTTTAGCTTCAAAAAAATTTATAGAGACTTAATAGTGTTTCTTTCCAGGAAAAATAAAAATGAAATTCTCGTATTTTGACAAAACCAAATACTTTCAGGTTTGATCAAGTTTATATAAAAAATAATATTTATTATGATGATAGAAAATAGATATTACGTACTCTAGACTAGTTTAATTACTAGGTTAACTACTTTAACAGACACTAATACCATAGTATTCTTTTTATTGATGGATGGAGTGAGTACTGCTATATAGTTCGAGTCTCGTGTTCTTTAATGTGCTACGTTGCATAACCAAGTTTTCCTATTCAGTCATTGAGACGTACTGTATGCTTAGCTAGCTTCTAATCAATCAATATGTTTACGGTTCTCTCCCTCTCTAGCTAGAGAATACCTAGTTGCAAAAAAAGCTTTGCCTTGAATCAGCAATAAAACACATGGACATGATGGATAAGTATTCAAATTCTTCTCGTTTCAAGCCATTGCATAGATACCTTGACACTTGTCTAGTTTTGCATGGAAGAACTAGACATTTAATCTTGAAGGGTAGGGGTTAGGGGTTGTAGAGGGAGGGGGGGAACTAAATAAAGACCAGAAGCTAACCATCCTCTTATGATAGAGAGACAATACGTACAATCGCTATCATACAAACTAAATTCATTAACTGCACTTTCGTTGAATATTCGATAGGGTGAATCTAGAACAAGTTAGAGGGAGTGTCTTTCTCTTATAGATGTGAAGATTTTATCTGTAAACATGGTGAAAATTTATTTTTACTAGTGATTTTTAAAACTTTTGGGGGAGCCTAGGCACCCACAAGCCACAATGTGGCTTCACCCCTGGTGATAGCTCTAGCGTTTTTGCTATCGGCTACTCACCGGGCCGGCAAGATGATGCCCTTTCAAAAAAAAAAAATTCGACCTCTGACTCAAAATAACAATCAAAATTTGGTTCTAATAAAAGTTGTCAAGAGGACATCCTTTACGACCTCCGAATGCACATGTGCTATCCATCCTTGGTTTAGATTATGTCCTCTTTATTTTGCACAATCTATATCCACATATATATCTCTCTTAATATTAAAGCTAGACAATTTCTTCGCCTTGGGCCACATAGCCTAGGCTGTTGTGTGAGAGTGCAATCACTACCATACAAACTATACATCCATGATCGCTTCGGGTTTCACTACTGGATTTTGAACCCGTAGTGGGTATTCGACAGCTAAACCTACTCGTGCGTTGCTACTGCTACTCACCTAGTGGCAATGCCCATTTTATAAAAGAAAAAAAATAAACATGCACCTTTGTACCCTAGCCGCCACATGTGCCCTTGCATATGATTGTTGCCAAGCCTACACCATCGACCTGTGTTGGCCGAGCACACCCACACTAGCTAGGAGAAGAGTGGTTGGGAGGCTTGAAGGGAGACGACAAGTTTGATCATATCGGGATCTACAAAGGAGAGAGAGAGAGAGAGAGAGAGAGAGAGAGAGAGAGAGAGAGAGATATCGGGTGGGAGAGTAGCGAATGATAGAGAGGGGGAGCGAAGGATAAGAGAGTGACAAGAGCAGGTATTGAAAAGAAATTTTAGGTCTAGAGACAAGGGAGCATTGCCACTTAGTAATATAACCGACACCGTTGCAGGTTGAGTTTATTAAAATCTGACAGTGATAGGGATTTTTCTTATAAAGCGACACCAATACCCTATAACTATCGGCTTTGTAGTATCCAGTAGTAATGAAGCAACAAGAACCATAATTTGTAATTGTGTTCCATTCTACAATTTATTTATTTTTTCTTGAGTGTACACCTCTCCGTACTAAACTTAGTGAGTTGTTGTGACGTAATGTTGTGATGATGTTCCTAGATTGTCCTGCTTGGCGTAGGTGCAACACGGGAAATATATGTGTCAATTAGCAATAAATGTTTCTAATTCTTCTATACTTACCCTTCTAAATATTGTGTTTTGTGATGATAATCCTTTCGAAGACCGAGTGATCGATGTTGTCAACAACCTGCTCTAGTGGATCCATGTGTGCTGGAAAAAGTGCTTTCTAAAGATTGAAGAAGCGAACATGTGGTTACACTATTGTTGATATAGAGCTGGCAATCTGTGAGTAGCATTGTACTATACAAAAAGAGTGCAAAAGCTTGTATTTTTTTAAGATCACGAGGGGCAAGGAGACCCTACTGCATCATATATTAAAACAATGATATTAGGTTCAAATAAATACCAACAAAAGGGGGGAGTGCTAGGGAACTAAAAATAAGCAACTAAAAAAAGGAAAATTGAAAAAGAGAAGTGGACAACCTAAAAGGCCTCCAAATCAAGCTAGATTGTCTATCCATTCTTGGATTGAGGGGAAGTATTTATTCTTTGCCCTGCATAACAGCCAAAGAAACTCAACTTTGAAGACTGCTTTACACCCTTGGATGAAAGGCGGGATCCCTTTGAAGATGTAGTTGTTCCTCCATATTGCCCAACAAAAAATAATGATGATTTCCATAAATAAGCTTTGTGTGATCTGAGGGATTTTATATTTTGAAGGGGTTGTATTTCAGAGTTAGCTGATAAGTTGATGGATTGCCAAGCTTCAGGTGCAAAAGGGCAGCCAATAAACAAGTGCTCAATTAATTCTTCAGTCTGCTCACCGCATAAAACACAGTTATAGGTTTCTAGATCCATGTTTCTTTGAGGACTACCTGATAGCTCAGGTGGTTGGCTTTCTAGTTGTGGAAGCAAACGCTCCTGGGTTCAATCCCCATCGGGGACGGACTTACACGCCTCATTTTCTTTTTAATTAATTAATTAACTAACTAATTAACTAATTAATTAATTAAAAACCACCTCAATTTCTTCTTAATGATAATGAAAGCCACCCAATTCCTCCTGGGCTGGATCACATTTTTTTAGATCCATGTTTCTTCTCTCCTCAGAACCCTTCTGGTGTTTAGGTTATCCACTAATATCAGCTAGAAGAATACACGTGCTTGTTCAAACAAGAGCTATGCCATAGCCATTTAAATGCAGGGTGGACCAGATTGTGCCCACCGGGTTGAATTACATTTTTTTTTAGATCCATGTTTCTTCTCCTTAGAACCGCTCTGGTGTTTAGCTTATCCACTAATATCAGCTAGAAGAATACACGTGCTTGTTCTAACAAGAGCTATGCCATAGCCATTTAAATGCAGGGTGGACTAGATTGTGCCCACTGAGTTGTTTATATAATCTTGTTGATGAAAAGATATTTGAACCCAGATAAATTCCCATGTGTCTTTGGAATCTGTGAGATTTAGGCTTTGTAGCAAGGTTTGGAGCTGGGTATGTTAGGCAAAAAGCTTCCTCAGATAGAGGAAGGTGGAAGAGATTATGGAGGCCATCAAAATATCTTGTTTATTTGATTGGGAAAAATTGAGATACTCGAAAGTATGAGTTAAACAATCATGTGTGTATGATTTTAGTTCCTACTTGATTTTGTTATTGTAATTCAGCTGCAAAAGGCAAATAATTACTACTCAAGCGTTGTCTCTAGGACCGACTCTTTTTTTTAATTTATTTTGGATAAAAAAAGCATCACCAGAAGTCCAATTTTATTATCACAACCAACGGCTATATATCTTTTTTTTTTTGCGAATTACACATAGACCACGTTTCAAACACATATACTCCTTTGTTTGAGCTAAAACAGCATGGGAAGTGAGCAGCAGCCGTCGGAGGTCTCCATCATCTGCTGCTTATTGGGCTCGTCAAACAACCAGTTCTCTATTGAGGACAGCTGCTGCTGAGACTCGTGCAAGAAACCGCCGTGTCCCTGTCCCATGAACACCTGCTGCGGCAGCGTCGACGTCGTCGTCGTCAGTGGCACGTCGACGGATATGGGTGACAGCGCACTGCCGGTGCCGAACATGCGGTTGATGTCGACGGCAGCAGAGGGCAACTTGCTACTGAAGGCAGCAGCGTTGTCGCCGTCATCCTGCGCCGCCGGCGGGGAGCTCTTCATGAAGCCAGCTTTGAGCAGCTTGGATATATTGTCCACGCTAGAGGGGTACGACGACGACGATGATGAGTGCCGCCGGGCGATGAGTAGCTGATGAGTGACCTCATCAGCAGTGGTGGTGGTCACGCCGTGATGGCGCCGGTACTCGAGCTTCTTCTTCTTGAGGAGAGTATCCTTTTCCTCCTCGAGCTTCTTCTTGAGGTACGTGTTCCAGTAGTTCTTGATGTCGTTGTCGGTCCTCTGCGGGAGATGAGGAAGCAATGGCGGCCCACCTGTTGCCCAGCAAACGACTGGAGGTGGACGATGACGCCTTCCTCGTAGGCGGTGAAGTTGCCGCGCCGGATGCCGGGGCGGAGGTAGTTGGTCCACCGGAGGCGGCAGCTCTTGCTGCAGCGCTGGAGGCCGGTGTTGATCGGCACGAGGCGCCACCTGCCGGGGCCGTGCTCTTGGATGTAGGTGACGAGGGTGAGGTCCTCCTCTGGCGTCCATGGACCCTTCTTGATCCCCGCCTTGTCGCATTCGCACCACGGCGGCCTGCCCATCATCGATCGTACCACAGATGATCGATGTCCGGCGGCGGCAGGCCGATGAGCAGCTAGTACGACGCCGCCGGTTATATATAGGACAAGAAGAGGTGCTGATGTGCATGTGAGAGATTAGCTATAGCTTATCTGAGCGAGCTCCATGTTGTTTTCAAAATCGTGCGCCTGCACGTTTTTCATTAAGCGGAAGGAGAGCGAGCTCCTTGTGATCACTTCATGTGTCATCTAGCTAATAACTCAAAATTACCAACCAGATTGCTAGCAAAGTAGCTAGCAACCACCACCTGATGCTCTATAGCTACCCGATGATTTGTTTTCACTCATGTCAGTAGCTTACCTTAGCTATGTGTGTTGTTGTGCATGCATAGGTTCCCTTTTCTGTCTGGTAACATCAAATGGATCATATAACATAGAAATTGAAACAAGCCCACTTTAAAGGAAGGATGACCTAATTGAATAATCTTGTTTGTTCTTGTTCACACTACTGTGCAAAAATTAAGGCTACTAGCTAGGGTTTCTATAGGCTTTTGAATACTCATTCATGGCAATTTAATCCGTTGTGTATAGGATTATATATAGGAAAGATATCATCTAACCAATAACCAACCTATAGTTTGGTAGCAACTATCGGCGCTCACACAAATTTGTTTTCATCACTCTCTAGCGAATGATATTTAGTTGAAAAGTCTTAGTACATTGCAGGTTTTATTAGGGGCACGTGATGACCAGGTTCTGGTCTATGTTACACAAAGAGGAGGATCACCATTTGATGAAGATAAGGTGCAATACTATTGAGGCTATCGCTATGGAAGTATTTGCAAGACACAACTGGCGATTTACCAATAGGCTTCATTTTAGCTGTGGTTTCTCAGAAACTCATTTTGTTTTCATCATCCTTCAAAACTTTGTGTTTGAGATTGCTCAGTCTATTTTGCTATAATTTGTAATAAGGAATAACCATATGTATTAGTCGATGTAGAAGCTAGGATATCAATATATTCCATTTTCTAAAAAACTTTATAGGGGAAAACAAGTTTTGTCGGTTTTGTGTGAGAGAAGAAGATAATGAATGAAAGTGACTTGTGGTTGAGAGAAGAAATAAAGGAGTGTGGGGTCATGGTAGAAAAATAAGTATGGCATGCATTGGTTTTCACTACTACAAAAATTCCTTAGGTGATTCTCCACTCGAGAGATTCTTTTTACTCGGAAGATAGGTCTATCGGGCTACCTCTAGAAAACCATCTTTACAATGGCCTCTTTTTAAATGGAGATCCCAAAAATCCCCTTCTGCAGGGACAAAACCGGCTACCTCTAAAATTGAAAAATATGTTTCAAAGACGACTAAAAACATCCAAGTATATACTGCTATTTTGGTTTCCTCTATCTCCTTGCATGGTTGTGGCAGCCAAATGAAATTAGCTATTTTCAAATGTGAACATGAACATTTAGCCCCATGTCTTCATTTTTAAGTGTACTGAAAATGGAATGAGGATTTTTGGACCTTAGATCTATATATATGCATGTCAGAGGCATTTTTCTTGTTGTTGGATATTAATCTCAACGCTTTGTTAAAAATATTTAATATGGACAAAAATAAATACCTTGATTCTAGGGTTTAGTATTGGACAAAACCGTAGCATGAGGTTTTGTTATTTAAAAAGGGGTGCACCTAAGAGAAATTCTAAAATTACAAAAATCTGAAAAATGAGAAATGTCTTGTTGGAGGAGGTTAAGTCAATCACCAAAATAAGAGTTCCAAGTTCATGCTATTACAAACATCTTTTTGAAGTATATAGTGCTAAAACATACGGTTTTTTGTTTCCTCTCTCTCCTTGCATGATTGTTTTCAGCCAAAAATGTAACGAAATTAGATGAAATATGATTTGGAGGGACTAGGATAAATTGGTTACGGTGGTTCGAACTTGACTCTTCCACTATTTAGCCCCACGTCTTGATTTTTATGGTCTACTAGTTAAATTTTAATTTGAATAAGGCATTAGGTTTGGATCTCTAACTAGATCTATATATATGCATGTCACTAGGAACACGACAAACCATTATTTTTAGCTTAATTTAGGTTGAATATTAACTAGCCAATTATTTTTCTTCCATTTTGTTGATTTTAATTTTGAAATTGTCAAGGCATAACAGCCCAACGTTGTTAATTAAAATAAGTAATGAAGCCCTTGAATAGGAACTAAATTAATCAATAGCCATGATCTCCAAATTCATGGCGGCCTTAGCCCGACGACGGTAACCACGGCAAGCGTTGTTTTCAGCGCAGCATGCATTCCAGTAGTGTCCTGATAACACGGCTGGTGGTGAGCGCGGTAGCAAGACAGCAGCCTGACGACCTAACGTAATTAATTCAAACGGCATGCAAAGTTGGTTTGTTTTATTTACAATTTTAATCGAATGAAAAGGTTCTCTGATGCCAACCTCATTTCTTATTTTTTTTTTAAAAGTTCAAAAATTGTAAATATAGAAAAAAAAAAAAAGATATCTTTTGCATGGATCAGTTGTGAATATATTAAAATAAAAAAATAACTTTTTAGTCAAGTTCAATGACTTGTTTTAAAACTATTATATTACTTTTTTTTTTTTGCTAATTGTTATATAAAAGGTGCATAAAAATATAAATATTCAATGGACATTTACCGTAGTAGCAACCACCCTTTTCCTAGTATCTTAAAAAAAAGTGTATGGTCCAGTCCAACGTGTTCTTGTTTTTTGCCGATCCGTTTACTTTTCCTCCCTCAACGCCAAAACCAAATCCTCCCACCAAACCATCAAATGTCCAGGTCCAGCCCACAATCGGAAGGACCCATCCGTCAATTTGGAGTTGAACTTTTTTTTTATGGTAGAGTTTATTTGGAGACGATATTAAAGTATATCATTTATATATTCAGTCCAGCCCAGCCCAGAATTGTATGATTTTTCGCGTGAGGAAAACAATGGCCAATGTTAAAAGATGGACAATCCCACCCTATATGGTCCTCGCGTCGTCGTCGTCGTGTCACGTGTCCCCATTCGTCCCGCCCAAATCGGAAAATTTTTCAGGCCCAGCGGCGCGGGGGAGATCGTCTCGTGTCTCGTCGTCGTCACGTGTCCCATTCGTCCCAAAATCCAAATAGGCCAAATTCCCTCCCAAACCCAAATTCCAAATCCCCCAATTCCCCCAAATTCCCCATCTCCACCCATCCCCGCCGCGCGCGCCTCCTTCACAAACCTCCCGCCTCCCGCTCCACCATTCCAGATCCCTCCAATTGCCCCCAACCTCACACCTCACCCCGCTCCGACCACCACCAATCCCCATCCCCATCCCCTTCGATCCGCTCCGACCAACCAATTCATGCGGCGGCGATAATGGTGCGGGAGCTCCGCGTCGACTCCTTCTACTCCCGCCTCCGCGCCGCAGCATCATCCACAGCAGGCTCCTCCTCGCCGCTGCTCATCCTCCCATCCGCCGCCGACGCCGACTCGCTGTGCGCGGTCCGTGTCCTCGCGCACGTCCTCTCCGCCGACTCCATCCGCTTCTCCATCTACCCTGTCGCCTCCGCCGCCTCCGCCAGGTCCCTCCTCGCCTCCTTCTCCACCGCCTCCGCCTCTACCCCGCTCTGCCTCGTCCTCGTCAACTGGGGCGCGCATCGCGACCTCCGCGCGCTGCTTCCCCCGTCCGCCACCGCGTTCGTCGTCGACTCCCACCGACCCGTCCACCTCCACAACCTCTGTGCGCGGAATGACCGTGTCGTTGTGCTCTTCACCGCTGATGACGAGCACACCGCGGATCTGTCTTATGACTTTGACCTCTCCGCGCTTGCTGATGCCTCCGACCTCGCTGCTGAAGCCAACGCTGATGACCACCTCCGTGGCGCGGTCCCTGACTCGGATGCCTCTGAATCGGAGGATTCCGATGAGGATGATGATGATGACGCCGGTGGGGGGAGGAGGAAGAGGCGCCGTCTCTCTGATGATGGTGATGGCCTTGACGCCGACACCGACCCCTTGAGGCTCTTCGCGAGGCTGCGGCGCGAGTACTACCGCCTCGGCACGTTCCACGGCAAGCCGTCGGGGTGTCTCATGTACGACCTCGCCCACGCGATGCGTAAGAACACCAACGAGCTTCTCTGGCTCGCCTGCGTCGCCCTCACCGACCAGTTCGTCCACGACCGCATCACCAACGAGCGCTACCAGGCCGCGGTTATGGAGCTCGAGCAGCACATCAACGGCTCCGGCAACCTCGACCCCTCCGGCGCCGGATCCGTCGTCACGCTCAAGGACGGCACCAAGATCCGGGCGCCTGAGGCCTCGCGCATCGCTTATGAGGATGAGCCCAGGCTCATGCTGCTCAGGGAGTGGAGCTTGTTCGACTCCATGCTCTGCTCCTCCTACGTCGCCACCAAGCTCAAGACATGGAGCGACAATGGGCTCAAGAAGCTCAAGCTGCTGCTCGCCAGGATGGGCTTCCCGCTCGCTGACTGCCAGAAGAGCTTCCAGTACATGAGCATGGAGGTCAAGCGCAAGATGCGGGATGAGTTTGACCGCTTCCTGCCAGAGTATGGCCTCACTGAGTTCTACTACCGGAGCTTCTTGAGAGTGCATGGGTACAGGTCCAAAGTCTCTGCTGCAGATGTCGTGTATGGTGTCACAGCGTTGCTTGAATCACTGGATGCTGCTGAGTCCAAGGACGCAAAGGGGTCTTCAGCAGCTGAGCAGTTTTGGGTTGCTTACTCTGCATTGTCACTGAGCAATGCCGACCAGTTGAGAAAAGGGATGAAATCTGCAATTGAGATACAGAGGGCGATACTCAGACAAGGAAGCTCGGCGATTACTAAGACTGGGTTTATAAGGAGTGCCAAGAAGTTCCGGTGGGTGAAGCTTGATGACCCTGTGGACACCAACATGCTTTGCCATCCGCAGGCACTCACCAAGTTCTGCTTCTTTCTGCTGGATGCTCTAAAGGAAAGGGGCGCAAGGGTGAAGCCGCTAATCTGTGCTTGCTTAGCGAAGGAGCCTGAGAAGGTGCTAGTTGTTGGTGTATGTGGGAAGCCAAGGCTTGGGGCTGTCCAGGGGAATGCGTTTGGTAACGCTTTCAGGTCTGCAGCGGAGGAGATTGGCGCTGACTATTTCCATGACATGTTCGAGTCATCATGGATTGTTCTGGATGTTGTTGCTGTCAGTTCTTTCATGATTCGATTGACGGAGAAGCTATGATCAGATGGCATGAGCTTTGTATGACGCGGATCATTCTTTCAGTTCCTAGGATGGGAGACTCAGGCATGATTCTTTTCAAATAAAGGTGCTGAAGGTCAGGTGGTACATGATATGCATATTCCTAAAATACCAGTCCACCTGCCATTTCACTAACCTAGTGGTAGCAGGCTTGACAGACATTCTGCTTTCTAAGTTTGAGCTGCCAATGATAATGACTTCAGAAAACTGAGAAAATGAGTTTCCTCTGTTTTAATGCCCCCATTAGCCAATGATAGATCTATAGGTTCAGATGCAAATCTGATTCTAACATAGAGGGGGCAAGGTATATTTGTTTACTGTTTTCTTTTATCTGATAGAATGGATGACTGTATCTGTATCGGCATAAACATGCTTGTGAACATTTGTTGTATTCAATCTTGTACCACAAGTTTCTTGAAACCCTATATAAGTTTATAACATTTGTGAGCCTGCTCTTGTTTGTATGAAATACAAAGCTTTCTTATGAGCAGATATGTTCTTTTCTATACAAAGTATCGCTGAAGCAAGTTTTAAGTCACTTTCTTTTTGTCAGTGTGGTTGGCTGTAAACCTGTCCTATGTTAATCATGACTGTTGCAGTGCTTTAACAAACTTACACGGTTCATATTTGTACGAATGATTGAAGGAGTACCATTATATCAGGTATGTCATCTGGTCCAAGGTAGTTCAGGTAGCTACTCTGGAGCAGTACTTCCCCAATGCTCTGGGCAACTGCTCTTTAGCACCTCATGTTTTCTACAATCTACTGAGAATAGGGAGCTGTTATGTAACAAAGTCCTATGGTTTTTGTTGAGTTGTAATTGCTGTGTCCATCCACTATGTTAGAAGCTAACCATTCAGTCTTGAGTAGCACTGTATTCTCATGTTTCACAGCACAACCTTAATATGTGACAGTTTTAGTAATTTTATACACAGAAAAAAACTTGGATTTCCCAACCAGCTATTGGAAATTCATGATTCTGTGATGTTTATGATCAAAATAGTAGAGAAGAGTTCATTTCCTGTTGATAAGTGTTGACTGAAATGCTAAATTGCTGATGTTTTCCTTTTCACTTTTATGCATGTTGTAACAGCAAGAAATGTTGGCCATCTCAATGTGATCTGAAGCATTAAAAGTTATTTCAACTGTAAATTTGATTTCTCGTGTGAAATTTCTGTAGCATTCTATGGTTGGCACTTGCCATTTTTTGTAAATCGGAGATGTTTATTTCTTACATGGTTACAGACTGTAGTTGAAGTGCTCAGAGAAGTCATGACTCAGGAACTCTGTCCAACTGAATTAGCTGTATTTCTGTCTCATCATGTAACTAGTTAACTGAAATTTCCATGTTTTCCATTCTCCTTCATTGCATGTTCTATGCATGTTGTTGTTTTCTAATTAGTTTGTTGCAGTTGGTCATGATCATGACTTCAGAAAACTGAGAAAATGAGTTTCCTCTGTTTTAATGCCCCCATTAGCCAATGATAAATCTATAGGTTCAGATGCAAATCTGATTCTAACGTAGAGGGGGCAAGGTATATTTGTTTACTGTTTTATTTTACCTGATAGAATGGATGACTGTATCTGTATCGGCATAAACATGCTTGTGAACATTTGTTGTATTCAATCTTGTACCACAAGTTTCTTGAAACCCTATATAAGTTTATAACAAGTGCCTTTTATCTTGTTTGTATGAACTACAAAGCTTTCTTACGAGCATATATCGCCGAAGCAAGTTTTGAGTGGTCACTTTCTTTTTTGTTAGTGTGGTTGGCTGTAAACCTGTACTATGCTAATCATGACTGTTGCAGTGCTTTAACAAACTTACAAGATTGATATTTGTACGAAGGAGTACCATTGTATCAGGTATGTCATATCTCCTGGTCCAAGGTAGTTTAGGTTGCTACTATGGAGCAATACTTCCCCAATGTTCTGGGTAAGTGCTCTTTAGCACCTTATATGTTTTCTACAATCTACAGAGAGTAGGGAGCTATTTTGTAATAAAGTCATATAGTTGTTGAGCCTAGTGTTCATCCACTAGGCTAGAAGGCACCATTCAGAGTAACACCGTATCCTCATGTTTCACGGTACAGCCTTGTGTGATTTGCATCCTAGTAGAGGTTAATATTTGACAGTTTTAGTAATTTTACACATCTCAGAGAAAACTTGAATTTCCCAACCAGCCATTGCAAGATGTTTATGATTGAAATAGAGGAAAGTTCCATTTCATGTTGGTAAGTGTTAACTGAAATGCTAAATTGCTAATGTTTTCCTTCCCACTTTTAGGTATTGTAAAATGTTGGCCATCTCAATTTGATCTGAAGCATTAACAGTTATTTCAACTGTAAATTTGATTTCTTGTGACATTTCTGTAGCATTCTATGGTTGGCACTTGACAGTTTTTGTAAATTGGAGATGTTTATTTCTTATTACATAGTTACACTAACTGTAGTTGAAGTGCTCAGAGAAGCCACGACCCAGGAACTCTGTCCAACTGAATTAGCTATGTATGATGCGGATCATTCTTTCAGTTTGCAGGATGGGAGACTCAGGTGTTGGAGGTCAGGTGCTACATGACATGCATTTTTCCTAAATACCAGTTCACCTGCCATTTCATTAACCTAGTGGTAGCAGGCCTGACAGATATTCTGCTTTCTAAGTTTGAGCTGCCCAATGATCATGACTTCAGAAAACTGAGGAAATGAGTTTCCTCTGTTTTAATGCCCCCATTAGCAAGTGATAAATTTAGAGGTTCAGATGTGATCATGCAAATCTGATTCTAACATAGAGGGGCAAGGTATATTTGTTTACTGTTTTTTCTTTTATCTGATAGAATGTATGATTGTATCTGTATCTGCATAAACATGCTTGTGGACATTTGTTGTATTCAATCTTGTATCACAAGTTTCTTGAAACCCAATAACTGTAGCACTGTATCCTCATGTTTCACAGCACAGCCTTGTGTGATTTGCATCCTAGAGGTTAATATGTGACAGTTTTAGTAATTTAATTTACACACCGCATGAGAAAAACTTGAATTTCCCAACCAGCTATTGCAAATTCATGATCCTGTGATGTTTATAATCGAAATATTATAGAAGAGTTTCATTTCCTGTTGATAAGTGTTAACTGAAATGTTAAATTGCTAATGCTTTCCTTTGCAACTATAGGTGCATGTTGTAACAGCAGCAATGTTGGCCATCTCAATGTGATCTGAAGCATTAAAAGTTATTTCAACTGTAAATTTGATTTCTTGCGTGAAATTTCTGTAGCATTCTATGGTTAGCACTTGCCAGTTTTTGTAAACTATAGACGTTCATTTCTTACATGGTTACACAGAATGTAGTTGAAGTGCTCAGAGAAGTCACGACTCAGGAACTCTGTCCAAGTCATGACTCAGGAACTCTGTCCAACTGAATTAGCTCTATTTCTGTCTCATCATGTAACTAGTAAACTGAAATTTCCATGTTTTCCATTCTCCATCGCATGTTATATGCATGTTGTTGTTTTCTAATTAGTTTGTTGCAGTTGGTCATGTAAAATTACTGAACCATATCCCTGTTTTCTGGAAGAAGATTGATATACTGTTTTCTAGAAAGATTAATAAAGTAGTACATTGTTACCTGCTGAGCATTGTGCTGGGATGAATATACCGGCAAGTCTGAGTACTTGTATGGATAACAGTAGCAACACTGCACCACCCATGAGGCCATGAGTAATGAGTTCCTAGAAGGCACCGTGTTTTTTTTTAAAAAAAAAATTAAAAGAAGGAATCGTGTGTTTTTTTTTTAGAATTACACAGTACAATGTGGACACTCAAGTTAAAAACTACGTGGTGAAGTTTTTTTTTTTTTTTTTTTTTTTTTTTGAAATGAACTACGTGGTGAAGTGATGAATTGTGGGCAGTCACAAAAAAAAAGTGATAAATTGTGGGCTTTATAAATTCTGGCCCAGGGCCTCAACCTGTTTGGGCCGTGGCCCTGTCGACCACAGAACAAGAACAGCTAGATTAGCCGATTTCCTCTGAAAAAAAAAAGCTAGATTAGCCGATTTTCTGTTTTCACCCCTCTAATCTCTGCAGTCCGAATCTGTCGGCGGCGGGTGAGGATTTCGCCGGCGCCTGCCCGGTTCTGGCCATGGGCACACCTCGCTGCGCAAATACCCTTACCAATCCGCAAGCAGGGCACTCCGTCGCCCCAGAGCGGCGGCCCATCTCCACACCACCGTGGCACCGGCGCCGTCTGCTTTTGTAAGTTCGCTACCTTCCCGTGCACCTGCTTTTGCTTTTATTTTGTTATTACAAATACAAGAATCGCTTGCATTTTTTTCTTGCCAACCTGACTGAGCGCATGTTTCAGTTAACAGGAAGAGAATCACTTTTTACCATCATTCACTATGCATCACTTGCTGTGTCGCACAATATACATGACATTGTCTAGATGTGAATCTCGCCGTCATTCTGCCTTTAATAAAACACTGACCGAAAGATTGTCAACCTATAACAACCAGCAAACCCAATTTTCCAACGCCCAACTCGTGTCTTCCTGTATTTGGGGTCTAAAGATGATGTCCAATCCAATGTCAATCATGGTTGACAGTTGCCGGCTAACTGTTTAGCTATATGTGGATGTGTACATGTCAGCTCTGTAAACAACTGAGTCTTTGATGATGATTTGACATCCACCTACACATTGTCTTCTGGTACTCAGCCCTGTCCTCTTGCTTGATTTTCTTGTTGGAAACAGTTGAAGCTTATTATCTGTTCTTCCTATCAGATAACATCAATTTGATTGCTAGCAGTAAACTGGAGCTTCGACTCCATGGCGCTATAGTTTATTTTGCATCAAATAGAAAACTGCTTTCTGCTACATAATCAAGATGTAACTTATTGCCCAGGCACTTCTACCTAGGGTTTTTAATCTGGTTTCACGACCTGTTGCCTGTTCTTTAGGTTAAGCTGTCCATTCTAACATCTAAATCACAGAAATTGCAAATTAATCGTCCCATCTGATGATTTCCACCTTTTTAGGGTGATGGTACTTTTATTCCTATATGATTGAATATGAATTTCAAACAATTAGTGGCCCTATGCTAATTCATTACTGAAGGAATAATTTGGTCCACGCTCCACTTAAAAACTTTGATAGTGACACAGATAATTTGGTGCCCTATGCTAATTCATGACTTTTTAATTTGTGTCATGCTACAACCGCACCTCCTTGTTTTCTTCATGAAGATAAATATATATCAAATACGATGAGACTGTCAAATGGCTCTACTCTAGAATTCAATGATACAAGATCATTCTACATGAATGTTTGCTATGAGAAAATTATGGCGCTTGGATCATAAAGATAACCAATTAACCATTCATCAGTCAAGATGTAAAAGTTGGCGGGTACTTAAAAGTTTGTGGACCAGGAACTGATTCTAAAATTAAGTGGAAGGGTATATATTGGTATTTTCCTATCAAGGATGGTTCCTTTTGCTCCCTGGGTTCATCGAACAAGGAGGCACCCAGTCCATCTGACCCAAGTCCCAATGCTGACAACGCTGCACCCATTGTCACCGCCTGGCTCCTGATACTGCATCCCCTGCATGCATGCGCTGCTAATCCCTCTCCCTGCCGGCGGTGCCCCATCTCTCTCCTGCTGGCTGCTGCATTGCGGGATGAATGGAATCACCTGCTGGAGCCTGGAGCGGAGGTGGCGCTGCAACAGTGCAAGATCAGCTGCGCATACAGTTGGTTCCTCATATGGCTGCAGCGGTGCTGAGCAGCAGGGCTCAAGTGGAGGACCAGCTGATCTGCCATACAGTTGCTTCCTCATGTGGCTGTTATCTAAGGTCTGTCTTTGGTTTTGTGATTTTGTCTGATGAGATGGTTATAGTTATTCCTTGGCCTCATTCTTGTGGTTCAGATGATGAGATCAATTTGTGTGTATTGACCTGCTGTTGGGTGATGCTCTTTTGACTTTTTGAATAATAGCAATGCTTCAGTATTACAGGAAAGCATACAAACTTGAAACATGCATGCAACTGCATCAAAGCGGTGGACGATTATTTGGTAAGGAAATTTGATTGATCAAATGGCCATTGGGACTCTAAACACAGTATCTGCATCTTGAGTATGAACAGATCATGCATGTATAACATGAGGTTCAAAAAGATACACACTAGTGTTGTTGTTTCCTGACACCGTAAGTCCGTAACCATTAGCCTTGCTGCAGGCCAAACATTTGATGTCACGCGCTGCGATAGAAATGGACCAGGCCTGCACACCTTCCTGGAGATGGTGACCATACTCAGCTCTGTTTTCCGCTGGAATATACGCCGCCGTGGTCATTGCACCTGTTGCTGGTGTGCCGGCCTGAGGGTGCACTGTCTTCAAGGCCGCATCACTGTCCTCACGTGTGCTGCCTGCGAGCCAAATCTGGTGGGTCCCTCTATCGATTTTCATGTCCATGGGAGATTACTAAACTACCACGCTTACCATAAATCATCTATTTTTTAATCAACAGGGTGGGTTCTCCCAAACACCATAACAACTCTCCTTTTTTATATTTTTTTTTCAAGATTTTCCATTTTTAGTTTGTCAATTCCTCCTGGTTTGTCTTACCCTGTTGAAACCTAACTGAACGGTTTTCTTATCTCAAAATGATCAATTCGATCTATGATGACAAATTCATATTACTTATCTCCTATCTTTGATTGAATTTTACAGATGGCTCGAAGTTGTGCCAAATGGATCAACATCTTACGATCTTAATCAACCTCTTCTTGCACTGGAGGCTTGGAAGTTGAGTGTGGAGCACGTAGCTGGTAACATGGCGTTTCTTGTAACTCGAATGCCATATCAATACTATTTATTTTGCTTTGGTAGCGAAAGCCCACATTTAATTGGTTAATTTATGCCTTTGGTTTGTGAGAAATTGAGAAGGATTTGAGGATGATTAAGTTATATTGCCTCTTTATTGCATAAATATACATCAATGAGTCACCAATAGATACTTCTTAGGCGGAAGCATCTCGATTGAGCAACTGATACAAGTGGAAGATATGTAATCAGCAGTATAAGGCAATGGAGTAAAATAGGCATGCTTGTACAAGTTTTCTTACTAAAACTGTCTTCAAGAGGTTGTCGTATGTGCATTTGCATATTCACTAGTTAATTTTAGTAGTCCAATACAGACATTACAGTCATAGCAGATGCTCCTTTCATTTATTTCTAGATTCTGATAATAGCAAACTTCATCTTGTTTGTATCTCCTCTTCTGTAATGTGCCCCACTGTACACATTGATGCGAAACCTAGCAACTCCAAGAAGATAACTTATTTGCTTATTATGTAAGAGTTCTCTGTAACTAGCAACCCTAGAAGGTAAAAATATTATTGCACTCGTTTTTTTAAAAAATATTATTGCATGATATGACAGTTATTTTTCTACACCCAAAACTATTTTATGAAATGTAAATTTTAATGTGAGCTTTGTCTTGGTGTAACTTGTGCCTAACGTTCTCATTACAATAAGGTGGATGGGATAGGAATAGCAAGTTATTTCTGGAGGCAATGGCTGTGGACTGTGGTGGTCATACTCAACAAAAGAGATGGCTAGGTGTGTGGTCCTAGTCTGGTTTGTAGTTGGGATGTAGCTACTAACTCTGTTGTCATAATTATGCTGTATAAATGTACTTTCATGTGAACTAAGAAAATAAGATATGGGAAAGTTAAAGTTTGTATAAAGCTGGTATTTCTGAAACAATATTTTGAATCAGTAGTGCAAGTTGCAAGGTGTTCTCTTATAATGTATGCCCTTGCTTGATGCTCTTGCAATGGTATAGATTTTCTGTTGGGTCTATTTCTCTACTGGTGTCACATTCCTGCAACAGGTTTTGTTTTCATTGCAACCTTGACTTAAGTCGTTAAACATCATATTTACTTTTGCAATTGTACCTCTCATAGACTGCCTTTAATTAGAGGTAGAGTCAGGCCTGCTGGGTACCTAGAACCTAGAAGTCTAGAACACTATTGGATGATTATCCTAGTAAAACTAATGTAGAGATTGTAATGTCACTTGATCTCACATCATTCTCAGCACTGATTCAGCTCATTGTAATTCCAACAGCTGGGCAAGTTTTTCCATGGCAGTGACTAGTTGAAACTGATGCACAAGAATGTGTAACCAGTAAATGCCATTTTTTCATGTGGTTGGTCGCGCATAATGAGTGTCGGACTGCAGATCGTCTTGCTCGGCGTCGGGGCGGTCTTCAGCATCACTAGAAATGTTTGCTGGGTGATCAGGAAGAGAAAACCATCAAGGCATCAATCACCTGCTGGTTTCTTGTTTCTCTAGGCAGTTTTGGCTTTTGTTTGTTAGTTTGTGTGGGCTTGTTGTGGCCATGTGTGTTAGGGGGTGTGTTGAGGTGTTATCTATGTTGTTTGGGTTTTTTTTGTACCCCTTTTCTTTCTTAATATGAAAAGATAAAAAGATACCCAGCTCTCCTGCGTGTTCAAGAAAAAAGTTATTCCATGGCAGACAGGGTTGGGTGAAATGACTGATCACTGATTCTTGGAAACAAGTTGTGATACTCAGACATACACATGTGTATATATGTCTATGCACATATAGATACTCACACAACTAATAGGTATTAGTTATGACAAAATCCGTGTTTGACTGACAAAATGAGAACAAAAACAGAATATGTGATGTGTTCGTATGATATACATTAAGAGAGTAGTTTCTGAAAAATTTGTTACATCAAGCCACTTATAACAGACTAAAATCCTTATTGAATCAGTGCTATTTTAAATCATACTCCTGATCTCATCACACCATAGACTTGCATCATAAACCTCGTAGTAGTGCTACATCGGGATGGCAGTTGACCTCGTGATAATTACATGGCACCTATGTGGTAGATGACTAGATGTGTAATATATAGATGATAGACTTTGCTTGTTTTCAGCTTTCTATAATTATTAATACAATCATGATGATATATTTCCTGTGAGATTAACACACTCAATGGGTGCCCGAAACCCGCAGGCAACCTGTGGGCACAGGCACAAAATTGCACCTGCAGGGTGTGTCGAGGGCGGGTGTGACAATATTTCGCAGGTGGTGTTGTGGGAGAGTATTTGCTCTGTCCCCACCACACTCGTCCCCGTTGCAATCCCTAGTTCAACGGTTTTTGTGAGTTCTACAAAGTACAATTTTGGACTAGAAGTGTACTTTTAGTTAAGTGAAATCTTTGTTCAAACAAAATATTCATGCATGACATTATTCTGGTCATCAGTTTTTTTGGTTGCATCATCCGCCCATTAAAGAGCAATTAAATAACTGATAATGACACTATCCTTATGTTATGGATTCCCTTTCAGATGCATTGTATGCTTCTCCTGAGGACTGAGGGTATCCTTTATGCATCTGTATATAAAACCAATGTAGGCTTCAGAAAGAAATAGTATAGGTCTGCATGAAGAGACAAAAGTTGAAGCCTCTGCGCTTAAAGACTCAATTTTCTGTTGGTGTTGATGAGCTGTATGGTTAGCTTTGCACTAGAGACTTCTGAATTGTTTAGAACTGAAGATCAGTGGTCATACTGAACTGCCTGTCAGCATGTACTTCAAAATTTCAGGAGTTAATGGTTTTCACTTTTCAGACAACTTGAACTTAAGATTGAGTTTGCCTGTTATAAGAAGTTCGGAACAGACATGTAAACCTTTTTTTTTTTGATGAAATTAACACCGACCTTATCTCATTATTTGTATCACTATGCTGCAAGAAGTTTCTTTAAAGGTAGGGTAGCTTGCCTATGGCGTCCAGAAGTAACATAAATTGACCACTCATGGCTGATACTCAATTCCCATCTGCGGATTGGTTGTGCACTTGTGTTGGCAGTTTGGCACATTCCCTGGGGCAGTCAGTTATCTGTTATCCATATTTGGTCCTGCTTTGGTCCCATTTGCGGATTGGTTGTGCACTTGTGTTGGCACATTCCCTGGGTACATTATCCATATTTGGTCCTGCCTTGGTCCCTCCTGTACTCTGATGTCTCTGTCTTGTTTGAGATATATGCTTACTGTGCTCTCTGCAGGTACGAAGTTGTTGGATGCTTTGCATGGATAGGTTAAACATGCAGTTATGATGGCCTTGCCTTCAGTGGTGGAACTTGACTGGAAATTTAGAGAGACCACCACTTGATATAGTGAGACTACATGAGAAAAAGGGGGTCAGTTCTTTTTTTCTTCTTCTGGAATCCAGGGTGGTCAGTTCCATGCTTAAGCTTCAATTTAGCATTGAGGCCTAATGCTTCCCCTATGGATTAGCAAAAGTGACGGGAGCCATGGCCCACCCTGACCATCACTAAGCTCCATCCATGCTTGCCTTTAATCAACATACAACACATACACATGAAGATCGATCAAGTTCAGCTAGTGTTTCATATTTTAGTATGAATCACTGAAGAGTGTGGAAGGATTGCCTTTTCTGGTTTGGTATACAGATGGCCCTCACCCCTTAGTCGCCTATCTGGCAGTGGCAAAAACACATAAGGTTGCTGTCCTTCATTTGGTTGAAGACTTAATGATATCAGTTGCCTAGACTATGACTCGACTTAACATTCCTGTCTGTGGTTGGTGCAGAACAAAGCCTCAACGGTGCATGCTGATATGATTTCTGGTCCAGTGCCATCAGATATTCTGATCTGGGACATCTAGCTGCACCAAGCGAGCTGGGTCAGGTACTCTCATCAGGTGTTTGACATTGGGATCTCAGAGACAGGCTTGAAGGTTGTACTGGCAGCACAATCAAAGCTTGAGATGTCATCGGCCTAAGCTTGCTCAGTCAGGTCAGTTTTGACCTCATCTAACGACCTAATATACCTTTTAAACTGGACATTTTTAACAAAAGAAACATACCATTGATTTGTGAAGTTTAGACAAGGCATTTTGTTGCAATTATTCATATCATGGTCAGTGTCTAGTGCCAGCAGTTGTGGGTTCTGGCTTATGCCGTTTTTTAATCAGCCTGTTGTGCATTGTAGGTTACATAGAACTCTGAGATATGTGCATCGACTCTTGGAGATTTTTCTGTTGTTCTTCAAATGACAAAAAAGGGACCATATACTGAAGGACACGTCAATAATGTCTTAGTAATGGAATGCTGTCATACATTCTCTGAGATTTTGAAACACGGGTGAATGGCCCGATCAGTCTGAGTTAGACCTTTGGATTCAGTTTGACATATATCTAACTAGCAATGCATTTCTACTTATGTTGAGGACTTGCTACTAGCTAGGCGACATCTATGTCAATAGTTTGCACTTTGCACCATGGTTTCAAGTATTTGTATTTTTCATTGCAAGTTGTTGCATAAATGCTTTAACACTTATTCAATTTTGCATGGAAGCATTAAACATTTTAATGGAAAAGGAATGATTTGCACTAAATGAATGTGGGCTGTGGGGTAGTGGTGGGGGAGTGGTAGGGATAGGGTCAAGGCAGAGAATAATAAAATAAAAACCAGAAGCTGGCCATCTTTCTTTCTGCACTAAATGTGATCAGGGACCATCTGCTTGCCGATTGAGACTGCAATTGCATCACCTCTCTGCAGGTTCGTTTTTCTATTTATTTATTTATTTATTTTGTTTATTTGTCCTTGAGTAAACCTCTCTGCAGCAGTGCAGCTTGTATATATCTAACAGAGTAAAATAGTATGCTACTGCCATTCTGCATTCATATTTGACGACCCTAGAAAAGAAGTGTGGCAGCCAGTCATGGCATGCATGGTCTACTCCATGCTTGCTAGAGAAATGGAGCCTATATCACTTGGTCAAGAGCGTGGATATATGGCTGGACCACTCAATTTTAAGTTCTTGTTGAGGTGAACTTTGGGTACCTATTTTTTTTTTTTTAATTGAATTAAAGGACACCTAGTTTATTTGAGCTTGGTTGATTTTACTTTTATTACTCCATGCTTACTAGGCATAGATATAAACTTTAACTATATACATATATAATTAAGTAAATATACATTTATTTTGTTTAGAAAAGGAAAAAAACTCTAGCTCTATCAATAGACATACACAAACAAAACACTCATTCAACTGATCTGAATGCATCTCAGTTATGCACAAGAAAACATCAAATACAAGTAACATAATTACATCATCTTGACATGCTTACATATCATTTATTTGCCTATTTGGTCATAATTGCTTATTCTCTTAGAGCTTGCTAATAATATAACCACTTTTCTTCTCTCTCCTACATCTTAGCATAAAGTCTACTTATAACCCTTTATTAGAGCCTAGCTACTTGGTTACAAGGGCTAATTGTTAGCCAGCTAAAATTATTTGCAGCTCATCCAAACAGGAGAATAATATGTGGGCTAATTTTTAGCCAAGCCTACCCAACCCAACTCACGTGGGGCTGTCGGCTATCATGTTCGCTTCTTTCTTGGAGCCAAAGCACTAAAGCAGCATGCTGGGAACTGAGCAAAAGCCATCGTCGGAGATCTCCATCTGCTCGGCGGCCTCGTCAAACAACCACTTCTCTATAGAGGACAGCTGCTGCAGCTTGGGCTTGTGGTTGTGGTAGCCGCCTTGTCCTGTCAACACCTGCTGCTGCTGCTGTTGTGGTGGTGGCATCAGCAGTGGCACGTCGTCGGAGATGGTTGTTAGTACACCGCCGGACTTGTGATCGAAAGGGCTGATGTCAATGACGGAGGAGGGCTTGATATTGGTAGCAGCGTCATCCTGCGTCGGGGAGCTCTTCATGAAGCCGTTGAGAAGCTTGGATATGTTGTCCATGCTGGAGGCGTACAGTGATGAGGAGGTGTCACTGTTGGTGGCGGCGAACGGCGGCGAGCACTGGCCGGTGAACTGGGTGACCTCATTAGCCGGAGCTGGTGTGCCGCTGGCTGGGCGCGCGTAGCTCTCCTTGGAGAGGGTCATGTCATCGTGATGGCAATCGGCATGGCCAGCAGTGGATGGAGATTCGGAGGGCGGTGGTGGCGCGAAGATGGCGCTGACAGCTTGCTGCTTCTGGAGCTTTTTCTTGAGGTGGGTGTTCCAGTAGTTCTTGATGTCGTTGTCGGTTCTCTGCGGGAGGTAAGAAGCAATGGCAGCCCACCTGTTGCCCAGCAAGGACTGGAGGTGGACGATGATGCCTTCCTCGTCGGGGGTGAAGTTGCCGCGGCGGATGCCGGGGCGGAGGTAGTTGGTCCAGCGGAGGCGGCAGCTCTTGCTGCAGCGCTGGAGGCCCGTGTTGATGGGCACGGAGCGCCAGTTGCCGGGGCCGTTCTCCTGGATGTAGGACACCAGGATGATGTCCTCTTCCGGTGTCCATGGCCCCTTCTTGATCCCCACCTTGTCGCAGCACGGCGGCCTGCCCATCGTCGATCCGGCCACTACCACTAGGCGGCACTAGGTTGTCTCCAGCGGCCAGTGCCTGGCTAGCTGCCTGCAGCTAATTAGTTTCTGGAATTGTGCCCATGAAGTGTGACGGTAGTACGTTATATATATACAAGAGTAGGATGATTGGACGAGAGAGCTGCGTTTTTGACTTTGTGAGAGTGACGTTTTTACTAAGGCATGCCTTTTACTAACCAAGCCTAGGTTGCTAGCAACCACACATGCGTGCAGCGTGCTGCTGATTTCCTTTCGCTCATGCCTAAGAGTAAGTAAAGTAATGATTTTGTTTTCATTCTTCACTCATGTCATGTCTAAGAGCAAGTAATCTATAATATTTGTACATAAATGCTTTCCCTTTCTGCCAACACCGTCAAGAGAATCAGAAAATTTGACCCAGGCCCACTTTATTAATGTTTAAAGGATCACCTATACAGGAACTGCTGTTTGCTGATGTTGATTATTACTGCTATTAATGTGTGAATTTGAAAGCTAGGTGTTTCTAGACTTTTCGAACACTCACTCGACAATTTATTCCGCCATCATGTATGAAAGAGGTCGCCAGAGTTCAGAGTTGGATGACAGGTATGTTCCATCTACATACTTAGTATATGATTCTTGCAAATTTGCTTTCACATTATTATTACTTTGTCTCTCCAGTCATCTTCACCTACATACTACGTTGCTACCTCTCAGGTAAAAATGAAAAATTCATGATGTCCAGAAAATAGGCGAATTTGTCTGAATTTGATAGTGATTTGAGTAGAACAAGGACTAAATTTGAGTACTACCTCAGGTAATCATAAATAGGCAATCAAGTGAATGCATGGACCTGGCTGGGCCACACACATCTGCATGATGGAGTTCATGAGTTTATCAAGTGATGAAGTAGGTCCACCCTCATAACATGCAGCAATTTGCAGTGTATGGTAGGTCCACATTTATATATATACACGCATGCAATGCGTGCGCCTCCAGCCCAGATCGAGCCACTGCAAGTCTTCAAATTTTATGGAGTTTATATTATATCTCCCACATTACGTACGGGTCAGAAATCGGCACCCACACATGCATGCAGATCTTTTCCTCCTCTTCTTATTCATTTCTTGTGTGGATCACAATAAAATCGATCGATCAGGATCTCGTCACTCTTGAACCTTGATGATGCCCTCCATTAATACTCACTGCAACTAGCTGTATGTAGTATATATATGTGTGTCTCTGATCTCTACACATGTATATCCGATAAAGCATAGACAATAGAGTATGTATGTGTAATATAGACACACAAATGTGTGAACAGTCACTACTATTTATAGAAATGTCCCTTTTTTTCAAGTCCGCTCAATCTAGAGCGGCCACTATAGTTTCCAAAACGACCCGCACGTAGAAATTGATTTATATGGGTAGCTAATATTTTCAGCCACCTCTACAAATAATTTATTTGTGGGGTGGCTCTAGATCTAGCCATCTCTACAAATTTATTTCTAAAGACAGCTCAGTAAAATTATATATTTAAATTTGAATTTTTTTAAATGATCTTAGATAGATAAACTACCAAAAACAAAAGTGGTAGATGTAAAAAAAGTTATAGAACATTTTTATTTGAAATCATCTATCCATGGAAATTTATGTTTAAAGTTCTCACATTTGAAATTCAAAAATTTAGATGACTTTAATGGAGAAATGATCAAAACAAAAGTTATAGACCTTGAAAAGTTATAGAAATTTTAATAGTTGACATTTTTTTTGATTTTGAAATCATTTATCCATTGAAAATTAAGTTTGAAATTCTAACATTTGACATTTGAATTTTTGAAACGACCTTGGATGGAGAAATGACCAAAACGAGCTCTGCGCCTCCAGCTCCGGCTCTGCTTGCGTCGCCGGGCCACTTTGCGGCTCTGCCTCTCTCTGTCCCTCCACGCCCATCAAGCAAGCTCGATGTCACGCCGCTGCCCCGTCAGCCTGTCCACCAGCCGCTGCGATTGGAGAGGAACACCTGCACCGACGATTTGAAGATGGAAGAACGGCCGCCACTGCCGTGAATTTCGGGTATATTGGGAATACCCGAACCCGTACCAAATTGCGAGTAGAGGAGCTTCGGGGCTGTTTTTGGATAGCAAAGTCTATTATCCGAACTTTTGAAAACCCGAAGTACCCGACCTGAAGTTTGCGGGTTACCCGAACGCCCGGGGTGATTCAACATGTAGTGATCGAGCTATGCTGTCAAAAAAAAAAAAAAAAGTACTTCCTCCGTCCCAAAATAGACGTCGCTATGGGAAGCGTGCGGTAAAACTTTTTCAACTTTAACTATATTTGTAGAAAATATGTGCAACATTTAAATTTTCAAATAAATTTGTTAAAAACTAGACTTAAAGATTTTTTCGATGATACTAACTACTTAATATAAATATAAATATTTATATATTTTAATATATAATTGTCGGGCGTAACTTCTCGAGCGAGAATGACATCTATTTTGGGACGGAGGGAGTAGTGAGCTAAATAGTGATATATGTAAATATATAAATAAATAACCTGTTGGATCCGATGAACAGTACAGTGTGGTGTGGCCTGGGCCATGCCCTGCCACGGCACGTGTACGACCCTGCAGTAGCTTGCTTTCTGTGGGAATTTGGGGTTCCACGTCCTCACAGCCCAACCCGTCACTTTTCTCTCATTTATCTACAAATAATAACCTCACGTGCTCATTTATGTTGGGAGTATATTTATATTACGTTTCCTGGCGAAGTGGCGATCCTGTTCAGCTGTGCGACTGATAAATCCAGATGATGTCCTTTTCTAAAGGAAAATATTGTATCATGACTGATAAGCGGTTTTGATGAGTTCAAACGAATTAGAGGATATTTATAATCTAATTCTGTATGTTAGAAGACAATTTTGTTATAAGGAATTATGGACTATTTTCAAATAATCTCAACCACTTTTATTCTTTCTTTTTTTATTGTTCGCGTAGAGCAAGCCCGCAACGACGATTGGTGGGAGCTAGAGCGCTGTGGGGACCTTGTAGCTGGCATAGCAGCAAGCGTAACTCACCTAGCAAGATGACCTCTGCTCCGCTCCGATGCCGGCAACATTGGTAGGGTCCACAAAGTAGGGGTGCAAATTGGAGACAACTAGGTGCACCTCCAAACCTTTTAGTACGAGTATTTATACTTAGTTCTCTAAATTTTTAAAGTAGTAGTACAAATATTTAAAATAAAAAGATTCGGAGGTGCACCTAAAGAGATCATTTCGGAATGGGATATACATCCCATATATTGGATCAAATAAAGACTCTGGGCTTCCATCAAGCCACTACTATATCGATTTCTTTAGAATTGAGGATATTTTAACAATACCCTTTAAAGGATGGTTAGTCCAAGACGCGGAACAACAAAGTTTTCTTTTGGAGAAACACTATTACCCCTTTGCACCCTTACTACAGAGCTATCTCGGGCACACAGGACATTTCTTATAGTAGCTTCTCTATATCCTCAAAAGTAAGAAATGAATAAAATAATCAGTGCGGTGTTTTACCGTAAATAACCGCAATTTCATAATGGTTCTGGACGAATTATCTAGCAAATCCTACGTTTTAGCGGTGTCCCACAACAGAGTTTGTTAAAAAAAGGAAAAAAAAAACATCAGTGAGTAGTCATCATGATCTCCGGTGGTGAATGCCTGTTTGCACACCGATCAGTGGACCAAGATCGATTGGAAAGAAAGGGGTATGGCAGAGTGTGTTGTGTGTGGACGAAAAGTCCTACAGAAAAAAAAAACCCCTGTACTTGTAGCCAATCTATCTATACTATACCTATATAGAGAAATCCTAGTATGGAGTTCTCTCGACATGTAAGTATGCCACCTCGCCAGCCTCACTAAGACCATGTCATCATCCAAAGGCAGGCTCCACTATTTGAACTAACCAAAAAATGTTATAACTCACAAACCAAAAAACTAAATTAAATTCCAATTACACCATTGAATTACTTTTAATAAATCCTTCAAAACAAGATTTTATATGGATATATTTTGATAAAATTACAGACAGACTCCACTGATCGTAGTTGGCATAGAGTAAAGTAAAAAATAAAAAAAAAGAATGAAAAAAGAGAAAAAGAAAGAAAAAAAATAGGAGAGTGATAATAATATTCTAACTCATAGATTTCTCCTTTATACCCACGGCAATGCACGGGATATGACGCGTGAAGGACAAAGTTAAAGGGATTAAATCATCTACCATGGATTTCCTCAAATAAATTATTATATATGTTTTTTTTACATTATCAGAAGTTATCCTTCAAAAAACATTATCAGAAGTTGTCACCCGTCCAACATATCTAAATATTTCTATTCGATATTGGTTCAGCTTGGAGTTTAAACATAAGATACTCTGTTTCATATATTTAAGTTCTTCGTTACTAACTCTGTTTCTAACCTGCATAAAGTGATTCTCCTCAATAGCTAATTGTGATCAAATTTCTTAATGATTACAATTCAATCATTTAACAATACCATTTTCTTACCTGTGGCAACGCACGGGGAATCCCTCACTTATATACATCAAGTCAACAAGTGCAACTCTCCGTAATTAGGAAACAGACTATTAATATTAAATGAAAGAAAAGGAGGCTCTCTTGCATTTAATCGCGTGTCATCGACCACCCATATCCATACTGATACTACTGTTAGCATAATTCGATTGCTGTTGTTGTTGACCCCCACACTGGTTATGTCATAGATATAAGGTTAGATTTCCAGAGAATACACTATTTTCAGAGGCGGACGTCTTAAGAGACTTGTTTCTATTAATATATTTTAAGAGAAGGTAGATTACAGTACTATTTTTAGAGGCGGACGTTTCTATTAATATATTTTAAGAAGGTATTGTTAGGAGAAACAAATTGTTAGGAGTCAAGACAATAATAGTCAGCAAAAGTGCATATTCGAAGAATGTTGAATTCCAGATTATATTGCTGACTAGAATCATCAAATGGGGCCAGGCACAATTATAAACGGATAATCTCTCTCGAAACATAAAAAAAAAAAAAAAAAAATTCACATTCTGCAATAACTTGATAAGTCCACTCCGATTCTCTTACATTCAGAAAGACTTATCCTTAGCTAAAGCCTTTCTTTTTAAGGCAACCACAATTGTAAGTCTACACAGATTGTCATCGTATTCTGAATCTCTGAGTTAGAAAATACGGTATCCCAACGTCAGATATGGTCACATCAAACGACCAGCGTAGCATGCTCGAGGATACTCATGCTGCAGCTGGGGCCACTGGACAAAGAACTGGTCAGCTATCCGTAGCTTGTACAGCAGCAAACCACTCAATGACAGCTTCTTCACTCTTGCAATGCTTTCAATGTAGAAAATGGAGGACCATCCCAAACCAAGCACCTACAGAAAGACATCAACAAGTAGAAAATATTGATCAATGGCACAAGCCTAGTGTCAAGTAAGCAAGCATAGATGCTAGGCTGTTTCTTTAATAACTGAAGCTAGGCTGTGAGGGCTACCTTCAGAAGGAAAGCTGAGATGCATAGAGGAAAGCATGTCCCTGGACCATTGCAAAATATCTGAAGGAGTATCACAAAACATTAGTGTTTGAACTCATGCTGCAAATAGCTACCATAGCTTGATCTAGGAACACACCACTTGTGGTCTGATTCTTACTACTAGCCACATAGCATGCAATGTGGCTAGTAATGTTGTTGCGATGGATGTAATATAAGACTGGCCTACTTCACGACTACGATATATCTGCATGAAATGAGCGTTCTCGGCAGTCTTCATTCCATCGTTCTGCAAAGGCACTAAATATAATCATATTCCATATTTTAAATAGCCTAGCAAGTTCCCAACATAAATCATTGGATCAATATGGAACATAATAATTGACCTCCACCTTAATAAGTGATTGTTCATAGACCTGTGCCTTTTGAAGACTCATGTTGTCAGTAAGTGCAGCCACATAGTATCTTGGTGTAAACCTATCCTTATGAAGTGTTGTTACAATATTCATCATTTCTGCGGTATGCCCTCCTAACAACCAAAACACAAAATAATACATGTTTCATCAAGCTACATGTCTTACAACTTAGACACTTGATAACTCAAAGAAAGTACCAAATGATCTGGCAAGAGTGTGCAGAGGAGTCCAGTAAAATGTTATAAATACTAGTGATCCAATGTGTTAAAATAGAATATAATTTCCCAATGGGAAAAAGGAAATCCAAGAGAAAAAATAATGCATAAATATAATGATTACTAAGAGATATACAAGTGTGTTTTGGAATATACTATAACAATGATGAGATCCTGACAGTTTTAATACTGCTATCAAACAGGCCAATACATGCTAAATAGGGTGAAAAAGTATATGCAACTAAGACAAGATTTTGTGACACTAGCAAATTGGCATCAAAGATAGCATTTGCACATGAGCACAATAAACTGAAGGAAGTCAACCAAACTGCAAAAGGATTATTTAAAAATGCACCCTTCTTTGAATAGAAGCTGGAGCTGAAAAATCACTAGTAGAGGCCACAAAAAGGGAACTCCTAACTCAGTTCAGGGTCATCAGAGTGGCACAATGACCGCGATCATTCCTAGTGTACATCATATATGTGCTATCTTAGTTGACAAAATCTATCTTATGAACTTTGCACATGGCACGAATATAGAAACAAGTAATTTAACCATGCACCAAACTTGTATAAATTGTGACAATGCCCTCTAGAAAGCAGAACTGCTGCAGCACAGATGCTATGGTTGACTGGGAGCAATAATGTTCCTGGCCAAAACAAGATTTTGTCCCACATTGTCTTCGTGACAGTCTATCATGATCATGTCAGTAAAAAGCCAATTCCCATATACTGAGACCAAGAGTTGTGCTTTCATTACAATAGAAGAAGATCAACTAGCATATGAAGTTGCAGTTACCAACAATTGTCCAGTTACACCTTTGAGTACTGTTTTATATACCCAACCGTATCTAAAACTTTTCCATAAGGTATTTGACAGGCAAGACCACGATACATACTCACCGGAGCCAAGGACGATCAGACAACGCAATCCGGTGGTGTGCGGCCTTGACGCTGGTTTGCCATTGTGCCACAGCACATAGAAAAAGCGGACTGAGAGCACAGAGACGAGTACTGGAAGGGCATAGCAGGCGGCCACCATGGCATTGAGACCCATCTGCATCCAGGTAGAAGAGCATGGAACAAGTTTACACATCTATCTACAATATTACTTCTTATTTGGCCAGTGTCACCTTAACCAAAGCACGAATATGTAAGGCACAAGGAATTCATGTCAAATTCAATGGTTCATCTAGTCATTCAT
The DNA here is from genome assembly GCA_015847255.1 of Hyparrhenia diplandra. Taxonomy (NCBI): domain Eukaryota; kingdom Viridiplantae; phylum Streptophyta; class Magnoliopsida; order Poales; family Poaceae; genus Hyparrhenia; species Hyparrhenia diplandra. The sequence continues at coordinate 71,085 of JADLZK010011887.1, read as the reverse complement.
GTGAAACTATAAACAGAAAAGATTAAAACCATATTCCATATTCAGTACGGATGACATGTTGGAAGCCATGGTACTCTAGTCAACTGCCATGGCCTATTGCTTAGATTCACAAAAACAAAGCTCAAAGGGGACAACAAAGTCACCTTGCTCAGTGTTTCTTGAATCCAAGCGCTGTTGAAGGTTACATCTGTTAGAATGAAGGTCCAGACATTGTCGCAGACCCTTGCAGGTGTGCAGATGACCCTGTACAGAAGCAATGAAAGCATCACAAATCTAGTCTGATAAGGATTCAAATGCCAAAATAAAAATAAATACTTAGTACTGAGCTGGAAAAGCTACCAGTCTGAAACCAAAAATGTACAAGACAGTAATGACAGGAGAAACAATAACAAGAGAATAAATGTGACAAACCCCTATTTTTTTCCCATCGTCGGAAGGAATGGAATTGGTTCTAGAATATAAAATAAAGTTATCAGTTTCTATCTGCGAAAAATAACTAATTTAATGTGTGACTGAAATGTTTCAAAAAAAAAAAAAAAAAAAATGTGTGACTGAAGAAGTAAAACATCTTTCTGTTTTTCAATCAATGAATAAATGCATTTATATCATGTAACAAAAGGAAATATGTTGAATTTTAAACTGAGAAAATGCTAGCCCATTCATTTGTAGGTGGCACCAGTATTTATTTATTTATTTATTCTATTCATACGACAAACCGATGCCTTTCCTAGCCCCTGCCTGTGAGGGATCCAGATAACTCTGCCCAGTATCCAGATGGTACTGTTGATATTTCAGATGAATGCAGAGTTGGAGATTTCAGATTTCCACAGCAAAACTGAATGAATACATACGAGCTGCCAGATTGGTGCTTAAAGTTGCTAAATACAACAAGAGAGCAATCTAAATAAGATCAGTACTCCCACAACTAGTGCAACCAAATGCAACTCAAAAGAGTTCATTCTTCATCGTGCTGCCCAGTAAGTAAATTTGAAGTTAGCACAAAATGGTCCTTTGTAGTGATACTGATACCAGCTGTGTCTTTGTAACTTTGGAGCTATATCATGTACAACTGATTTAGCATGAAGATGAAAAGTAATGAAGTATAATAGCTGTAAAAACAGTATGACAGAAGAACACAACTGAGCATATATTACAACTGAAGTATCAAAATTCACAGCAGCGCGCACAGACATGTGGAAATGAGAACTGGAAAAATATTAACGGGCATGTACAACCATATTTAATGGTGCTAGTGATAATATTACTACAGTTCAAGGCCTGAAGAAGCACAGCTCTAGCAATAGCAAGCAGACTATATGAACCTGTAAATTGGTGAACAAAATGCAGACAAATAGGAGGCACTTGAGGCTTCAGGTGTATTGAATTAACAATCACCTACTACTTTACACCAAGATAGAGTATGCAGGTCTGTCCAATGTGCAGCACCAAACAGATCCTACCAAGACAGGCCACAGGCTTGTATCCCAGGATTAACCGCAAAATACACAACCATGAATGGTTACTAATTGAGCTCCCTTACTAATTACCAAACGCCTGTCGTATACACAGAGAGGGAAGGTAGGGGGGGGATACAGGCAGTAGATAAATTACTAGTAAAAACTAGGATAAGGCAAGGTGGTGAAGCAGATGGATGCAATAAGAAGACAAGAACATTACCGCTAAAATGATATGATTGATTTACAGCCGTAAACCGGGTCAGGTATCTATCTGAGTCTGCATCCACCAGGAATCACCTCGACCAAACGAACAGAAAAGATCAATCAAAAGGCTCAATCTTGTTGACCGGGCTGAGTTGGGAGCCGTGTTATTCAGGGCAGGGAGATGAAGACCAGAGTGGCAGCACTCAGCAGCAACGACGGCGGCGCGGTGGTGGCCGGCAACAGTTTGGGGGCAGCGCTCGGAGGCGGAGGGGGCAGCAGGGGGGAGCTGGGAGGAGGGACGTGGAACAGCCCGGCGGATCCCCTCTGTGATGGGGGAAGAGGATTCACGATGGGGGAGCTGCCGTACCTGCGGTGTGTCAGTCGCCGGCAGGGCAGCCGAGAGGAGGAGAGGCAGACGGATCTTGGTGATGTCGCCGCACTCTGGCTTACAAGATTGCTCTGAGCACTGAGAGTTGATCTGGCAATGCCGGTGTAACACGCACGACGAATTCTTGCAGCTAGTTTTCAGTTCTGAGTATCACTTCTGAACTTTTTGATCCAGTTAAGAGGAATCAATTCAGAGCAGACATGTAGTACTGGTATTCGATCTTGAACTTCGTAGGGGCAACTGAATGTTCATCAGTGCTCGATCAAACCAACAAACAAACAGTTGCAGGTGTGAACTTTAGCTTGGCCAAGCATAGTCCAACTGTCCTATCTATACATTCGAGGGTGATCAAAATTCTCAGATCACCATGACACCATCTAGTTTGCAATGCAGTACAGAATTTGCCGCAGGTTCAGACTGACAGACTATAAAATGCTCACTCATCCCATTCCATCCATGTTACTCCATCTGGAAACTTCATTAAGTTATTCTCATCAAAACTCGATCCAACTTCTCACGAGTTTAAACATACTCCCTCCGTATCGGTAAAGTAAGTCGTTTTGAAAAAGTTTTTGATCAAACATTGAGAATATAAATTAGAGCTGTGACTTGGACCATGCCATTTAAGGGCGGGTCATGGTATGGATTTTTGGCACGACCCGAAGCACGGCACGATACGAAATATTTTGAACCGTGCCGGCACGACACGAATAGGAGGGTCGTGCCGTGCCTAGAATCTCGACACGACTGGCTACATGGCACGGCCCGCATTTTGGGCCGTGCTTGGGCCGGCACGACACAAATGTGACACGTACACACTTTTATTACTCTACGTAATTTTATAGCATTTACTGTACTACCTCTCATCTAATATTTAAATAGATTATGAAAATTATTAAAACTTCATTAAAATAGTATACACAAGATACATATTTTTTATATCAGACCACAAATTAAAAAGAGATCGTAGTGGAGATATTTTGAGGGTCCGTGCTTGGGCCGGCACGACGCGAAGGTGTGGCGGCGTGCCAAGGGCCGTGCTTGGGCCGAAGAAAAAAAATTTGCCGTGCCATGTCGGCACGGCCTGATGTGCTTTCCGTGCCTAAAGGGCACGATCTCAAGCGACACGAAGCATGAGAGGGCCGGGCCGTGCCGGCCCAGCACGGCCCAAGTCCCAAATCTAATATAAATCATCAATAACTTTTAAGTTGTTGAGTTTGTAAATGTGAAAATTATATGAATAGATTTGTCTAAAAAATACTTTCATAAAAGTATAAAATATAAATATATCATATTTCCATAAATATTGTTATAATAACGAGATATCAAAGTTGTGTTTTGGAGACCGTGTCACCGTCCTAAACGACTTCTTTTACCAATATGGAGGGAGTATAGGGAACTTGCCTGATAAACTGTCAGCCGGACCCTGAAATGGAAGGGACAATATTCATTAGATTTTTTTTTTTTAGATAATGGAAAAAATTTCGGCTCCAGCCTTCTTCTATTAAGAAGCAGCCTCGGTTCAAACTTATTACAGGAACACACGCATGGTTAAAACTTATTACTGGTTCAAATCTAAAGTCTAAGATGGTAAATGAAAGAGAAAGACCATCTGTTAGATGCGAAGAACTCCATGACTCTTGATTCTAGTAGCTTGCAAGTGTCAAGAATCCATTCCTTGGCGTCATTCGAGCGCTACAATAGAACCAGGGGCCAAGCCACGTTGTGGCTTGTGGGTGCCCAAGCACCCTCAAAAGTTTGAAAATCCACTAATAAACATACTGTCTATCGCCAAGGAATGTCTACACTAGCATACTGGTTCTAACCATTAATACTAGTAACAAGTAATCCTCTCTATGTATCATTATGTGGATGTGCATTTATCATCCGTCCGGACATGAAGTCCATACAAGTCACTAACAGTTTCCAAAGTGCCTGTGGTACATTACTAACTCCTGTGCAAAAGCCCTCTCACCACACTATCTTTTGGTCCAAGTGATACATTTGTTGGTTCCATACCTACATTAGAAAATAGAACAAAGAACTGATTACTAAGCATGTTTGAAATCAACATGGATCAGGTAAAAATACAATTAGTTAGGTTGTAAATTGTAACCATGTAAAATAAATTAATCCAGAAATCCCAAGAACATAGTTGTGTTTTCTTTCATGGTTTTTTTTTTGACAACAATGTTTTCTTTTATGGTTAACAATGAATCACAATGTTCATGGAAATGCACATTAGCAAGTATCAAGTATCGATGGAAATCAACAAGTCTGTAGCCATTTAAAAATGCAATCAAGATTGTAATATTGTAAAAACCCAATCTAGTATATTATGTAAACTAAAAAGCAGGTGGAATTCTCCATACAGCAGCATACAACCACAACAACATTAGCAGATAGTAAGCAACTAGCTCGCCAAACAGATATTTATAAAAGCACCTTTTTTTTTTTTTTTTTGAGCATGCCAAAATAGCAGAACTCCCTTGGAATTTCATCTACAGCCTGGACATGACACATGCATAGAACAAAGTGCCCAAGTTCTTCAATAATTCCTTCAGTCTTTGGATCTTGTTAGCCTTAACTTGTTTACTTATCTGTATTACAAAGAACAGAGGCAAGTGAGTGAGCAATAACTTATATTTGTACACGATCATTTAGATAGTAGTTATTGTTAAAATGACTTCCTAAGAGAAAGAAACCTAATGTATGTATACTGGTTATTTCTTACACTAGAACATCAGGGGCGCATTGCGCGCCCTATCATGGATATTATTTAGTGTGCATCATGTTTTCTATAATCATGCTTAAAACTATAGCCCTCCTGCCATCTCTGATTACCAACCATGCAATATTTTATTCTAAAGCTTCAGGCAAGAGCCATCGAAGGTCATTTTGAGATGCTTACCAGACAACATTATTTGGGACGATTCATGCGGAGGTACAGCATGAAGGAAAAATGTAAAATTGTGTTAGCACTCAGCGTTGATTCAGGCAGCACTTTGATTCAAGGATGGAAACAGTTGTAGATGGAATACAGGAATTAGAAATACATAAGAAATTGCATCACCTGGCAAAGGCTGAGATAGCTTATCGTTCTTCTCCTGGACGCTACCACCAGATATGAACAACACTCGTTCAACTCTCCTTGGAGATAACTGCAAACCACCAAGGAAACACATATATTCCTTGGCAGTTTACATAAACTGCCAAGAAATATATGTTTCCTTGAGCGCAGAGTAGAACCGCCAAGAAAACTATATGCATGCACAAGTTCATTGAACAGTACTGCGTATCTGAAGGAACGTCAACTTCTGACGCAAACTTGCAACGCGACGACTCGAGCAAGATAGAGATTAGAGAGCTAATAAGTAAATCCTATGTACGACTATGTGTCAACTAGCAACACGTTGTGAGATGCCTTCGTTGAAGTCTCAAATCCTAGTCTAGATTTGTAATACTATAAACTAGCTATCTATAGCTAGCCTATCATAGCTATAGGGCTTCCAATGGTCGATGCATGCTCCCCAAGTTTAGTGCCTATAAATTAAACTTGGTGGGGGCAACTGATGTAGTACTGGTATTCTTGAACTTCGTGGGGGCAACTCAATGTTCAGTGCTCGATCAACAAACAACAGTTTTGCAGGTACGAACTTTGGTTTCGCCAAGACATAGTGCAACTGTCCTAAATACACATCCGAGGGTGATAAAAGTTATCATATCACCATGGCACCATCTAGTTCGCAATGAAGTACACAATTTGCAGCATCTCTAGAGGTTCAGACTAATATAATAGACTATAAAATGCTCATTCCATTCCATGTTACTCCATGACCTTTCACCTTTAGAACAGTCATTACAAGACCTTGCCCCTTTAGCAATACGAGTGAATACTTTCAACATGACCTTTCACCCTTAGAACAGTCGACCATTAGAACAGTCATTACAATAATGATTTGGCTTGGCCCTCTACAATATTTTTTGTCATTACAAGACACAGGTTGAATATGTGCTTCCTCTTCAAGTTAAAGCCGAGTACCAATGAACCACATGCGCAACTTCATTGAACAATGCTGCGTGTCTGGAGGAACGTCAACTTCTGATTTCTGACGCAAACTTCCATTGTGTAACGCGACGACTGCAACAAGATAGAGCATTAGAGCTAATAAGTAATCCTCTTCTCTTTATGTAACGTCAACTTGTAACACTGCACGTTGCAAGATGCCTTTTTGAAGCCTCAAATTTAGTCTAGATGTTTATAATATAAAGCTAGCTTTATATAGCCGAAGTTTAGTGCCTACAATAAATAGCTACCATGATACAGGAGCAGAAATAGTCAATTGACCTTGCCTGTTTGCCCAACTCGATCCATTTCTAGCATCATCTCGATCGTGTCATCTCAAGTTTTACTTATTAGTAGGTTTGCTGCTGATCCCATCCAAGAAAAGAGAAACATGGCTTCAGCTGCTGCCGCTCTTAAGGAGGCCAGCTTGGTCGTCGCCGTGTGCGTCGCGCTGCTCCACTCTTCGCTGGGACAGCAGCCGCCGCCACCATCACTGGATTGCCCTTACACAGGGCAGCAGCCACCGCCCTCGCCACCGCCTGCGGTGCCAACGCCCACGCCCACGCCGACCCCGACGCTGACGCCGGTGCCAGCGCCCCTGCCGACCCCGATGCCAGCGCCCACGCCGGCGCCGGCACCTGCCAACAATTGCAGCTATAGTGATTGCGCTTCGCAATGTGATCAGTCATGCCGAGCCACTAGCTCCGCTGGTATCGCAAGCTGCGAGCACAGCGACCACGTCCCCGCCTTCAACGCGTGCTACGAGAGCTGCACGAGCCAAGCCTGCCCTGGCAAGTCGTGCGTCCACAGTGGCTGCAGCTTCGGCGACTGCTCATCCTGCCACAACCGCAACGCAAAGCAGCTGCTGCGAACAGTGCGGCAACGCTGTTAGCAGCTCCGACCCCGTTTACCAACGTTGCGTAAGTTACTGGGAGAGGTCTGTGGCGTACTGCGTCATGAGCTGCCAGGACAGCTGCTCCAAGAATTGTACCTAGCTAGGGTGTGTAAGAGATGAGATGCGTATCGCTTGCACTGTTTTGGATCCCTAGGTTTGCTTGTGTGTTTGGATTTGGATTTCCCCGGCCGTTAGTTGGAACATTTGTGTTTTCCAGTTCTAAATTTCTTGTCATCTCATGTCCGAAAATAATATATGTGTGGTTTCCTTAAAAATTTTATCACGGGCAGCATTCCTTAAAAAATTGCCAGTGTAGATGGATTTACAGTGACAGTTTTACTTTAAGAAAACCACAAATGTAAACATTTACATACCGACGGTTGTTAAAAACTGTCACAAGACAGGACCGGCCCAGCCTATAAGGGGTCGGGCGGCCCAGCTGGCCGAGCTGGCCCATGAGAGGGGGTGGGCGCACCCGCCAGGGTGGCTGCTGTCACACCCCAAAATTTTTGGATTTTGGGTTGTGAATCGAAAACACTAAATTCATTTTTGAGCTTTCCGTTTAATCTGTCATTATAAGTTTCTCGAAACCCTTAGACTCAACTTCAAATCACTTTTCTATGATCGAGTAACATCAATCCGTCACTCAAACCTTTTCGTGAATTTTTCCGGCTTTTCTAGAGTTATTTCTCGCTTTCATGTGAGCCTTTTCTTTTTCTAGATCATCTCAAATATCTTTTCATGAGCTCCAGATACTTTATTTGGCTTCATCATGATTCAAAGTGTCTCTGGGAATTTTCCCTAAGTTTTCGGAGCCATTAGGTATCTTTCAGGGGTTTAAATATTAATTCTAGACTTTTCTAGAATTATCTTAATCCTGAAATTACTTAATTCCGAGAATAATAATAAAACCTAATCCTATTCTAATTCCACTCAAAGCCTACCTTTATATTGTCTTCTGGAATCAATTGTTTAGTTTCCGAACTAAACTCTCTCATTGTTTCCCAAGATCTCTCTTTTGCTCTAAATAAATATTTTATTTGAGCTATTTTTGCTTGGACGTGATGATCCAAAGAAGCAAGCCATCGGACCAGGATCGGCATCTTCGAGTCGTACTCGATCCCGACTTCGCCGCACGCCGCCGCCGCACCTGTCCTTCTCGTGGCCGGCACGTTTCTGTTTCCATCTAAAATCCAAGCTACTCTCCATCTATAAATAGCGCTGAGCTGCTGCGTTGGTTTCTTTTTCTCCACAAGCAATCTATCGATGCCCGTGCCCTAGTAGATGGTGTCAACGCCGTCTCGTCTGATTCCGGGCAGAGCCATGGCACCGTCGTCGTCAAAGCGTGGTGTACCATCGCCTGATGCCATTGGAGGGACATCAGCATCTCAAACAACCGTGCGCCGCCACTGGTTGCCATCCACGCATCGCCGGCTCTCGTCCCCGTCACAGCTCTATGTACGGTGATCATCCTATTTTCTTTATCTTTTTATCTGCAAGTTCAGCTAGCCGTCATCCGTGTACTGTGCTTGTAGAGATCATCTCCGGCCATACGTCAATGCCGTGTCGGTCACCATAGTTTCACGATGAAACTTTCATCTACTGCAGCGCTACCTCGCTTCCCTTGCTGCACTGTTGCGTGCCGCCGCTGCCATCTTTGAAGCCGGGCACTGCCTCTGATGTCAAGAGTCGACCATCCGAGCTCGAGGTTGACTTCCTGTTGTGTAGAGCTGTGCGGTCGGCTACTGCCCCCATGGGTGGGTCCAGCTCGCCGCCGTGCGGCCTGGAACCGTCGCCGGCCGGATGGCCCAGCCCCAGGCGAGTCCCTCTCCTTCGACGTGTGCTGCATCAGCATGTACAGCAGCCATGGATGCGTGCGTTCACGTGAACAGACCAAGAACGAGGACCGCTTGTGAGTGTTGAAGATCGGAAGATGATGACCGGAAGCAACATATGAGAAAGTTGGAGCAACTATAAAAGGCAAGTTTAGTTTTGGTATATGCTAGCTTTAAATCATGATCTTATAGCTTACTTAATGTTTATGCACTGAAACGTAAATATGAATTGTTCAACAACATTAGGATTTGTCTGTGACAGAGATCCGGGTATTACAGTACAGCTATGGGGGTTATATGGCTCCGACATTAGTTCCCTAGAGATCATTTTTCTAGCAACCTTGGAGGATGTGCCGAATTAGATATAGTATGCCCCCTATCCCGTTAATATGTGAGTATAGGCTTTGCGAGTTATGTGCCACATAGGAAGGGTGGGTTCTATGTCGGCGACTTAGCTGCCCCAACTTGTTAGACGAACCTTTGGGGGCTTCTTAGTGGTTCCCGGTGTTTGGGTCTAGCTAACCTTTGCATTTGGGGGTCACGACTCGTAGTGAAAGTGTACACCTCTCTGGCAGAGTTTGAAAAACTAGTATACTAGCCTTGCCCAAGGTCACGGGCGGCCCCGAACCTTTACATTAAAGATGATGACTTTTGTTGCTAAATTGTTCATGGTTTATCGTTACATGCTTTACATTATTTATGTTATAATGATCATGGGTTTAGGATAAGATATTGCCTTGCTATTCTTGCGGAGTTCGACATGGACTCACTCTTGCTATTCCCCACACCTCGGGTGAAGTTTAGGCTTGTGGTCAACCAGGTCGGTCGTTTCTCGTGGAGTCTACACAAGAAGATCGGAGTGTCTTTCCGCCCGCGCTAGCCGAGGTTATTTTTCTTGTATATTATGTTCGATATTTTTTTAAGCATTGTGAATTGATACTACCATTTTACTTGTGGCTATATGTGAGATTGACTTCCGGGGCTCACATATGGTGTTCATTCGGTTTTGTTCTTAAAACCGGGTCTTACAAGTGGTATCAGCTCGATCTTGATCAACGCAAGCCTAGTTAGATTGGTCGCTTTGTTAAGCTTATTTTGCCATAAAACTATTTTTTTACAACCTTGTCCTTTGAATTGACTATTTCTCAATCCTTGTCCATTTGTCTCCTCCTTGAATAGCTTCCTTTGAGCTATTAAATTTCTTATCTCCTTGGACTTTTAATTTTGTTGTTTTATTAAAAGAAAAGATTCCTGGTCTTACTTTGCTCGAAATCTCGATGGCCCTTCATCATCTATAATCCACATTTTAGGATGTCCGCCATTGCTACAAGAAGCACGAGTAGTTTTGATGTTGTGATGCATGCTTGTTATGTTTGTTGTATTGCTTGTGTGTTGTCCCTGTTCTCGTGTTCCAAAGGAGGACTAGAAGATTGTCTAAAGGATTAGCTCAATCTCTGTTAAGTGGGGTAGCGTCCGCTACTATCATCAATCTCAAGAATCTCAAGTTTGAAGATCTAAAGAACTAAAAGATCGATCTCTATATCTTTCTTGTGACCAACCCTTACCTTCCTTGTCAACTTTTCTCCATGACTATACATCACATAGTGTGAGGACCCAAGGATCAACCTTCATCATTACAAACAACACCATCTTCAATCTTCTCACCCTCTCCCACCATAGAGCTTGAAATAATCTTGAAGAACGATCTTCGTTTTCTTAGTCGTCATTTGGTTGTCCATGATCCATGTCTTATATCTCATCAACCTCGAATCACGGAAGCATGGTGGCTTGAAGATGAGCTTTATCTTTCTCCTTAGTCTCTCCGAATCTCGGGGCGAGATTCTTGTTAAAATGGGGTAGAATTGTCACACCCCAAAATTTTTGGATTTTGGGTTGTGAATCGAAAAACACTAAATTCATTTTTGAGCTTTCCGTTTAATCTGTCATTATAAGTTTCTCGAAACCCTTAGACTCAACTTCAAATCACTTTTCTATGATCGAGTAACATCAATCCGTCACTCAAACCTTTTCGTGGAATTTTTCTGGCTTTTCTAGAGTTATTTCTAAAACTTTCATGTGAGCCTTTTCTTTTTCTAGATCATCTCAAATATCTTTTCATGAGCTCCAGATACTTTATTTGGCTTCATCATGATTCAAAGTGTCTCTGGGAATTTTCCCTAAGTTTTCGGAGCCATTAGGTATCTTTCGGGGTTTAAATATTAATTCTAGACTTTTCTAGAATTATCTTAATCCTGAAATTACTTAATTCCGAGAATAATAATAAAACCTAATCCTATTCTAATTCCACTCAAAGCCTACCTTTATATTGTCTTCTGGAATCAATTGTTTAGTTTCGAACTAAACTCTCTCATTGTTTCCAAGATCTCTCTTTTGCTCTAAATAAATATTTTATTTGAGCTATTTTTGCTTGGACGTGATGATCCAAAGAAGCAAGCCATCGGACCAGGATCGGCATCTTCGAGTCGTACTCGATCCCGACTTCGCCGCACGCCGCCGCCGCACCTGTCCTTCTCGTGGCCGGCACGTTTCTGTTTCCATCTAAAATCCAAGCTACTCCCATCTATAAATAGCGCTGAGCTGCTGCGTTGGTTTCTTTTTCTCCACAAGCAATCTATCGATGCCCGTGCCCTAGTAGATGGTGTCAACGCCGTCTCGTCTGATTCCGGGCAGAGCCATGGCACCGTCGTCGTCAAAGCGTGGTGTACCATCGCCTGATGCCATTGGAGGGACATCAGCATCTCAAACAACCGTGCGCCGCCACTGGTTGCCATCCACGCATCGCCGGCTCTCGTCCCCGTCACAGCTCTATGTACGGTGATCATCCTATTTTCTTTATCTTTTATCTGCAAGTTCAGCTAGCCGTCATCCGTGTACTGTGCTTGTAGAGATCATCTCCGGCCATACGTCAATGCCGTGTCGGTCACCATAGTTTCACGATGAAACTTCCATCTACTGCAGCGCTACCTCGCTTCCCTTGCTGCACTGTTGCGTGCCGCCGCTGCCATCTTTGAAGCCGGGCACTGCCTCTGATGTCAAGAGTCGACCATCCGAGCTCGAGGTTGACTTCCTGTTGTGTAGAGCTGTGCGGTCGGCTACTGCCCCCATGGGTGGGTCCAGCTCGCCGCCGTGCGGCCTGGAACCGTCGCCGGCCGGATGGCCCAGCCCCAGGCGAGTCCCTCTCCTTCGACGTGTGCTGCATCAGCATGTACAGCAGCCATGGATGCGTGCGTTCACGTGAACAGACCAAGAACGAGGACCGCTTGTGAGTGTTGAAGATCGGAAGATGATGACCGGAAGCAACATATGAGAAAGTTGGAGCAACTATAAAAGGCAAGTTTAGTTTTGGTATATGCTAGCTTTAAATCATGATCTTATAGCTTACTTAATGTTTATGCACTGAAACGTAAATATGAATTGTTCAACAACATTAGGATTTGTCTGCGGACAGAGATCCGGGTATTAAGCTATGGGGGTTATATGGCTCCGACATTAGTTCCCTAGAGATCATTTTTCTAGCAACCTTGGAGGATGTGCCGAATTAGATATAGTATGCCCCCTATCCCGTTAATATGTGAGTATAGGCTGCGAGTTATGTGCCACATAGGAAGGGTGGGTTCTATGTCTGACGACTTAGCTGCCCCAACTTGTTAGACGAACCTTTGGGGGGCTTCTTAGTGGTTCCCGGTGTTTGGGTCTAGCTAACCTTTGCATTTGGGGGTCACGACTCGTAGTGAAAGTGTACACCTCTGCGCAGAGTTTGAAAAACTAGTATACTAGCCTTGCCCAAGGTCACGGGCGGCCCTGGAACCTTTACATTAAAGATGATGACTTTTGTTGCTAAATTGTTCATGGTTTATCGTTACATGCTTTACATTATTTATGTTATAATGATCATGGGTTTAGGATAAGATATTGCCTTGCTATTCTTGCGGAGTTCGACATGGACTCACTCTTGCTATTCCCCCACACCTCAGGTGAAGTTTAGGCTTGTGGTCAACCAGTCAGTCGTTTCCTGTGGAGTCTACACAAGAAGATCGGAGTGTCTTTCCGCTGTCTGCTAGCTGAGGTTATTTTTCTTGTATATTATGTTCGATATTTTTTAAGCATTGTGAATTGATACTACCATTTTACTTGTGGCTATATGTGAGATTGACTTCCGTAACTCACATATGGTGTTCATTCGGTTTTTGTTCTTAAAACCGGGTCTTACACTGCCCCCCTCCGTCACATCCTCATCGATTCGGATTTGGAGTAGAACTTTTGGTGTGCGGGACAAGCAAATAAAGGAAAACATTCCCCGCTCTAGCCCTCAGCACCAGCCGCGCGCCGCCCCCCCTGCCCCCTAGCTGCGCCGCGCGCCACCGGCGGGCGCCCGTGTCGCCGCCGCCCCTCCCGTCGCCGGCTGTAACAAAAACATATAGAAATATGAAAAATACCGCTAGCAAAAATAGTTTATGTACTACTAGCTAGTAGTGATGTGGATCTGAACCGCGAGAATCTGGATCTCTACCGATCAGCACAGGTCCTAAATTTTGTGACTACGATAAAATCATAGGATAAAATATCTTTTTATACGAATGGTATTAGCTAGTAGGCCTCCCTTCTTTCCTAAAAGGAGAAGAGAATAAGCTGGATAATAACGGGTACTGATGCTCAGACATAGATGCATGATTTGCAGGTGTTGAATGGTAGAAAAAGTTTTGTTTATCAAAAAAGAGTAGTATTTTTTTTTTCTCGTAAGGCTGTAAAAAACTTTCCAACTTTTCTTAATGCAGTACGGGCAAGTGCCTAGTTTTGAAAAAAAAAAAGTAGCATTTTTCCGATCTCATATAGAGAATCAATCACCACATGCTACTTACCCTTGACCAGTTCTTCCTCAAGTACCAACAATTAAACAACCATATCCAGAAGTTCATTAAACAGCACTGCAGCATGCGTATGAGTGAAGTGATCGAATCTGAAGCAACGTCAACTTCGGCGTGAACTTGCAACGCGACTACTAGAGCAAGATAGTACTCGAGCTAATAATAGTAAGTGCACTAATCCTCTTTATATATAAGTCAACTTGTGTAACGCGACGACTGGAACAAGATCAGAGCTAATAAATAACAATCTTCTGTAATAAACTAACTATACCAAGATCTTGCAAGATGATGCCATCGGTGACGTCTCAAATTTAGTCTATATATATAATATAAACTAGCTATAGCTTGGCTACTAGGGCACCTAATGACTATGCACTGTTGATTTAGCAGAGAATAAGATTCTACCCTTGTTTAGTGGTTATGTCAATTGATTGTTTTAGTAAGTTTGTATCGATGACTAGATCTAGATCTAGAATTATTTTATTAGTCAATAAGTTTGTGACGAAATTAAAACCACCTCACACTACCCGAAAAATCTTTTTTGTGTGCCTGGTATTTTGCTCTATAATATTTTTTTGCCGAGTGGTTTTTGGCCTTCACCGTACGCTAGAGGCACACAAAAAGGGAAATTCGGTATTGTCACCTACATGCTATTGGTGACTACATACGCCACTGAGTTCATACTCCACATCTCAAATTTCTACATCGCCGAGTTCCCCAGGACCCGCTAGCTCTCAGGCCTGGTGGTGAAGGTGGACACGGTTGCCTGAGGGAACTCGACTGCTCTTCCCTTCTATTGGAAGGGTCAAAATAAAGCCTGCCACACAACATAGTGACGTTGCCAGCATCTAGACCTTTTTTAGGTTTGGGTAATTAGTGAACACTTGTTTATGCTATACGTTCTAAGGATGATTTGAGCAAAACATTGGTATCATGGTGAAAAGGTGGCACATGGATGAAATGGTGAAAAGCTCAAGACGAAAGTAATCATAGGATTTATGTTTCACCGGAAGTTAAATGACCGAGTATAGGATGTATCCATGTGCTACTCGATCGGTAAGGTTATTCGAATAATAGAATTCTATGCATTAATTGCACTTTAGAAAGAAGTGATACTTTGAAAGCAATTGAAAAAACAATGGAAAATATTTAAAAACACTAACTATATATATAGCAGCTTATAGCGACATTTTTTCTGACGCTATAGATTAATTGGCTGTTATAGTGATGGTTATCCTTGGGGAACCAATTTAGAGTTAGCAACAATATTTGATGAAAAGGTATTATTGAAAAAAGAGAATGGTATTAGCCGGGCCTGTTTCAGCTAGAAAATCTGAGATCAGTCCCCTTGTAATGTCCATATTTGCAGCTAGGTTGCAGCATGATAGAAAATGTTTTGTTTACCACTAATGAAGAGAGCGTTCTCGATCTGGAACTGAGAATCAATCACCGTACGCCAGGCATGCCCTTGACTATATATATATTCTTCCGCGAGTACCAAGAAATATAACCATGCGTGAAACTGAAGGAACGTCAACTTTCTGCATTATGTCAACTTGTATACACGTTGCAAGATGCCTTGGGTGAACTCTCAAGTGTACCTTATATATCTTATAATATAAACTAGCTGTAGCTAGGGCTCTACTCCTTCGTCCCATGGAGTATGACGTTTTTGACTTTTGATCTTCATGTTTGACTATCCGTCAACTTCTGATGTAAACATGCAACGCGATGACGGGAGCAAGAAAGTACTCGAGGTAATTATTAATACTCCCTCCATATTGGTAACTCAAGTCGTTTCGAAAAGGATTAAGACAAACATTGGGAATATTAATTATGAATGACTTTTAAGTTGTTAAGTTTAGAAATGTGAAAATTGATCATATGAGTACATTTGTCTTGAAAAAGTACTTTCATAAAGATATAAATATATCACTTTTCAATAAATATTTTTTTATAAAAATAAAAAGTCAAAGTTATGCTTTAGAGACCGGAGACTGTGTCCAAAACGACTTGAATGGAGGTAGTACTACTCTTCTAACAGTATGTCAACTTGAACGCGACGACAGTACCAAGATGTAGCTAATAAGTAATCCTCTCTATGTACTATTATTGTTGATATTATCATGTCAATCTCCTATTTATGTTAGTTTAGATCAATTTCATGTACATTTTTATTATTTTATTGTTTTGAAGATGAATTAATCTTATCTTTGAATTGCGGTAAAATTATACAATCTTTCTATATGAATGGTATTAGTACAGGCATATACTCCCTTCCTTTTCCAAAAGGAGAAGAGAAGCTGTGTGCCGGGGTTACTGATTGATGCTCACATGGATGCTTTTGCAGGTTCATAAAACGTTTTGTTTATCTATAAAGAGTACCCATTAATTCCTGATGTCAAACAGAGAATCAATTACCATGCTTACCGTTGACTAGTTCTTCCTCGAGTACCACGACGAGCCACATGCACAAGTTCATTGAACAATGTATATAGTCAGCTTGTGACTGGGGCAAGATAGTAGTAGAGCAAATAAGTACATCCTCTTTATATATATATGTCAATAAGTAACATGTTGCAAGATGCCTTCGGTGAAGTCTCAAATGTGTAGCCTACCTTACATATATAATATAAACCAGCTATAGCTAGATATTCTAATGGTCGATGGGAAAGTTTGGTGCCTATAAATACCTAGCAAATAATCCAAGATACAGGCACCGATAGCCAATTGAGCTGTTTGCCACATTTGTAGCTTCTCGATCGATCGTGTCATCGATCTCAAGTTTTGCTTATTAGGTTGCTGGTCCCAGCCATACAAGAAAGATACATACATGGCTTTTTCAGCTGTTGCTGCTCTGAAAAAGGCCTTGCTCGTTGCCGTGTGCGTCATGCTGCTGCTCCACTCTTCGATAGGACAACAGGCACCGACGACGTCCACTTCCCCTTACACGAGCCAGCCACCACCGCCGCCTTCATCACCGGGTTGCCACACGGGGCACCAGCCACCGCCACCGCCACCTCCACTGCCGCCGCCGCCGCCTTCATCACCAGGTTGCCCTTACACGGGGCACCAGCCACCGCCACCCTCGCCAACGCCAGCGGTGCCAGCGCCCACACCGACGCCGACGCCAGTGCCAACGCCTGCGTCTCCGGCGCCGGCGCCGTCACCCACCAGTTGCAACTTTAGTGACTGCGGCTCGCAATGTACTCCGTCTTGCCAAGCCAGTTACCACCCCAAGAACTGCACGAGCTTGCTGGAAAGCGCCTTCAACGGGTGCTACGAGAGCGAGATCAACCAGACCTGCCCTGGCAAGTCCTGTGACCATAGTGGCTGCGGCTTCGGCAACTGCTCCTGCGACAACCCCCATGCAAAAGAGGCCTGTGATTTTTGCATTAAAAACGCTGTTGTCACAAGCCCCGGTAGTCCGTACTGGATGTGCCAGGATTACAACGAAAGGTATTTGGGAAACTGTATAGAGACCTGCGTGAACAACTGCTCCAAGAGCTGTCCCCGGCCGCCACCACCACCGCCACCAGTGCCAACCACGCCCACGCCGGCGCCAGCGCCGGCGCTGCCACCACCACCACCACCGGTGCCAACAACGCCCACGCCGGCGCCAGCGCCGGCACTGCCACCACCACCACCAGTGGCACCGGCGCCGGCGCCCGCGCCCGTCAACTGCACCCCCAGTGACTGCGCCTCGCGATGTACTCCGATCTGCCAAGCCAACAAAGACGCCTGCATCGCCAAGTGCAAGCACGACTACGACCCTACCGTGTGCTACGACATCTGCAGCCGCTTCTGCCCCGGCGACTCCTGCGCCGGCGCCAGCGGCTGCGGCTACACCCACTGCCCCTGCGACAACGCCAACGCAACCAAATGCTGCAATGATTGCGGCAACGGTATATACTCCAATTACCAGACTTGCTGGAATCAGTGCGACAAGGGTTTTGGGTACTGCATGATGAACTGCGGGGACACCTGCAACAAGAACTGCACCACCCCCGGCGCCTAGAGTTCTTGGTCTCTTATCAGCTCATCATGCGTGTCCAATAATATCGTGATCAGCAGTCTAGCTAATTAGTGTGTCAGTCCCCAGTGTCTAGCTAGTCTGAATATTTCTGTATGTTGATCACGTTTCATTCTACGATCAAATAAAACAAGCAGGTAATGAGCTTTGAGCTCTCTTTCTACTGCCAGTTAGTGTTGAAGTCTCTGATGCGATGTCGTGTATGAGAAGGATTGCATCGATAGATGTGGTAGGATAATTAGTACTATAACACAAGTCTCCAACTATTTTTTTTTAATGGCTGCTCAAGATCCAAGTTGCTATATTAAGTGTGGGGAACCCCTGTACGTGTGTATATATATATTGTACTACCGGTGAACGACCCGATCTCGAGAAAAATATATATACTGTACAAGGGACATGGCTTTTTTGACTTTGAGGTCACACGTTCAACCCTTCACCAGCAGCCTCCTCCCGCCGCTCAGCATGGATGTTCGGGTTCACAACCCACAACCCCTGGTAGCTGCCATGAGCCTCGCCTGACAGCTGGAGCTGTGCGAGTAGTACACGGTGCCCCCTCCTCGGGCCGCGCCTCGGGCTCTTCTGCCGGCGCCCCAGCGAACCCTGGTAGCTTCCATGAGCCTCGCCCGGCAGCTAAGCTGCGTGAGTAGTACACGGCGCCCCCTCCCCGAGGCGCGCCTCGGGCTCTTCTGCCGGCACCCCCAATGCGCCTGGCCCTGCCGGCCCCGCTGGTCGATAAACCAGTCACGCCGGGCACCATCACGATCGAGGGCCGCACGATCAAGAGCCTCACCCATGTGGAACAAGGGGAGATCCGTCGCCTCAGGCTTTGTTATAATTGTGACGAAAAGTTTAGCCGAGGCCACAAGCGCGTCTGCAAGAAATTGTACCTCCTATATGGCATCGAGCAGGACGATGACACGGTGCTCCCGGAGGACACCGGGGATGCAGCGCAGGAGGACGCGCCCGTGTTATATCCCTAGGCCCTAGCCGGGGTCCCCCTGATCGACACACTGCCGATCCGCGTTGGGCTCAGTCCCACGTCCCTCATCGCCCTCATGGACTCTAGTAGCACCCATAACTTCATCACGGTGGTCGCGGCCGACCCATCTGATCTGCCTATCCAACAACGACCCCGCCTCATGGCCATGGTTGTTAACGGCAAGCACGTCGTGTGCTTGGGCATCATCCACGACGCACCGTTATCCATGGGCGGTGACCCTTTCCCGGCTGCCCTCTTCGTCATGCCCCTAGCAGGCTACGACGTGGTCCTCGGCAAAACCTAGCTCGCCGGCGATGACGGACCGCGGCTACGAACTCTGTAGCCGAGGCCCTACTACCCTTGGACCCGAGGTCCTTGACATATGGTTTGAATTTAGCGTGTCCAATAATATGGTGATCAGCAGTCCAGCTAATTAGTGTGTGCCAGTCCCTAGTGTCTAGCTAATGTAGCTAGTCTGAATATTTCTGTATGTTCAACACGTTTCTACGATCAAATAAAAACAAGGTAATGAGCTTTGAGCTCTCTTTTACTGCTTGCTCTCATTTAGGGCCTGTTTGGCAGGGCTTCTTCGTGGCTCCGGCTCTTCCTTCTCTGGAGGAGCCCCGCCAAACGGTCTAGGAGGAGGAGCCGTTTAGAGCCGTATTTTTCGGTGAAAAAGGGAGGAGCCGGAGCCGTTTTGGAGGAGCCCTAATTTTGAGCTTCTCCAAAACGGCTCCGGCTCCTCTAGTGAAGCCTCTCCTGAAGAGCCTTGCCAAACAGGCCCTTAGTGCTGAAGTCTCTGATGTGCGCGCTATCGTGTATGAGAAGGATTGCATCGATAGATGTGGTAGGATAATTAGTACTATAACACAAGTCTGGAGCTATTCTTTTTTAATGGTTGCTCAAGATCCAAGTCGTTATATGAAGTTTGAAACCCTTGTATGTACTCCGTACATATATTGTATTATGGGTGACCGACCCGATCTCAAGAAAAATATATAAACTGTACAAGGGAAATGACTCTTTTGACTTTGTGGTCGCACTGACTATTTCACTCAAGCATGTGATAGTTCCCCATTGGTTTCAGTACAAACCCTTCATGCAACATCTTCATCTTTATATGGACCTTTTTCAACTGGTAAGACACCCATAGGCCACAGATTTATGTTATGTCTTATAGTAATTTCTGGTCCTTTTTATTAAAACTCAGAGTAGGGAATAAATACTATTTATGTATGAAACAATCCATCAACAGTATTATGCCCTCTTTGTTGAAGAGAACTTTTTTTTTTAAAAAAAAAACACACTTGAAAAAGACTCATTAGATAGAAATGACTGATCATTCCAACTTATTGTTGGCCGGTACTACTCTAGCCATGTTGGTTAAATTAAATGTTGAAACTCCGGTTTCCAACGGGATAAGAGAACCTCCGCCTGGGCGTTGCCCCAGGGGAGGATACGTGTGTTTCTGGCTAAGTGTGAATTCGATGCTCAATATTCAGTGGTAATAAATTTCATTCACCAACCAACAACATGAAGGATAGTGCCCCCTATTTATAGTTTACAAACAAGTGGAGATGCCAAGTTACAATTCTACCCTTCTGATGCCTAGCATATTCCGGTCTTTGTCTCTATTGCCTTGGGGCCTTCACGTCCTTTCATGTCTTGATTGAACCGCCTTAACTTAATGGGCCTGCATCCAGTCCGTTTAAAGCTCGACACTCCTTCGGTCCATCGGGCGTCGTTTCCGCCGGCCCGACCTCCGCTTGGACTCCGATGCTCGATTCCTAGTTCTTAGGCCGGATACCTTCGCGTGGGTTAGGCCAGTTCCCATGATGTCGGCGGAGACCTCCGCGTCCTCCTGCGCGTGGTGGATGAAACCCGGGGGAGCCGGCGGAGATGATACCTCCGCCAGCCCCGTGTCATCACGATCCATTTCCTGTGAGATTCGCAAGATAGTCGTGCGATTGAATGAGTTGATTAGTAGTTAGGCGACCCAAGTGCACCTCCACGTGCCCTTCAAACTGTCTAGACGAACACCTCCGCTATGTGCCCGGGACCGTGTCCCAACATTAAATGTATGAAATTCTACAGGTTTTATGGTTTGAATTTAACTACAAATTTTGCTAATTTGCTATATCACACAAAATGCCACAAACCTTAAATAAATAAAATAAAATGATTCGCAAACGTCGGATGGAAAACAAGCGGCTGAGATCAGACGCCATTATTTCCCCTGCTTCTTTCCGCCGTCCCACCCCTCAGATCGAACCGGTCGATGGCGAGCGGCGGCGGCGCATACCCCGTGCAGGTCCTCCACCTCCCCGGCGGCGGCAGCGGCGACGGCCACTGGAGCAATCTCGGCGCCGCCTACGCCGCCGTCACGTTCCTCCGACCGCAGGGGCAATCCCTAGTCCTCTACGCGGCGGGCCGCGACGCCGACGGCCAGCAGCAGCCGCGGGGGCGCATCGTGTTGGCGTACCCGATCCTCCCCGGCGACGCCTTCGAGAGGCTGGACGACGCGACGCTGTCGTGGGCGGAGCCCGAGTCCGGCGCCGAGTTCGCGCTCTGCTTCGCCGACGAGGCCGCGTGCGCTGCCGTCTGCGGGGCCATCTCCGCCTCCCCGTCGTCGTTGGTGGTGAGCCCCGTCGACACGGATGTCGACGGCATCGCGGAGAGGCTGGCGGGGCTGCGCGTCGCGAGGGAGGAGGCCGCGCCGGCGACCGGTGGGGTCGACATCGCCGCGCGCCTGGCGCAGCTCACCATCGGCCGCCCTTGAACAGTGAACTCAACACCCAGTTGCTGCAAGAAGAGACTGCTGCTAGGTTTTCAGGCTTTCAGTTAGGTCGTCATCAATCTTCAGTTCTCTGATCAACTGTTGAAGCTGTACATATACAATGCAATGCAACACTATCTGCTAAATCTGATGTTTGTCTCGACCTCCACGATTGCAAGATTGTCTTGCTGTGCTTGAACTGCAGCCTCATCATCTGAGATGCTAGAATTGTCCAAACAATTAAAATGGACATCAGGCAATGTGTTTTTATGAGCATAACTACGAATACAAGATGAACAGAGAAATATATGCACCCATCAAGGCCATGATTGCTATAATTTCCATCAAATAAACAAGCCACAGTTTTTTGAGCAAAATTTTGTTTGAGTACTGAGACAACATGTAAGCCAAAATCACTATATGACAGCACAACGGCTATCACTTGAGAAGATAAATTATATCAGTGGGGGAACTCCACAAGAAGTGGTATATTCGGTGGTTCTTTGCGGCTGAACAACCTGAGAATCCTAACGTTCTGTTGTGATCTCCACCTGTGCCAGGAGAAGCAATGCAGTTGTAAGGTTTCACACCAACAATCACCAAACCACATAATATTTTCAGAGTAATTGTTAAAGAAATATAACTAGCAAAAACAAAGCAGCAAGTTTACAGTTATATTTTAGACGGCTTAATTTAATGGCAAAATTAGACATTTGATCAATGTGAACAATGTGGAGAAAATAAGAAAATTGATCAACGTGAACAATAAACATTTGACCACAATTTAAGAAAATGCTCACCATCTATGCACCAAATAAAGGAAGTGATTCTATGCTCATCAGCAAGACTGCACATTTCTCAAGGGGAGAGTTGAAAAGGGAAAGCAGTTGTCCAACTAGCAGTTGAGTTTTTCAGTTCACTCTAAACATGCATCTTAAAAGTCCAGTGGCATTCCAAACATATCATTGATCTCTGCCATGACATCACGAGTGGTGATTGTGGGTTCAAATAGACCATTCTCATCCCCAAATTTGCAGGAATTGCTCTGAATGACTTTGCTGGTGGAGTTCACTTTTGAGTCATCATCAATTAATATGGAGAAACCAGAAGCTGGAACTGCTTTTCCATCTGACCGTGCATTACTTTTCCTCTTTGTCCTTTCACCGTTGAAGTTCAATGGTTTCCCAAACATGTTGTTTATATCATCCATTGCTTCCTTTAGATTGACAGTTGGATCAACTAAACCATGGTGGCATGCATTTTCCACCTTAGGTTCATCATCAATAGTGGATCCAACAAACCTACGAATGACAGTCATAGGATGAGGACCTACAAGGTTCCTTGTTCCTGAATTATCTTGAACTGGACAGAGCAAACTATTAGTATGATGAGTAGGCTGCACAGTTCTGGAATTCATATTAGCACCACCATAACTTTCCTCAAATTGTTCTTCATCATCTGGCAATATTGCAAACCCTCCAACAAATGGCTTCTGGAAGTCACTTTTGCCTTCATGACTACATGAATCAGATAATGGTCTTGGAGGATACCTATTACTCTTGTAGCATATAGCATTCTGGACAGTGCCATTAGCCTCATTTTCATCAACAAAGATTTCAAACCCACTGCTTTCCTGATTTACCTTCATGTTTTCCTTCCCACAGTTCCTGTTTTGCCCTGCATTTTGGTTGTTGCCATTAGGACCATCCTCATCAACAAAGATCTCAAACACACTTGGTTCCTGATTTAACTTCATGTCTTCCTTTCTAGAGTTCCTGTTTTGTGTTCCATTTTGGCCATTGCCATTAGGACAATCCTCATCAACAAAGATCTCAAATCCTCTTGTCTGCTGACTGAATTTTGTATGTCCTTGCTTCATACTGTTGTTCTGGAGCATGTTTGTATCATTGCCACTAGGTTCATCTTCATCAACAAAGATTTCAAATGCACTTGTTTGCTGATTATGATTTGGATTCTCACGCTTTGATCGTCTCTTGAGAATAGTTTCAGGTTCTAGTGGCTCCATAAACATGCTATTGATGGCACCCAAAGCATCCTTAGTGTTTATAGTTGGCTCGACTAGGCCATGGTGACAGGCATCTTCAATCTCTGACTTCCCAACCAAAGCAGAGCCTATAAACCGTACAACTACAGTATCATCGCTATTACAACGGGACAAATTCTTGTTTGCTCCTGAGTTTCCTCTGGAGAGCATACCAACTTTAGCTGGCCCTAATGGAGGATAAGAGCCTAATGAAGGATTAGAACTGCTTCCTGACGTTAGCTTTATATTGGGTTTCAGTTCTTTACAATTTCTGCTTTCACCTGCAACATGTCCCAAATGTCAGTAAGGTACCACTGGGAAAATCACCAATTATAATTGTGTGTCAATAAAATTAGAAAATATGCTTTGAAAAATAAAGTTTAAGGTGCGAATCTGCAAGAAGCATGCTTCTATTTTGGGAAAGAAATCACCCATTACAATAAAAACTGATTTGTGTACCCCTCTACACAGGCCTACCTTTGACTTGGTTAGTAGATGTAGCAATAGACCCAGCTTTCCTAGGCATTCTTTCCTGCAGCTAAAGAAAGGAGGTCAACAAACCCAACATTGGCCATGATCTAAACTGAAGTAATAAATAAAATGACAGCCATACTTTATCTTTCCTCTTGTATGATTCCATGCGAAAATTAAACTGTTCATGTGCTCTGTGCAACTCCCCTATAGGCTCTGCAAGGCTATTAAACATGACAAATTGAGATGTATCTTAACATGAAGTGCTACTTGCAATCCTTCTTATCTAATCGACTAAATTGTTACATGCAATCCCTCTTATTTAATCGACTAAATTGTTCAGTATTGCATAACCGAGGACCAATGTTTTTAACAGAGTTTTTTCAGGTTAGCAGCACAATGAGCTCGCAAAACAATAACATTTCTAGTATCACTTGTGCGGTTTCCAGTTTTTTTTTAAAAAAAAAAAACAAAAGAAATGGTTGGGTTGGGACTGGGGGTATTAAGAGGTTAGCTTACTTCTGGGTCCCCAAACAGTACATCTTCTCTGCATCGTTGAACCTCTTGTGCTTCTCATAATACTAGTGATTTTAGCATGCGCTTGAGCATGGCCATGGTTCTATCAGCTTACAAATGGAATAACACGTGTTATAGAAAGCATATGTACACAACAGTGTTTTTTTTTTTGAAACACACAGATAACACATCTTTTAAATGAAAAATAAACTACTCACACCTATACTCTGAAGAACACTTGCAAGTTCAGAAGACCGAAAGATAGTTGTTACATAGACACGAACACGGTTGCTTGCCCCATTTATCTGAAAGGATAGTAACAAAGGAAAAAATAGCTACACAATGGCAACAAAAGAAGAGCGTAGGCATCTATTCCTTTCGCCAGAGTCTGCTTTTTTTTTTTGGGAAGCATCAGCTGTCTAAGATGGATCTTCAAGAGACAACAGCTCACCACGAAGGTTCACCAAGGACTGTGATAGCCTGCAGAGAATCAATGGGCCATTTGGCTTCCTGCCAACAGAAGCGATTTTCTGACATGGTTTTCAACGGCAATAAGCAGTGTAAGGGCAGCCGATCTTTCTTGAATCAAAGAAGGTCAGGAAGACACAGAGTGCCACATCTTTTGCCTTGATGCTGTTTTTTTGTTTCCTTGTCATAGGATTCCGTAGCCAGTGTTGAGACATGGTATGCACCCCTTCCAAAGTTGTTCACATGGACCTGCAATACACAGTTTGGCCAACAACTGAGGAAACCTAAAACAATAGCTTGGTCAAGGAATTCTGGTACAAGAAGCCAATGTTTGAACTCCATTGTGATGCAATGCTATAATGGAAGGGGACACTCAAATTTAATACCGATATGTTGTCATAAAAATATAGCAGCTGATGTCTCGCTGAAGCAATAGCAGGACATGGAAGCAAAGCTCATGGGTATAAATCCGTCACTGGGGTTGCAAGAGGGTGAAGAAAAATGCATACCTGATCAAGTATAGGGCGAGCAATGGCACCTGATGCCCCACTGATTGTCACTAATTTGTTCAAATATAGGTACCTGATGGAGACTTGTTATCAAACAAACAACAGTGGAATAAAAAGATAGCTACACTACATGCATTCAAATTTCAGAATCCAACAAAATGTGATTCAGTAGGACAACCACTGGACATGCAAAAGCTAAGAACTAAATATGATTCATCTTGCAAATCAGCAGATAGGAGAATAGACTTGAGATAGAGTGAATCGACATTTTAACATACTGTAATGAAGAAAAATAAACTACAAAGCAACATGTACATTTGACTTAGGATATATATGACTGGTGCCTGAAAATGATTTGGCCAATAGGCAACTCATGTAAAAATATTAGTTAACCTGGAGACTGCATAGGATAGGGATATGTAGTACTCCATTAAGTTGTTGATTCTGTATATAGTAATAAGTCAGCAGTATATACATAATTAATACTGGTGTGCTATCCATGTATGATTGGGTCCTTAGAAACAATTATAGAAAGAGAAGACTTGCACAAATCCTTTTGGCCTTGTATCTGGTCAATGCATATGAGCATAACTGCATGAGCAAGAAAATGTATAGAATCAGCTCTTGTCCAAGGTAAGATCACAACATGTTGACATTTGCCAAGAAACAGGATGGATGCATAAATAAATATGGAAGTGCTTAACATTTGATCCTCTTTAGACTATAAATAAACAAAAGCTTCATGTCTCTGTACAGTTGATTCACAACAGGAAGGTAGGATCAATATGGAGGGTGGAGCTATTTTTTTAAGGACTTTTTTTGTTTGGGGTCAGGATGGGGGTGTAAGATAAATCAATATCTTTTTCAGTATGCATGACTATTATAGGCAAATAGATTGATTATGGATTAGGAAGCATAAATGATTAAATTCAGCAAGACTTGTTCGGCTCTCGTGAGATCATCCATGCACCCAATCAGAGATTCCAGGTTTTTTTTTCCCATAATAAAGGGAGCAGTTGACAATTTAAGTGTAGCAAACTCATACTGACACACAAAAAAATAGTAATGTAACTGAAACAATAACACGAAGAAACAAATTCCACATAAGAGTTGCTGCAAGCAAAAACTTAAACCTGAGTAACAGGTGATTCAGGTTATCTCCTACCTTTTTTTTGTAATAAGTCAATGACGGGGTTTGAGTAATAGGTTAAAAATAATGGCATGGCATAGATACCCGTCAGTTTGTCTGCAACCCTTTTGGGAAAACAATGACAATAATATCTCTGTTTCCAGAACAATTAAGCAACTATATTTTATTTTTGTTTTATTATACAGAAAACATGAGAGGGTATAAACTTACCTATTAATCTTATGACATGCATGGATCACTACTTTTTATTTCCAATGCAAAGGAATTCATGTTTGGACTGTATGTCACCCAAGTACTGCTGTACAGACTCTGAACTAACAACTCTGATAAAAGCAGCAGTGGTATGATGTGCGACTGTTGTGGCAAGCATGGTCGTGTGAGTACCTGGAGGACCATACAGAAGTACCCCTCCTGGAGGATTAATAAGAACTGAGAAAAAGAAGACGGTGTTAATATACATAATGGCAATTATCCCAAATATTACCATTGTACAGGAAAGATCAAATAACGTAGCAGATCAAAATCTGAAGAGGAGCTATAATTATTTGTAAGCTGAGATTCATCAATTTTATTATGGAAAACTTAGAGGAGGAAGTATGAAATTGTGGTTACCTACTGAGCAACTCCTATGAAGATAGATGTTTTTTTTGCCATACACAGAGATAAAACTGTAGAGGCATTGTGCAGAGCATTGTTGCCATTATATACCAAATCAAGTGATCATATAGCCCCAAGTAGAATATGTGCAAACCTTGAAGTGGTTTGAAATGGCACATTAAGGAGGCCTAATATGCTGATCCTTTCTATGGCATTTCATTGTGCTTGAGGGAGCAATATAACTGTCAACAGTCACACAGAAGCCCAGATGTTAATCTTTGGTGGAGGAATACAAAGGGACATTTAGATTACTTCCTAAGCTCTATTTACTATGGCCATATATGCATTTTCGAAGCTCCTAGATATATGTCATCACCATGGAAAACATTCTAGATCATTTCTAGCAGTTTTTTACCTACAAATTGATACTTTGATAGGGCCCAGTAGGTGCTGAAAAGAAAGCACCCTCATGTGACAGATCCAACCAAAACATTCCAGATCATATCTTCAGCAGTTCAGCAACCCTAATCTGCAAGGGGAAAATAAATAACAAAGGACAGTGCATACACCATGATTAATATTGCGGATAGTATCTAGCAAGGATTGTTAATAGTATTCTCAAAATTCAATAACAGGAAGCCATGTGCCTGCAGCAATGACTATCTATACAATCATAAAGAAGCAAACTCATATGGACAAACTATGCAGCTGCAAGCATGGTTTAAGTACTATGTAGCTGCATTGCATTTCAAGCATGCCTGTCATTGCATTGCAAGCATGCCTATTATGAAATCACCAAACTTGCTTGGATCGTAAGAGGACCATTGGATTAGTATCACAGTTCACTAAACACCGACTAAATTTCGGTATAAGCAATGTAGGCGAGCTTACCATCTCATTTTTATTTCATTTGTACAGAGATAGGGTCATTGTCCAAAAACCATCATAGGCCAAGCATCTTGTAATAATATATAAAAATGTTCATCATTGCACAGCCCCAAAACCTCAGTAGAGAACCTGCAGAACGCCTGAGCAAACATGGCCACAACATGGCCACGATAGAAAACATTTTGTTGCCTTTCTGATTGGCATTGTGCGGTGGCGAGAATGGCGCTAGCCGCTAGGGCACTACTCTCCAAAACCAACAGCCAATATGTTATGGTGATCATCAATGCATATGCCAAAGTGCTTCAATTTAATAAGAATAGAAAATGGAGACCATAAGAATATACTCAACTTAAATGAAACAAAAATATTGTTGTGGAAATATCCTGCGATAAAAGTATGCATATGACAGGCATTAGCATATGCTTAGATTGAAATAGCTTATCATCAATGTTGCATGTTCAGAAATAATTTATATCCAATAGTCATTTGCTCAGGCCAAAAGACCATAGCATCAGCACACAAACATGTGCTTTGAATTTCATTGTCAGAACAGGAAGTTCTCGATTACTAATGCAACATCACAGCATGTTCATGAAAATTCAAGATGCAGGCATGAAATGAAATTTTGAGAAAGAAATGTTACCACATACAGATCTAATGAGATTTAAAGTGTAGAGACAGATAGGTATTAGGAATTAAATTGTGCAAGAGAGAAGGGAATCTAGCAAATTATTAGCAAACAATAGCTGCGCTCAAATCTTGAAACAACTTTACTCTGTGACCCATGGAACCTGATGATTCAACTTAAAACAACCTATCCATAGCCCACAACAGAAAGATGGTGAGGGGAGGGAGCCAAGTTATTGGGACCGGACCGTAATCGAACCGTGAGGCCTTCGGTTCAATGGTTCATTGGTCCAATCGTTGAGAACGGTTGAACCGCCGGTTCAATTGTTTTTGGACGGACAATCGAACCGCCCAAAAACATTGAACCGGTGTATATATATATATATATATATATATATATATAATATGATAAAAAGACAAATTTAATTGCACAACTATATAAGGTTATACAAATGTATATATATATGGAACGACATGTTCTTAATTGGACAGATAAGTGGCTCATAACAACAACATAAGTTCCATTCAAGGCTTCAATTCATACATATAAATATAGAGTCGCATCCAGCAACACAACCTCGAAGGTATGTTTAATACAAAATATAGTCTCTGAAGAAAATACATATCAGTCAGTATTCAGTTATTCACTATTCAGAGTATTCAGCTATTCACTATTCAGAGCATGTTTCTACTTTCTACTCTAAAATAAAACTCACTGGACTGGACAAATACTAAAGCAATATATATCTAACAAATCTTAGCATATATCAAATCTTACTCAATTTACCTACAAATCTCACTGGATAAATACCATAGCAAGAGGGAGCAACGAACGCACCTACAAATCTCAATTTACCTACAAATTCTCCTTGGGGTACTCTGCACACACACGTACAGGCGATCGAATCGCTCCCTGGCTCACTTAATTCATCGGAATCTTTATGCGTGGCCGGCGTCAGAGGGAGCAACGAAGTTACGAACGCACCTTCGTCAAGCTCTTGCGGCAGGAGGCTGTTGTTAGGGTGGTCATCGTCGTTGTGGAGCCTCGACGGCGGCGGCGGCGCCCGTACGTGGCGACTTGCGAGCAGACTCGTCCTTGTGGCCGGAACCCAGGAGCTTCATCCTGAGCTTGGTTAGAGAGATTACCCCCAAGCACCAGGAGTGAAGAAACTCCGAGACGGAGAGAGCGTCATCTCTCAGCACCGGGAACAGATTCTGCCTCTTCCCCCGCCAGATCTACCGGTGTGACCGACGTGCCTCTTCTCCCAGCAGGAGAAGCGAGAAAGGAGGGACCTGGGAGAGGAGGGCCTACAGCTGTCGCTGTGCACGCACCGGTGGGGCACCACGGCGGGTGGCCGTCGCGCCGGGAGGCCAGGGCTGGGTCGCCGGCAGGGCCTGCCCGTGCCCGGGCCGCCGCACCTGGGGGCTGCTGCGCCGGCGGCCGTGCTCGCGCGCCGCTGCCAAGCCGGGTCGGGGCGCGTGCGCCGCCGCGCTGCCCACACCACCGCCAGGCGCCGCGCTCACCCCAGCATCGCCGCGCCGCGCGGAGCTGCCACGCCGACGTCCTCCGTGCAGCCGAGAGACTGGGGAGGGAGGAGAGCCGGAGCCAAGAGAGAGAGAGAGGGAGCCGCCGCCAGATGTGGACTCGCGAGAGGGAGCTAGGGTTGGAGCCGGTTTATTGGCCGACGGTTTTCCACACCTTCCAAGCGAACGGGCGCTCGACAGCGCACACGGGTTAGGAACGAAGCCATACCGCTACAGGAAAACGGCTACGACACGGGCCCCATGGCGAGCGTGCCCCGCTGCGACGACCGGCGCCGGACGGGCAGCTCCCAAACAGACCGACAGGTGGGCCCATGGTCGCTCAGGCAACCAGCGAACGACAGCGCACCGAACACAGCCAATCCGGTAACAATAGCAGCACCGGCCCCCGGGCCCGCTAGGAACAACACCCTGCAACGGCCTCACCAACGAGGTCAACGGGCCGGAGCCCTCGATCACGAACTCAACGGTGATGGGAAAAAGAATACGCGATATAAGCGCGCAGGAAATAGTGCATAAGCCATATAGAATGAAGCCCTTTTGAGGCCTATTCCATTCCTCTCCATCTTCTTGAGCAATGGCTTTGCATCCGTCACATAGTCCATCTACAGGATTTAGAAACCTAATAAGATCATTTCTTGTAACAATAACAAGTGCTCCAAAAATAAATCAGGCTGAATATGGTTTAGCCACTTCGGCAAGAGCCACCGTGGCACTATTTACATTTCAAATTTCCAGTGAGACACGTTTTAGTGGAGGACAACATTCACACTAAGATATAACGAGATCTACACTCTACGGTATGATCTAGCTAACAAAAGAGTAGTATCTTGATGTGAATACGTATACATCAACAGGTGCAAATACTGGAGTTCACTCCTAAATCTCACAAATCCCCCAACCGATTGAAGCATCAACTGCCGTCATCTCTCGGCCGATCCCCAGTGAAGCACAAGGAGTCAGCGGGAACAAAAGGAAGAATCAAGGATGGCTAGTGTGGTGGCTGACCAGCTGGATCCAGACACGGAGGTACCGCGGGTCGTCACGGTAGCGGGCGTCGTCCTGGAACTCCTGGGCGCACTTCTGGAGGAACCTTGGCAGCTTCTCCCGCAGCGTCGCCGGCGGCAGCGCCCGCTCCATCTTCCGCATACCCCTAGCAGACAACAGCGGGCGGGCGGATCAGCCGATCGGTGGGGCGAAGGAAGGAAGCGACGCGGGGAGGCGGAGAAGAGGCAGGCAAGGAAGGGAGGAAAAGCGTGCCGTACCGGAGCCACGGGCGGAGAGGGTCGAGGCCGGAGTAGCTCCGGATGTCGCTCACCACCGCGGACAGGAGCTCCTTCTCCTGCGCATCCTCGGCAGCGGCGGCGGCCATCGGCGGATTGGATCGGATCGGATCGATCGGCCGGCGGCCTGTCGACAAGACGAGCAGGATGGGATTTTGGGTGGTCGGCTTCCTCTCCCAATTTCAAATTTTCATCTCGCTCCGCGACACGCGCGGACGGGTAACGTTAACGCGCTCGAGAGAGGTGGGGCCCACCACCCACCATACGGCCCCACCTGCCAGGGCTGCTTCCCTGCACTGCACGGCCTGTGCCGGGCAGCGGTGGCCATGGCAACAGCGAAAAGCGCCGCCATCAGACCGCCGGCTGCGAAGACGATGGACAGTTGTTCTGCAAGACCATAGAATCGCGTAGAGTACAACCAAAAAAAATGTTTGACAAACTGGGCACAATT
This sequence comes from Hyparrhenia diplandra, assembly GCA_015847255.1. NCBI lineage: Eukaryota > Viridiplantae > Streptophyta > Magnoliopsida > Poales > Poaceae > Hyparrhenia > Hyparrhenia diplandra. The sequence goes on along the minus strand of JADLZK010011887.1, from coordinate 39,017 downwards.
TCAGGGTACCTAGAGAACAAGAATTGCTTGAATCAAAAGTCTATCACTATCACTAGCAGCAGCAACATCACTCTGACTGCTTAAAATAGAGACCGTGACATCATTTCACTGAAACAAAGCTTCCCTTTATGCAAACTGTAAAGAAAACCCCCACATGCCTCAAATCCTATTCGAATGCCAGACGTCTCAGCTTGACATCAAGTCCGTACAGGCGTGTACAGTTCAGCGGCTGCAAGTAACGATAATGCACACACGACTGGAAGTGGAGCCAACAAAAGCGCACGCCAGTTCCTGATACACACTGCCACTGATCAAAGTATAAACGCCCTGGTGCCTTGTTGGAAGAATCAAGATGGTGTTGGATGCGGATCAATGATCATGCGGTTGTCTGGAACAGGTCTTGGAGGTCAATTATATCAGCAAGAACGCCTGCGGCAGTGGTGTCGTTGCCAGCTCCCGCGCCCTGGATCACCAGAGGGGAGCTCTGGTAACATCTGCTGTATATCTCCACCTGATCACAGCACAGGAAACATTTTTTCTAGAGTAAGATTGTGCTCGTAGACATTCACGATAGAGATCCTACTAATCCTACCAACGATAAAACATGTTTGCTCCCTATGAATAGGAACCAACAGTCAGTGGTGAGTTTTTTAATTTTTTTTTTGAACATCAGTCAGTGGTGAGTTGGTGACATGCAAGCATGATCAGACAAAGGGAGAGAAAACAAGAGAAAGAAGGGTGACATTACCACATTGTCACTTCCCCTCAATCTACCCAGCGCAGAATCCTTTGGGAGCTCTTTAAGGCCTACTTGGCACCTGCAAACTTGGGTGTTAGACAACAGAGCGATTTGAAAACTAGCCAGCACCATGCCAAAATAAAATCCAGAAAGAAGTGCCAAACAAGTAAACAAATCGCAGAGAACGAGATTTTGGAACAATGACAATATGAATAAAGCATGTTGCAGCTTCAGGAAACATATTGATTTTCTACCCTAATGGATATTGAATAGTACTATCACACCAGGGCAAAGGCTGGATGCATACCCTGTGCTTTCAATCTCACAGACGTAGCGAAGAACGTTCCCTCTCGAAGATGCTGCTTGGACTCGTTCTTCCATGCTCTTGTCAAGTTGCACTAAACCACTTTCAAGGAAGTCCTTTGTGGACACTGCATCAGGTCCTAATTCACTAGAATATAAACTCTCAACCTGAGGCAGACAGCAGTGTAACTAAGTCACTGACTATATAGGCATAATATTAATAGTGTAGTTTTATATAAGAGAGAGGAATTAAAAGTAACCATTGATTTTGGCATTAAAAATGCTCATATTAATAGCTCGCTCATATCATATAAAGTCAAAAGAAAAGCTTTCATGACATAAAAGAATCAAATTGGCAGCTACCACAAGAAACAAGTGGTGCAATCAATCAGCTATACGATAGCTTGACAAGTTTGGGGGACTATTAGTCTGCTCTTACAGATTTAGCATATTCAGCATACAATTGATGTAACAAATACAGACAAGTCAATCTATGCCTCGGTAAAACAGGACACAAGCCTAAAGATGGCTCCATGTAATCATTTAAATGAACAGGATTACTTTTCCCAGAAATTAGTTGATTATTGTTAGCAGGGAACTAACAGCGAAGTAGCACACTTATATCTATAAGCAATAACAGTGAAAATATCACCCAGAGCATCATGTCTATGTAACTCATATAAAAAATGATATTCTCAACTTCTCAAGAATTAGTAGACAGGCATACATTGATATTCTCCATGCTTATCTGTTGCCCCAAAAGCCTAGCCAGGATCAGGGCCTGCATTCAAAGATGAAGGTATTAGATGCAAATATGAACACTGGACTGACCTCAACAGGTGGACCAGTTTGTGATAATGTTTATGTTTACATGATGTTTCACAAGAAATTCTAGTAGGACACAAATAAACTCAACACTGCAGGAGTTCACGCAATACATATGAGTTCACTTAGGCAAGGGAAGAAAAAAAAACAGAAAACAGAATACCATTTATTGAATTTGAAATTGTGAGGTATCTAACCTTTCTAGCCACATCCATTCCACCAAGATCATCACGTGGATCTGGCAAGAATAAACACTTCAATAAATACATATTGCAAACAGGTAAAGCAATAAATAATATGGTTGTGTTTCTTGTGCTTAGATCATTCATATATTATATTAGTAGAGTTTTTTGTTTGAGCTCCACTTCACAAACAAGGTCTACTAGAAATTGACACATGACAATTGTGATGAAAATATATCACAAGAAATCTGCAAGACCTGGTTCTGTATAGCCAAGAGACTTGGCATTTTTTACGACTTCACTAAATTTCTTTCCATCCTCAAGCTCACTCATCACATACCCAAGTGTACCTACAAACCCATATGAAGGAAAAAAAAAGCTGTGATCCCATATGAAGGAAAAAGCTGTGATATTTTATTTATAAAACTGTCACCATTTACACAAAAAAACTAATAATTACATACCACTCAAACTGCCAACAATACGAGAAATAGGATCTCCAGATGCAATAATACGGGTTACAGAAGCTATCACAGGCAAACCTGCTCCAACCTGAAAGTATAACCTAAGTGAAAGTTAAAAAACACCATAATAAAGGAGACAAAACTGTAAAATAAAACTGTCTTATATGTATGTCCTGACTCCTTGTATATGTCTGTTATCTTCTCATGTCAAGCAAATGATTCAGTAGATTAAAACGATGGAATTGCAACAATATAGCTAACTTTCAAAGGCAAGGTTATGAGATATAAACTGTAAAGAAAGACTTCAGTCATGGACAGCAGTAGTTAGAACAAATGCACAGCAGCAACTGAACAAATGTACAGGCATCAAAATGGAAACGAAGAAACCAAACAAGAACGTACAGTAGATTCAAATCTTATCCGACGAAAGTGGGAGACCAACTTCTGAAAATCCTCCTGCAACAACAACAGATGTATTTGTTAACTAATTAGATAACCAACTCTTTGTCGAACAACATGACATAGTGCGAATCCAGCATTAGGAAAGACTAGTATCAGACAAGAGTAAGTCAGATAGTATTACATAAGCACCAGTAAGAGGTTTCTTGTTTGCCAATACAATACAGCATCCATGACCCACGGCATCTTTCAGCAGACTAACAGTGTCATAAGTTGCAGAACAGTCAACTAGCACCAGACCTGAGAATAGGCGTGTGTGATTATGAAATGTGTTAAAATCAGAAACACAACCGAACTTTTTATGTAGACAAACAAACACCAAGGATGTTAGTGTTTCTTATGCTCTACTGATTGGAAGATCAGAAGTTGTATGTGCAGTTGAGCACAGAAGAACGAACCAGTTGTTCTTCCAAGTGTGGTGGCGGCGTCTATGACTTTGCCCCTAGCCTCAGGGTTTTGGAACAGCTGACAGTGCCCTGAAATTGTACATCCAAGTACCTATCATTCTACTACTACATGTCAACGAAAACGATGGAGAGGAAACGAGTGAAATCAAATGGGGAAGGGATGTCTGTCGTGTACCTTGGGTGAGCAGGGACGAGAGGGGTGAGCCGGCGGACTTGGCGGCGCAGAGCTGGGTGAGGAGCGCGTCATCGAGGCCGGTGGAGTGGACATCTTCGGCGACGAGTAGGGAGGAGCTATCGGCGACGCCCACCACCCGGATGGCCACGCCCTATCAGCAGCCACAGCCAGTGAATCAGTGATGATCGCCGAATCGATCGGGCACGGGGAAGGAGAGGAGAGGAGCGGTACCTGGTTGGCGTGGAGGGGACGGCAGGAGACGATGTGGCGGAGGAGGTAGCGGCCGACGCCGCCGCAGCCCAGGAGCACCACGGGGGAGCACCGACTTCACCGGCGTCGGCATTTGCGCAACTTGTGGAGGATTCGGGAAAGCAGGGTCTATGTAGGGACGGCTGGAACCGGGAACCACCTCCACTGGCCGCTGAATCCGGCACGGAAGCCTCCGCCGCCGCTCGCCGTGGCCTGTGACGCGACGGAAAGGGAGGGAGGGGAGAGGGTGGTGATGTGGGTGGTACTCGCACTACCGGGGCTCCTGCGCCTCTCTGACGTGTGGGTCCAAGGTGTGGGACCCTGCTGAATCGGCCACCACTAGAAGCGTGGGGCCACGGTGTCAGTCTCATAGACTCAGTTGTCCAGCCGGCAGATCGACGCCTGACAAGCTTTGCCGTCTCTTCCTGCTTTGCGGGCGGCGGCGGCGGCAGCGCCGGCGCCGGATGAGCCCCACCCTAGACGCCGGCGGACGGGCGTCGATCTGCATCCGCGAGTGAAATCGAGGAGGGGAGTAGGCAACGCTCCGTCGGCGTCAGCAGACGAGGCGGCGGTTCACCTGGGTTCGTCTCCTCCCCTCCCTCCCTCCTCCTCTCTCAAAACAATAATCTATGCACACCATGTTCATCCATTTCATTTGGCCAAAATAAGTGGGATTACAGACAGATTTGGAGTGAGCAAAAGGTTGGTAAACAGGAACAAGAGCCCTCAATGGATTCACATGCCCAAGAAAAATCTGATTATATTATAAGAAAAATTACAGATACAGTCAGTTACAGTTATGGATATCATATCCCAAACCTCAACCGCTGCTCTGATGTGAACATTAGCATAATACGCCCAAAATTGAGCCAAAACTCGCACTTAGCCAACATAGGCTCTCTCTCTCACACACACATATGCCCTGCACTTAGCCAACATAGGCTCTCTCACATAATTTATCTACTGCTGCTGATAGTTCCTTCCACTGGGTCCGGCTGATAGTTCCTTCCATTGTTTGCTTGAGGAGCTCACAATTTGGAATGCTCTCATTTTGATATTGAGATGGTGAATAGAAATCTTAGTATCTGCCAAAGGGTCTGGATGTGCCAACTAAATGTGTTAACAACCCGCAAAGCCCAGCTTTGGTGGACCTGTTCAAGGATTTCTCCTTGAGGCCTGCATTCTTCTGTTCTCTTCCATGTACCATTTCTTCAGTCTCTCTTGAGCAGTCACCACCTGCAGATAGGATGGTTCAGAATAATTCAGCATATTCTCAGTCAATATTGCAATTTGGTAAGCACAACACTGAGCGAACCTGTTTTTCCCAGTCGGTCTTTAATGTTATGACTATAAGCACGATAGTTTGGACTAGTGTTCCGAGTAGCATTCCGATCCAAATGCCCTGTAGATACGATGAATGGCCACGAAGAGTGAGGAACAACTTAAAGCCGAGATTTAATTTTAGAGAAAAGTAAAGCCGAGAGTTTACTAGACACAATGGTAAATACAAGACTCTAAATCTCACCTTTACATGAAACCCCAGCACATAGCCCAGGACTGCTCCAATAGGAATGCCAATCAGGTAGTATGATGTAACGTTAACATAAGCGACTACACTTTGCCAGCCCGCACCAACAGCGACACCTACAGATGATGAAATGACGTTTTAATGTCAATAAATAAAACAAGGTTGTACAGTGTAGCAGTCTCTATCATTCAGTATTAGAACTGAGAAGGATACCTGATAGCACTGGTTGAACACTATTCAGCAATATGGAGAAGGCTAGCAGAGGTGAAAGGTCGGCAACTGCTATAGCTACCGCCTGACTTTCAGTAAATATGTAGGCAAGGCTTCCGCGGAAGAAAAGGAAGAGCACAAACAACACAAATCCGATCGAGAAAGAAGTGATGACGACATTGTAAATCGCAAACTTGGCCCTTCTTGCGCTTCCAGCTCCAAGCTCATTTGCCACTCGCACTCTGAAGATACATAGCGTTAACTTTGAAATTGTGGAAAGTTGACATAGATGAATAAAAAGCTAGAGCTAAGGTAATTACCCCTGCTGCGGCCAAAAAGCCGATAGAAACCATCATCTCCCAACCGTTGATATTAAGGCTGCACATTTAATGAACAGGTACAGCACCCTTAGTTATGCTGGTTGTGACCCACAAAGGGAATAACATGACCAGTACAATGACATGCAACACCAATTATGGTGGAAAGACTAAGGTGGGAATAACAGCTACCAAGTAAAGTGCAGAGTGATCTGAACATTACCATATCGAAAGGGCATCAAGTGCAATCTCTGCATTCTTCATGTATCCTGTGAGGAGCACCAATATGGTGTTGTACCACAATTCCAAACTGAAACGGCAAAGGAGAGCATTGATTGAATGTATGTAATATTATTATATCACGGGAATCTTGATAGTTCCAGAAAAAAAAAGACTATATATGATGTGGATGCATGCATAGTGTTATTCTGTCATCCAGAGTGTTCTTCTTATCTGAATGAAAACTGTATGTGCATACTGAAACATTAATGCAGGCTTACCAGAGCATGACACCAGAAGATAGTGAGAGCTTGATGATGGAACCAAGGTCAGCAAACGCAGCAGACGAGAAGCCGGTCCACGTGAGAGGGCAACCACCAAAGAAGACGAAGGCGAGCTGGCCAAACACGGGGATCCACATGGCGATGACCATGGACCCCATGACCCCGGCGAGTCCGAGCTGGAGCTTGACGGCCATGAGCCAGGACAGGCCGAGGTGGAGGCCGAGGTTGAGCACGGCGAGGTAGGTGATGATCATGTTCTTGCTCTGCGCCTGGAGGTACATCTGCAGCGTGAAGGCCCAGACGTAGGAGAACATGACGGGGATGTACCACAGCGAGATGGTCCCCGCCACCGCCGAGATCTCCGGGTCCTGCCCCAGCGCCACCAGCAGCGGCTCCGTGAAGAGGTAGACCGGGAGAAGCACGACCGAGCACGCGAAGAGGATGATCCAGGAACGCTGCAGGTAGATCCCCAGCATGTGGTACTGCTTCGCGCCGTAGGATTGCCCGCACAGCGTCTCCAGCGCGCTCGCCATGCCCAGCTGCATTCAGTGGGGTTCATCGTCATCACGGTTAGTTAGTTAGTTAGTTACTGAAGCAAATAATAGTGTTGTTTACATTGGTTGGAAAATGGTACATTTGTATCCTATTGAGATGATGTTATTTTGAGCTGCTAATTATGATGATGGTGTTTAATTTGTGCAGCTAATTGTGGTTTTGCAGGTTGCTTTTTGGTCGACGATGGTGACATGGAGAGAGAAAAAGAGGGAGAAGTTTTTGTGGCGGTCAAGAGTTGAAGTCTAACAATTTGCCCGCAGGAGGTTTGTACATCGCACACGCATTTTTCTACCATGACTTTGTCGGCACAATGGACGACTGACTTGAGAATCAATCAGCGACGGTGACTGGTTGAAGTGGACGCCTCGGCCATTTTCTTGGCCGACGCCCGCCAAGAGGCCGGGAAGGAAGAAGAAGATGAAGAACAGAGGAAATGGAACACGAAGCTGTTGCGATCGATGCGGAGCTGGTGGTGGCAAAGTTTTATTCGAATGATGGTAACTGTGGGTATTATATCATCTCTGCAGTGCACGTGGAAGAACATGAGCCGAGCCCCACTGAATCTTTCATCATCTGTCTGTAGTGCCTTTTTTTTTTCGAGAGCTTGTTCGGTCGAGTTGGTGGCAAACTTTATTCGAATTTAACTGTGGGCCGGAGAATACGGATCCATCTTTGAATTCAATGCTGCTCACGGATCTGGACCACGATACCGTTGGATTTGTACTTAACCTCAATCAAAGGCTACTGCTGATGCATGTATATAAATTAATATATAATTTGCTCGAAAAAAATGTAAAATAATCTATAATGGGCATAGTGATTTGCAGGGCCTTTTCTTCAGTGTTTTTAGCAAGACATGATTACAATGCTCCTCTTGTTCATGATTACATCGCACTCGGTGTGTATGTGGTCATCGATCACTTGCGGGTAATGGCTGCTCGTGCCTAGAAAATGTGCTTTGTCTTGGTGTTCTGGTCCTTGTCCGCCTACGTACTGACGCTGCAAGTGGGGATGAAAGAAAACGCTGGCGGCTAACGAACTCGAAACAGGAGGGACGACGGACCTGGCCAGGTTTTGGTTTTGGCTACAGTACTACGCGCGTGAATCTCGCGGAATCATTCATACATACGCTTGTTGTATTGAGTGTGCGTGCGTGTTGGATGTCTGTGTTGTACCGTGTAATTAAAAAATAGTGTTGACGAACAAGATCGAAGCAACAGTAGATAGATTACATACCAGGATGCCGTTGCTGAACCTCATGAGGACGGTGGAGACGAGAGCGTAGGCGGCGAGCTCGGTGGCGCCGATGTGTCCGATGAAGGCCTGGCTGATGACGGTGACGCCGAACGAGGCGAAGCGCGTGAAGATGGACGGCCCAGCCACCACCCACAGCTTCTGGTTCTCCTCCCACGCGCGCCGACGCAGCGGCAGCGACGACCATGACGCCTCCGCTGCTGCCAACGCCGCCCTCTCCTCCTCCTCCTCCGCCGCCGTCTTGTCGTCTCCTCCTCCTACTCCTCCATGGTGGTTGTGGTGGTGGTCCTCTGGCACCACCGCTTCTGATGCTGCTGCCCGTGGTTGCAGCAGAGGCACCTTCGCCTCCTCCAACGCATCTCCTCCGGCGCCGCTAGTGCTCTTGTTGTCCATGCCGTCAATTGGCTTTGCACGTACGGTGGCCGCTGGCCGGCACGTCCACGACGGCTTGTGTGTGTGTGTTCTTGATCGATGGATGGGTTGATGAGGAGAGAAGAAGGGAGGTAATGGTTGGGGAGCGAGGAAGACGATCGAGTTTTCGAGATGAGGGAAGCTAGTTGTGATTATATATAGAGAAGTCGAGATGAGAGAAGATGAGGGAAGCTAGGCCTCGTTTAGTTGGCTAAAGTTTCTAACTCTTTTTTCACTCTCTCTCCATCACATCACATTAAATACACCAAAAGACATATGTTCGGAGTATGAAATGTAGGTAAAAAAAATAACTAATCACACAGTTTAGATGTACATTCATGAGACGATTCTTTTGAGCCTGGGCTTACCCCATGGTAGGATAATATTTACCACAAACAAACGAAAGTCTTACGCGAATCTTCACGGGAGTTCCAGGAGTTACTTTTGCTAAAATTTCTAACATCTAAACGAGGCCCTAGTTGTGATTATATGTAGAGAAGATATTTGTGTGTAGGTAAAGAAGGAGCGAGGTAGTAGCTGGGGGCACATCGATCGATTCGATCACGTGTTGGGTAGCTGAGAAGACGAGATCCTCTGAATTAGGAGGCGGCGGTTGAATCATTGTACTACGTGTGTGTCAGTTAAATTAATTTTCATGATAGTATAGAGACATAGCTAGGTGCCGGACGTTTTGGTTGTTTTGGGAGGATTCTATGGAAAAAGCGAGCCTCTGCCGAGCTATCCAACAAGAATCTGGATCTGGAGGTACCTACGCATGTGCTTACAAGATTGCTGATGGACCGACAAAATTACGTCGTATCATGCCTGTGCAGCTGTGCTAGTTAATTTTCACCTTGCGTGCTACTGCTGGCACATGAGGGAGGGATCGAGACTCATCAACTTGTAAGGCTGAGTAGGTAACCAAAACGTCCTTGTAGTTGTAGAATTCTATGTTAATTGTGTTGCTGTACACATGTTACTATATATATTATTAGGTAGATGAATCATACAATACTGAATATACTTATAAACCTATTTAAAAGTGACAATACTATTTACTTTATGAACCTATAGCTTAGCTAGCTAGTCAAACTTAGAATCTAGCTAGTCACACATGGCTGTGCGGACGTGTGTTGGTAAGGAGGGTAGGACAGGCAATATATTTACTTCAAAATAATAATAGGTCAGTTGGACTGTAATAAAATTAAGGTCTTGTGGCGGCAAGGCGAAGCACGTAAGCAGTTTGCATTCGTGAACTTGCATATATTGTCTCAGGCTTTTCCACGTAATACACGACTGGTAAAAGCGCATGCCTGGCCACTACTGCTAATGTCCCCTATTTGTATTCACAATGGCAGCAGGCAGAAGAGCCGCCACCAACCACTCCGTTGTCTGTTCCAAGGGTACAGGTGACCGGTCGTTAGTCCGTCTACGTGGCCGTGACGACGACTGCAGTAGCCGCCGGATCTCATGAGCACGCGGAGCAGGCCGTGCCACGTAGACCGGCTCAGTCGTCGTGTGCTGGTGTGGCTGGCAGCAACAGGGTCCAGCAGGCCGGCCAACCAGCGCCATCGACGACGTTTGTCGGATCCTGCCATGCGATTAATTAATGATAATGATATATAAGATATATACAAGATGCATATACATATATACTACTCCTAATCCGATGTTCGTGCCTGTGTGTCATGCACGTAGACGGGTTCCTGACCGGGGGAAAAAAAATGGCAGCGACGACTGCTAGCACAGTTTCACTTGCGATGGCTTCCGAATGACGCAATTGTTGGGGACCGATGCAATGCACAGAGTTGTACCATCACATTTACTAAATCACAAACAAGCAAGATGCAGACATGCTCTGTCCACTTACCACCACCCCTAACCCAGTATAATCAACCAATCAATCTATTGGATCACAGCCAGTTATCAGATCGATCAGGGCACAAAACCAATGATACAGCTGCTTAAGCACACCCACTCTACACTGTACAGATCGAATCACTACTCTTCTGAACAGGAACTACACAATCACAAAGCAAGCATGTACAAAAAGTCTAAAAACAGGTTTAGAATTTATAGATCTCTAACTAAAATTAACAGCACCAACGTCCCAAGAAAAAACTAGTGGCCACGTCGCTCCTCGTTTTCTTGGCTTCGCTCAAAGTTAGAACCACCGGTTGTAGTGTTTAGAGCAGCTCTCAAGCCTTCTCTCCTTTTAGTTTCACTGGCAACACACTACAGAAGGCCTTATGTACCTGAGTTGTAATGGTGAAAACAGTGACTCAATTTACTGAATACGAACTGAGCGAGGAATTAATTAAAGAGAACCATGCATGTCGTTCCTCTGCCCTCCATATGATCTATTCCTCTCTCATCACTCTCTGTTTGTGAACCGCTCACGTGGGGCATGTTGGCTCGCTCGAGACGAGATCGAGGCGGTACGTCAACGACGGCAAGCAAGACAATCCGACAGAAAAAGGTGCAGGGCGGGGTGGACCTCCAGGCCGATCAATGGCACATTTGGTGACGCTGGCTATGGGCTGATTTCCAAGGAAAAAATTAACAAGCAAACAACTTGTGATTTTACACTATACAATACTACAACTAGATGTACTGTAACTAGATGTACTGTGTACCTAATTGTGGCCTAATAAAAATATAAGTTTGGTACTTGTCACAGCACATGGGCCCATGGGCCACGGCGCAAAGGCAGCCCTGAGGCTCGCTGCCGCCGCCGTCCGTCATCGTCGCGTCGTCTCGCTTCGCTATTAAATAATATAGTTATTTAGGAAATAAAATAAGAATAAAACAGAAAATTGAATTAGAGATTTCTTTAAATGCAAGTTTTTTTCCCGGACTATAAATCCAAGAGAATTATAATAAGTTGAATCAATCGAAAAATAATCAAGGGGTAAAACCCTAAGTTTTTCGGCTCTCGGTCTCTCTCCCTCCTTCCCCCATGCGCGCACGACGCACCGCCGCCACCGCTGCTGCCCACGCCGCCCTCGCGCCTCGCGTGCAAGCGCTGCCCTAGGGCATGCCGCCCGCCATGCCCCCCCCTCGAAGGCGGGCTGTGACAGTACTCCTCGTAATACTCGAGATTCATTGTAGCTCTACTTATGGAATAATCTACTCCCTCTATCCCTTTAAGTTTGTCGTTGAAGCACTTAGGTGGATACGTCGGACATATTCAATGAATGTAGACACAGGGAGAGAGAGCAGGTGCATGGCCAACCGAGTGAATCCGGATATTTCAAATATCATCTGCCCCAACGACAGTCAAGGTGGGATAGAGGGAGTATGATGCATGAGTGCTCGTGATTAATTCTATGGGGATCGATCATTATATCTACCGTTTGTTTTACCGGCTTATACTAACAGTACTGTGGAGGAAGCTAGCTGACTAGAGCGTCCATTATTATGGGTCGGTTATTGGGTTTTCCTGGTGGCATAAGCAGCAAGCCTGGCCAAACTGTCAGCTTCATTTATGCTAATGCTAGCCACAACCCACATGCATGCCTCTTGCCATCTCCTTTTTTCTTGTGTGTGTGTGTGTATGTATAGCAAATTCACTCTCCCTCACGCCATCTCCTTTTTTCTTGTGTGTGTTTATGTGTGGGGGTGCGGTGGTGGTGGTTGGGGGGACTCGAGGGCCCCGTCATCCCGCCGCCAGCCCACCCCACCTCCTCACCGGCCTAGCCGCCGCCACCACCGCACCTCCTCACCCTACTCGTCGTCGGCAACGGCCGGAGAGTGGGTTCAAAATGGCACCTCCGCGCCCCTCATGCTCTCTCCTTTCACCTCCTCCTCCCGGTTCCCCCCCCCCTTCTTGCCCGGCGGCGGCGGCCGGTTGGGTGTCGAATCCCTCCCTCCTCGGCCGGTTGGCCCCCTCGTGGCAGGTCTGCTGTCCCGGGGTTGTTGTCAACGACGGCTAATCGCGGCGGCCTGCCGGGGTTCCGCCTGCGGTGACTTTGTCAACGACGGCTAAGGGCGAGGGGCCGGATTTGCTCCTCTAGGCACGGATCCGGCGACACACCCGACCCGGATTTGCGCTCCCTCGTCATTTCGGCATTGCCACCGCTCAAGCCTCCATTTACGTTTTTGGCGTGGGTGTTGCTTAGGTGGAGCTGCTCCACCCACATGCTCTTTGTGGCGTGGTGGTGGTATGCGGCTGCGGCTGGCTCCTAGGAAGTCCGGTGGTGGTGGCGGCGTCTGGGCTTGTCGCTTTCTGCCGAAGAGCTCTCGCGGTGATCTTGGTCGCTGTGTGGTGGCGTAGCTGGTGATGGCTTTTTTCGGGCGCCGCCAGTGTCGTGGTGGTGGCGTTGTTGGCTACGTCCGCGGTGTTGCACCTACACAACCATGGTGGTGGGGTGGGTGGTGCCGGTCATCTCCTTCACCTCCGGGGAGATGCGGTGAAAACCCATCCTCTTAGGCGTCGTTGACGACACCTTCAGCGTCGTGTCCTTCACGAAGGCGGCGCCGAGCATCTCTTCCGTCGTCCCGGTGTGTCGTTGGCTTGGAGCCCGCCCCGCCTTCTAGGCGAAATCCTTGCCTTAGATGTCTCCAAGGCCGGCGATGAAGCGTCCATTTGGGCGTCCCGCCCCTTCTGAAGGAGTCGGCCAAGAATCGGCATGCCGACCTTCGCCTCCTCGGGGAGTCCCTCTATGCGCTCGTTGCACTTCATTCCCACTCGCTTTGGTTTGTCTTGTAGCTCTTGATCTGTCAACTCGTTTATCACTAGTTCGTTGGTGGATGCTTTGTCGCCGTGTGGTCAGCCTCCTCTTGGGTAGTTGTTGAGTCGCTGAGATTGATGGCTGCTAGTTGGTTCGTTGGAGGATGCTTTACCGTCGTGTCGTTGGCATCCTCTTGGGCAGCCGTTGAGCCACCCAAAGTGATGGTTGTTCGTTGGTTCGTTGGCGGATACTTTGCCGCCGTTTGACGCTAAGAAATGGTCTTCTATGTTGATGATCATTGTGATGTGGTTCTATAGGCACACCGATAGGTTAGGTGTTGAGGGTGATCGCTCTCTCTTTGTATCTTTTGTTGTTCTGATATGTATTCTAGGTTATTTTCTAATATCTTAGTGGGTTGTAACCTTCGCTACGAGGGTTCTCACATAGCTGACTTTTAATTCACTTTGCTTAATGAAAACGGACTATATCCCCGATCTCGAAAAAATATATTACACGCTATAGTATTCTTTCTCGTTTTGAACCGAGTGAATTAAGTTGCATGCATGTTCGTTCTTCGCGGGTGGGTGGATGGATATGCCCGTGCATGCGGTCCATCGTCGATCATATCGTCGCTTTTATTATGTGGCCCCCGTCGATTGGTCCGTGCATGAAAGAACGAAAGAATAATGCGTGTGGATCCACGATCGAGCTTGTGTTTTACTTTGTACCTGGCTCGATGCATCATGATCAATGCATGATGCATGTGACCTTCTTCATTCCTTACCTTCCCAAAAATTGAGGACGGACAGCCATAGTGGACACTGCCGCGGGAGGTAATTTATTTAGGCCAACAACCTGTACCTAGTGGTTCTATAGTTATCCTTATCCTTAGGCTGTCCTCAGATCAAATCGATGAATTTGCCGGCGGCTGAGCTAGGCTGAAATCAATAAGGAAATGAAAAAAGCCGAAAGCACTCAGAGATTAGGGAGAGTATTTTATTGTCAGAATCCGACGTGGAGGAGAAAGGAGGCCGGAAAACAAGTTGCTAGCGATTGTTTCGTCGCATGATTTTCAAAAGATGTCTATAGTTGCATGATTTTTCAAAAGATGTCTATAGTTGCTATATATGCTGGGGCTAGCCACAATCAGAACTACTAGTGAGGTGGGTTTCTCTCTTAGGCTGTGTTTGAATGTCGATATTGCGAGCTTGGCATTGAATTGGTTCCAATACCAAATCAGCAATGGCATTGCATCGGGCAATAATTCAATTATATTGTTTGGATGGTTATTGAATTGACTTTTGGAATCCTTAGAAGCATCCAATTCAGTTTCATGTTTGGATGCACGCAAGCATGGAACTGAAACAAGGGGAGCGGTGGCGTGCCTCGAAAGGCGGGGGAAGGCTAGCATGCCTCGCTCGTAGAGGGGGCATGGAAGGGCAGTGCTGCTAGTTGGTGGAGGATGCGGGGAGGGGCTGCGTGGCTCGCTGATGGAGGTGGTAGCGGAGGTCGACAACGTGAAGAAGAAGGGTACCGCCTGCAAAAGTAGAAGGGGTGTGTCGGTCCTCCACCTCGGCCATGGCGGAGCTCGATCCTGGCCACGGCGGCGCTCGCCGTCCTCTTCAAATAGCTTGGCCCTTACCTCGAGTCCCCCTCTAGATCCGGCCTCAGCTCACCTTGACGGTGACCATGGCTAGGTGGTGCTCTCGCGCGTGGCCGTCCAAGGCGACAGAGGGAGCAACGGCATGCGGAGCAACATGGAGGCGACGAGAGGGGCGAGGGAGAAAGTGGGGTGACGGCTCCAATTCCCCCAATACAGAGGGTTGGACCTCAGTATTGCGGGCGAGTGGGCCTCCGATTCCCCATTGGCATTGAAGTTTATTTATTTCCAATTCCAATGTCTGGGCCATCCAAACAGCTGCATGTGTGCCAATTCCAATACCTAGCTAGCCCCCAATATCTACATCCAAACATAGCCTTAGTATTTTGTTATTCCAAATTTTAGTATAGCGATATTATATTGTTTTATTACTTACTTAAAACACTAGAAGAAATCTACCATCTGGTAGTGAATTTACCTCTGCTTTAAAGGCTCTTATTTTTGTTACATCGATGGATCTTTAGTGTTACCCAAAATGGTAGCATGTGCCACCCCGCGGTCATATGCATGAATGCGTTTTGTCTGAGGGCGAAGCGGTTGCATGTGGCCACTGTACCTACACGACGCGCGCGTGATGGACCTGATGGTTCGACCATCCATCCATCCATCCATCTATCCATCCATCCAGTACATACATACTCTAACGAGTACTGGATCGAGTACATACATATGCATACGTGGTGCGCGACTAAGGGTAGGCTAGGCTAAGCTTGTACAGCCCACGTACAGTGCCCCGGGGCGGAGGCCATCCATGGCAGCAGCTTGCAGACCCCGGCCGGCCACGGCGTCCACCGAAGGGTCGGATGGGATGCGCACGTCGTATGCATGTACGTCGTCGTCGTTGACATAAATGCATGTGTGTATATATGCCTTGCATGTCTGGCTTAATTCTTGTTGTACAATAGTAGAATACCACCTGCATGGTTGCGACGTTTGTTTGTACGTACGTGTGCCACCCCGGTCCACGGGACGAATGGGCACGGGCGAGACACGCTTAGGCTTAGGTGCCAATGGATCGGAGAGACGTACGTACGGCGACGTACCAGCTAGCGATGCATCCATCGAAGGCAGCGCATATCATGCAGTATTGTGTGGATCCATATGAATTTCAATGACGGTAAGGTGTCGATCATAATTAATACTCCATCAATTTCAAATTATAAGTCACTTTTGACTTTTTAGGTTCATCCATTTAGTTATGTCATCAGGCGTATTATTGTATTTAGATACATAACTAACCTAGGAAGTCAAAATGACTTATAATTTGGGATAGAAAGTACTAGCTAGTATGATCGAGATTTTTTTTTTTTTTTAAGTTTCAAACTTACTGCAATTTCACCATACTTTTAGAATGAGTTGGACTTTATCTTTTTTTTTTTTTTTTTTTTTTTTTGAGCATAATGAGTTGGACTTTATCGATCGTCGACGGGTCTTCACGTGGGCCGTGCAGCCCCGGTGCACTGCCACCAACATACGCTGCCGTCGGCTATTCGCGACGCGTGGGCCTTGCATTGCCACATGCAGGCGTAGGAGGCCGTGCACCATCGCTGGTAGGCCCGTGGGCCGTGCGCCTGCATGGCAGCCCATTACCTGCACCATCCTTGCTTTCATGGACTGCATGAACAGGCATCCGTTCCGTTGTTTTGTTTCTCTCGATGTCTGCATCGCTTCCCTCAGCAGATTGATTGAATTCTGGCATGGCAGCCCTACACCGTCCTTGCTGCATGCTTTCATATAGTACACTCCAGATCAGTCTTAAACTGGCACCCATTGTTCCTCTCCATGCCTGCATATATCGGTGAACCACATATACAAGGGCTCACTATGAGTGTGAGGGGATCTGCATTGTCGTCATGCTCTGCATTATTATCATCAGACATCGATCAGGCGTCTTGGTTTAGTGACAGATTTATCTATCAGAATACAAAATCCAGGAAATGATATGATTAGTACACAGATATCAGATCCATATATACAGCTGTGAACTTGCGATTTCAGACTGACCAATTGCATCATGCTTGCTTCTTGGAAATGTCGATCATGTGCTAAAATGTTTCTCACTGATTCAACAACCAAAGCTCTGACTCGAAATGTTTCCAGTGAAGTTGCCTTCAAAGTAATAAGCATGTCTTGCAAACTGAAGGCCAATTTGCTCTCAACTTTGGTCAACAAATTGGGAATATTAGATGCACCAAAACATGTGGCAAAAGTTGCCCAAACTACCTTAGCAGTGTTACATTGAAAGAATAAGTGCTGAATTGTTTCATTGGAATGGCAGAAGTAACAATTAGGACTCTCAGTTGAAAATAATATATCAATATTCAGGTGGGGAACGCCTCCCCACATTGACCGTAAGTTGCCTTCAAAGTAATGTCTTGCAAAGTGAAGGTTTGCAAAAATGTACTCAAAAGATACTGGAGGAGAACTTTCTGTAGGAGATGCTGGAGTGTACAGAGCAAATTGTTTGGGAGGATGTGCTGAATTTCTAGATCGTGCCTTAACCTGGTTTCGGTTAGGCTGACATTAGTTTCTTTTCCCTTAGTGATTTATTGAGAGTTGATTTCTTTGTCATCCTATACATAGCTTCAGTTTGTCATGATCTATGATGGTGAATACCTGGGGTTACTCCTACTTGCTCCAAGCAGGTCTAATAATTGGAATTGATTTCTTCACAGCGGTTTTCGCTCAATTGTGTAGAGGTTAACTATTCTGTAAAAACAACCAGTGTGTTGATTTCTATGTGGCTATTCGGTAGTAGTCCCCACTTAGAAGCCATATTCGTCCCCGTGTGTTGTGGTCAGCTACTATATATGCACTATCTAAGTGCGGTGATCATTTGGCGAGAAGGCCCCGCGTCGCTCTTCCCCGGGCGGCTCGGGCGGCAACCAAACCTAGCTAGCCGCCACCATCTACTCGACCCGTCGAGCATGCTTTGCGCAGAGCACGCCGCCCGGTGTAGCCCGGCCGTGGCTACGTGTTTCCTCGCTGAGGCATCGCCAGCGCTGCCTGTGGCAGGTCCGGTCCCTACCGGATCTACTCGGGTGGCCGGGGCACCGGCTTCCTGACGTCCACGGAGGTTGATGGCGGCGGTGGATTGAGACGGTGACATGGCATGGATGTGGATCCGGCCCTCCGCGGTTGGATCCGGTCTATCTTGGGTTGGATACGTACACGCAAGAGGGTGTCGCCTGTGGTGGTTCGGCATGTGGCCGGGCACGCATGGATGGCTCATTCCGGGCCGCTACGGCGGCTAGATCTGGTTGACGGAGGAAGTGGAGGTGCGGGGAGGAGGGAGAAGAGGTGGAGGAGACCTGGTAACCAACGGTGCGGTCGGATCTGAGGCTTTGAGGCGTGGGTGGCCGAGTGGGCGGCGAGTGTCGCCCGACGAAGGCCGTATCTGGGCTTCGCCCTTCGGGCAATGGATCCGCAACTCTGCCAGTTCAAGGGCTCTGGGGCATAGGTGCCTGGAGGTGCCGGGTGTCTGCGTGGGTGAGGCGACCGGAACTGAGGCTTCAAGGTGTGGATGGTCGCGCGGGCGGCAAGGACCGCTTCCGACGGAGGCCGTATCTAGGCTTCGAGCGACGGATCCGGTCCCCCTACTGGTTCTTGGATGCCCGTATCTAGGCCGTATCTAGGCTTGTTGGAGGAGATTGGCATCCTCAGCCATGACAACGACGATGACGGCGTGTCGTTCACGGTGGCACAACTCAATTTTTCTAGGCCCGACGAGTTTGAGCTCTGCATGCTGCACCATCTACCTCTTGCTCCTAGCACTTCGATGGAGTGGAGTGTTAAGAAGGTGCAGAAACCTCCTAACATGAAGACAAGCGCCTACTCGTGGAGAACTGACATCGTCGTGCCCATCGGCAGACGATGCTTGTGCTGGGTCGACAACTACCAGGGCCTGCTACTCGTTCATGTTGTGGATGTCCTCGCTGACAGCAAGAGCAACACAGATCATCAGCAGCAATGGCTCCGTTACATCCCTCTGCCGTCTAAGGCTTTGAAGTCTCGTCGTCTGTACAGGGATGGTGGTTCACTCGACCCGTTGCGGCGTGTCAGTGTCACTGATGTTGCTGGTATCGTTAAGCTCGTCTGTATCCTTACAAAACGTCCTCCTTCGCCGTATCCCTTCACCATAAGAACGTGGACTTTGGATGACGTGGACGAAGGCAAATGGATAATGGATGTCGAGACCACCATGGGAGCAGAGGAGTTCTTCAGTGTTCTTGGAACTGCTGGCCACAGTTGCCGTCCACCACGGGTACAGCCAAGTTTTCCTTTGGTTTCCATGGATGACCCAGATGTCATCTGCTTCCTGCTGAAAAATGAGGATCGTAGCCTTTTTTGGATGATTGAGGTCAACATGAGGAATAAAAAGCTTCAATCATGCGCCCTGTATATCAGTGAAGAGGAAGAAGAAGATGGATATCCCTCTAAGAGGGGCCGCAGGAACAATTTCGTTGGTCACCAGTTTATCCCCAGCAAGTTCTCCTCTTACTTGGCTGACGATGCCATCACAAGGTAATTAATACCATATCTCCTTTTGATCTGTGTCTACATCTTTCATTGTGCATTGCTCTGTTACCAGTCTCTAATGTACATTTTAAGAACATGAAGATGTAGGTTGCTACGTATTTATTTTTTTGAAACAAGGTTGAGAGGTATTTATCATGTGCTGTTTCAGTGCTAACTGCTAATTAAGTTAAACGACTAGTCAATCCTTTAACAGTGGTTTGACATGTTGATACATAAATAAACAGATTGATCTGCCAAACTGCATTGTAAAACTAAGCCGATGCAAAACTATGCAGGAAGCAAGCTAAGCGAACAGAGGTACTTTTCAGTTAATCTTGACTGTCCAATTTATAGTTAATGTACTTGTCACTTGTCAGTAGGCCTATACTGAGCATGAGATATAAATTCAAAACCAGAGCAGGCCTATACTGTCAAATTTATAGTTTTTCTTTGAGCTCATTTATTTGCATACTTCCAGACACATAAAGAAGAAACCACTTTCAATTGTTGCATGACTTAGTTGTGCTCCTAAGGAGTTTGTGACAACTAGGCAAGGTCTTATTTGACCAATAGTTGCATATACATTCCTCTTTAATATATAGAAAAGGCAAACATTATTTTGTAGTCCAACTGAACCACTTCCAGTTTTCTACTCTTCTCATGTATTGAAGATGGAATATATGTTGATTGCAATGTTGACTTTGCTTGCAGTCGGGAACTCAGTGAAACGATGCAGAAGTCAAAAGAGAGGAGAGTAATGCAGAGGAGTGGACAGGAAGCACAATTAAAATGTTGGGTAGAATGGTAACGATCAAGCATTCTTCTCTGTCAATTTGCAAAATTCTAATCAGTTGAGTTTGGGCCAAGAAACCGTCAAATGCCTATGCAAGATTGCTATTTGCTGCTCCTATGTAACACGGAGCAAGATACTGCACAACAGCACAAGTGTGCAAGTTCTATTATTTTGATATGCTCCAACATCTGTTTTGTTTGTTAAAATGTAGGCATTTACAGCATTTTACTGTGTATGTTTGCTTGTGCTAGAATGGATATCATTTTCGTCTTTTTGATGGGAGGCTTTTCAAAGTGCTAGAATGTTATTCTCAGCTGAGCAGTTCCTCTGATGCTATTTCATAATGGTTTGCTATCTGTTACTCCCATGATTTTCCACTCTCTGAAATTCTAATATACATGATCTGACTAGCACGAAACTGACACTTCTCTCACTACTCTTCTGCGCACCTAACAAGAATGTTGTTTGTGATGCCCATTTTGAATGCACTAATGGAGATTTATCATTTTGCTTGTGAGGAGAAGTATCCTAATTAACCAGAGTGCTATAAGGGCTAATGAAAAGCATGAGAAACAAGTGTTATGTTTAAAGGTAAGAAAAGGCAAGCAGCAAGCTTCTTGTACTTTTAGTAAAACCCTATAAAATAGCTATCTTATTATTACTGATACATTATGTAGCCATCAAAAGGCCCTTACAAATCTTATCCTCCTCCCATGCTCATACATTTAAAACACATAAAAATTTTTTTAAAAAAAAGAACCCATTATTGATGGGTACATAATGCAAATATGTGTGTTGTAACAAACATAATCTATTGTTACTGGCCACAGCAGCAGCATTGTGTAGGATAATTTGGTTAACGAAAAATGAGGCGGTTTTTGATAAATATAGACCAAAATCCTTTTTGCAAGTTCTTTTCGGGGAACGCAGGGTGTCTTTAGGTGTTGTCCAAATAAGGATCAGCTGTTCCCGCTGATATTCACGCCATTGCAATCCTGCCCATTGACACAACCCATTTTCTTTAGTTCAAAAGGATGGCAAGGAGGTTTATTGGCCTCGTTTAGTTTTTTTCCTTCTCATTTCGTTCGTGTTGTTGCCTTGAGATGGATGCCTCTACGGATTGAATGCTTGCCTGTGGGATAAAATTTGTAGTTGAATAAAGTTCGTGCATGGGAAAATATAAAAAAGAATGGTCATGTAATAGAAAATGGGTTGCGCGTGATCAGATGAACAGGTCATTCCGACCCAACCCACTTACACTCTGATTTCCTTCCTACCACCAAATCTATTTAACCTCATAAATTGTCATAAACATGCATTTCAATATATACCATCTTTGCATCCAATTTCGTACTTGTTTTCCATGCATTTTCGAACATACGTCATATACACACCCATATTTTCTTGGCAAAATTTGAGGAACATCGAAAAATGGACTCGTTTGCCGTAACACACCGTGTTTGTTGCAATTTTGCCGAACACACCGTGACCCTTATTCTATTGTAAATTTTGGCTATTTTCTATCATTGATTTTCCATGCATTTTCCAAGTGTGCATTTTCTACCATCACAAGATGACATAAAAAAACAAGACGTCGCCATCACCACGCTCTTTTGTGGTGACATTATTATTTACCAATTTTTTAGTGAGCGATGACACGCTTATACTCTAATTTGTATCACAATTTCCACGTTGGTGTCCCAAAACAATTGACACGTGTATACTCAATTAATTTGTAATCACAATTGCCACGTTGTGTTAACAGATCTAGAATGGTTTCACAAAAAAAAAAGGTCTAGTTTCAAAAAAAAAGGTCTAGAATCAGGGACCACGTACTCGGAACTGTTGTCTGCTGGGCTTGGCTTCCTGGTCGCAATTCCAGGGAGGGAGTTGGGCTGTTGCTTAGGTTTGGGCTTGGGCCAAGGAACCTATAAACGTGATTCATTTAGGAAAAAGTCTCAATTCCCTCCCCCAACTATCACGAAAAGTTCACTTTTCCTCCCTCAACGCCAAACCCGGACAAAATCCTCCCTCAACTTTTCAAACCATGCAAATTACCTCCCTCGAGCGGTTTTGAGGGCGGTATTGCTACAGTAACAGCAGTTTGTCTTTTCTTTTTTTTAAAAAAAAAAAGTTGAATCTTTGAAAAATTATAGTAAATCACGTAAAAAATCATAAAATGAAAATTCCAATTTTGTTAGACTCCACATGATTAGATCTACACATTGAATATACAATATGATATTATTTAGTACAAAGTTTTTTGTTTTCTTTTCTTTTCTTTTATATTTATTTGGTTGAATCTTTAAAAATCATAGTAAATCACAAAAAAATCATAAAATAGAAAATCTATTTTTTTATACTCCACATCTGCATGTCTACACAAAGTGAATAATATATAATATGATATGCTTCAGTACAAAAATTTTTATTGTAGCTTTAGATCTATTCTTTTGTGTAATTTATTAAAATAATTGTAGCTACAACTTCTATAATTATTTTTTTGGAGTAAAACATACCATATTATATATTCAATGTGTAGATCTACTCATGTGGAGTCTAAGAAACTTGAATTTTCTATTTTATAATTTTTTTATGATTTACTATGATTTTTTAAAGATTCAACCGAAATTTTATTATAAAAAGAAAAAGGCAAACCGGGCTATCTTGTAGCAATACCGCTCTCAAAACCGCCGAGGGAGATAATTTGCATGGTTTGAAAATGTCGATTCCGGCTAGATTGGGCCGGAATTGACACTCGCTCGTCGACCGCTTGGGGCTCCCGAGATGGCGTGACGGGCCGCAGCCTTCGCGGCCGGGCGACGAGCAATAGCTCGAGCAACGAGGTGGAGGGGAGGAGCCGCCGGGGAGGGAGGGGCCGGGCGGCGGCGGGCGCGCCTTGGGGGGCGCGCGCGGGCGGCGGTGGGGGCGCGCGGCGGGCGGAGAGGCGGCGGTGGCGGCACACCTGAAATGGAAGGCGAAAAGATTTTTTTTTATTTTGCTTGCTTATCCCCTAGAGATTACATGCCTCTTGCTTATATAGCCCGACTAGTGGGACTTGTAATCTAAGCAATCTCTATAAAGTTTCCTTATACGATTGGAATACCTTTTACAAGCATATCCTAATTTATTCTTTCCTAATAAGGGTCTCCCTTATAGATGAGATATCCCCTTGCACACCAAAAATTACTTAAGATAATCCTAACTTGAATATGAAGCAAACTCGAATCGTGACGGGAGAGGAAGGCGGCGGCGGCAAGGGACGCCGCCCTTTTGTGCTAGCCGCCCGCCCTCTCGGGCCGGCGGGTCCGCCGTGTCGGCCCATCTAGCCACTCTCGGGGTGGCCCAATTCTGGTTCATGACATCTCCCACCGCTCGACGAGGCGGGCGTCACGTGCCGCCCAACCCACCACGTGAGTGGCGAAGGGCAGCCCGATCGGGAGGTGACCACTCTTGGCCCGAAGTAGAAGACGAGGGACGACTTGTCGTCGTCGCGTTGCAGACACTTGGCGTCCTTGTCGGGCGAAGGCGGTCGAGGTGGAGGTCGCCGGGTAGATGATGAACTTGAAGCTCGGCCGGGGCTGCACGAGAGGACGTTCCGCCCATGCACGGCGCATGACGGAAGCGAGGGTCCCGGACAGCTCGATCATCCGGGCGGGTCGGCGGAGGAGACGTGTAGGTGTAGGTCGTCGAGACCGTCACCTTAGCATGGAGCTGCTGCGAGACGCGTGACGGATCGACGTGGGCGGCGAGGAGGTGAAGTCGAGGAGGCAGCCATAGAGTAGGTCGCCGGGCGTGCTCACGGGGCGGCCCCCACTGATCTCCCGCGTCCATGCCGCACCGACGGTGACGTTCCCAATGCGGAAGAAGACGCCGCCGTTGTTGTCGTCGAGGAGGACGGTGGCACCCTCGATCCCGCTCGTCGGGGCGTGGGCCGGAGAAGAAGGACGCTTGCCGGGAATGCCCGATCCTCCCGGGGACGATTGGGGAGGTGGAAGCCCATCTACGCCATGCGGCGGAACGTTCTCCCCCAGCATGAAGTCCTCGGAGAAGCTCTAAAGCGGCGGGGATGTAGTAGCGGTGGAAGTACCTCACGATGCCATAGTGGAGGCTCCACTCGGGCGCCAGAGTCAGCCAGCTCGATGGCGTTGGAGATGATCCCGAGCTCCTTGTTGGTCGTCGTGGCCCGTGTGCAGCTCCGTGATCATGTCGTTCGACGTCGCCGCCGATGTCGTCCATAGCAACAATGAGACGACGCCGGCCCGGTATCGCGGTCAACCAAGGCGCCCATGATGTCGCTGTCGATGTTGCCGGTGCAGCCGTGGTGGCCGGGCGTTGCCGGCCGCCGGGTCGGCGCCCGCTCAAATGTCGTCCGCTCGTCGTCGTTGTACCGGGCGGGCGAGGTCGATGGCCTCCTCCATCAAACGGGGCTCGAACCATTCGAGTGCCGTCTGGCAGCCGAGGTGCGCAAGCCTTCGGACGAAGAGGCGACATGGTGGCGCTGTCCCCTCAAAAAATCCATGCGTGAAGCATAGACCTCGAAGACGTTGATGTAGTCGTCGGCATGCCCCCCGGGAAGGTGGCGCGTATGCCCCGTGGCGTCGAGGTGTCGGGCGGGCTGAAGTGATGTCGCGGCGCTGGTGAACTCGTCCCACTCGAGGGGACGTCTTCTTGACAGTCGATGTACCTGCATCGCAAAGAAGACCGGTGAGGTGGAAGGCGTAACTCACGTAGTAGTCCCGGTCGATGTCCAAGTTGAGCTCGAAGAAGAGCTCCGACTGCGAATCCAGAGGTCGGGGTCGCCGGTTCCGGTCGAACTCACGGACTTGCGGCGCGTGACGTAGCGGGGGAGGGTATCTTTGCCGGGTGGCAGCACGGGCTGGGGCGTCACGGGTGGCGCGGTCGAGCACGAGCGCCGGTGGCGCCGGTGGCGGGCGGGGCGCCGCGGGTGACGCCATCTCTCGCTGGGAGTCCTGGCGCGGTCGCGGTGTCGGTGGAGAGGAGAGGGCAGCCCGGTGCTTGCGGTGTCGTCGAGGATGACGTCGATGGCGGCCGGTGCGCCATGTACGGCGTCATCTTCCTCGTCGAGCCGGAGGATGGCGGGGAGGGGCGGCGGCGGTGGCTGCGCTGGGGCTGACTGTGCCCGGCGGCGGCGGCTGCCGCCGCCGCTGTCCTCCGGCTTGGTCGTCTTGCTCGCGGGGTCCTCGAGGTGATGCGGGCGTGCTCCATGCGACGAAGACGAGCCTCCATGTCGCCGAAACGCCGGCCGATCCAGCGCGGTTGTCGTCGAGGAGCGCTTCAGCCGCCCGCGGTGAACTCCGTCATCTCGGAAGCCATGGGTGGTGGGAATCGCCCCGTCTCTCCGGATACCGGCTTGTCCGATTCGGCTAGATTGGGCCGGAATTGACACTCGTTCGTCGGCCGTTGGGGCTCCCGAGATGGCGTGCGGGGGGCTGCGGCTTCGCCCGGACGGCGACGAGCAACAAATCGAAAGCAACGAGGTGGAGGGGAGGAGCCGTCGGGAAGGGAGGGGCGGCGGCGGCGGCGCCGTGGGGCGCGGCACGGCGGCGGGGCGGCGGTGGGGCGCGGCGGGCCGAGGAGGCGGCGGCGGCGCACCTGGAGCTGGAAGGCGAAAGATATATATTTTTTATTTTGCTTGCTTATCCCCTAGAGATTACATGCCTCTTGCTTATATAGCCCGACTAGTGGGACTTGTAATCTAAGCAATCTCTATAAGGTTTCCTAATACGATTGGAATACCTTTTACAAGCATATCCTAATTTATTCTTTTCCTAATAAGGGTCTCCCTTATAGATGAGATATCCCCTTGCACACCAAAAATTACTTAAGATAATCCTAACTTGAATATGAAGCAAACTCGAATCGTGACGGGAGAGGGAAGGCGGCGGCGGCAAGGGGCGCCGGCCCCTTGCGCGTGTGCCCTGGCTCCTCTCGGGCCGGCGCGGCCGCCGTGTCAGCCCATCTAGCCACTCTCGGGGTGGCCCAATTCTCGTTCATGGCGACGTAAAAGTTGAGGGATGTGATTTGTCCGGGTTTTGAAGTTGAGGGAGGAAAAGAAACTTTCATGATAGTTTGGGGAGAGAATCTGGACGTTTTCCATTCATTTATAATTAAAGAGACGTGCACAGGAGCATGCACGCTCGTGCAGCTTTGCTGGCTGGTCGTGTGGCCAAGAGAGGGAGGCCGCGAGCTGGAACATAGGGAGGTTGGGCTGATTTGGCCGATTGGAATTAGGCCGATTGGGCTGGATGTTGAGAAGAAAGTAAAATTATTTTACCAACTTGAATCATGAAACCCAGAGGAATTTAAAAGAAGTGAGGAAATTTAAAGGGAAATGAAAAAAAAAGATTTCTCCAATTCCTAAGACGACTTGGGAGGCATTAACAAGGGATTGATTTTATAAAGTTGGTGTAACATCCTAGATGTTAAAAAAAGTAATTAAAATTTTAAATATGACCATCATCATGTGTAATTATCGAGTATCGTGGCATAAATGCATTTCGAGTTTCAACCTTAACATGTACATGTTATATATGTGTTGAGTTGAAATTCAATTTTTGAATTTAAAATGTTTGGGAGTTTAGTAAAAATAAAATTTATGAATAAGATATATGCATATGTGTGTATAGGTAGATTAATGACAAAGAAATAATGGCATGTTTGTAATTATATATTTATATCTATGTTTTAGTAAAAAAAAAAAGAAAAGGAAATCAAAATACAACTCACGCACTCACCAGAAGCCTCCACAACCCACCTGTCAGCCCAACCTTTCCACATCACCACCAGCAGCCCCTCTCCCTTCCCCATTTTCCATTCACGTTCAGGAACAGAGGAGGGGAGAGGAGAAAAGGAAGAGAGGAAGGAGAGGAGAGGAGAGGAGAGGAGAGGAGGAGAATGTCGCCCAGCCCTTGCTGATGGAGGGCGACGACGAGCTACTGCTTCCCCATGCCCTCACCTTGCCGGAGTTGGAGGAGAAGGCTCCAAGCTTCATCTTCTTCAACCTCAAGCCATGGAGGAGCCCGAAGGTCGATCTACAACCCCCAGTGATTTCAAGCCGAGTTGCTGTAGTTGGAGTGTCCCTAAGTCATTGTGAGCACATCCCTGAAGTCTCCAACCATCTTCCCCATGTCTAGCCTCAATCCCATGAGCTCCAGCACCCCTCCAATGGTGGTTCATCTCACGTACGGCAAGGGAAGAGGCAATTAATGGGGGTCAGCCTGGGAAATTCGTGATCTGCTTCCTGCTGTTCCAATCTAGGTATATATACATATTGTCTTTTCTGAATATTAGATAGACCTGGTTGGTTGGTTCCGTTCAATTCTGGTTACTGCAAATCAAAGCTACCTAATCCGCTGCCATAGGTTGTAAAAAAAAAATAATAATAATCTACTTTGTGGCCGCTGGTGCTGAGTTTGTTTTTGTCATACAGTGCCGAGTTAGTTTCTTTCATATAATAATTCGATTTTTGTTATATGCTGAGGGTTAATCTGTTTACATGTGCGATTAGAATAATTTTGTGGCAGCTTAAGAACTATTTTTAGATATTTACCTTGAAATTGGAGGTTGTGGCAAGCGTGCAACATGTAGTGTTGGCATGACATGCATTTTCGTCCACAACTATGACACTCAGGTTACCACTCGATCAGTCGTAGTGTGGTATGTTCCTATATGTAGTAATGAATCAATGTGGGCTATGCTCAATTTAGATTTGTTAGCTTTGGTTAATGGCCGGAGAGTTGAGGCTTGCCGACCAGAACGTTCTGGATAGCTACGGCAAAGGAAAATAAATACATGTTTGATCGATTTTGATTCTCAGGGGCTCAGTCCTGGTACGCTAAAAAAGCTTAGCATGAAGTTCACATATATATATAAAAAAATGAAATGTGTATGCTTGCACTGTTTTGGGTTCAGTAATATTTGGAGTTGTTTTTGAGTATGAAAATGGTTGGTCAGGTGGCGATGAATTGGAGTGCATAACCCGATCTTCTACTCGATGCACTACGTGGTATTGTTGAGGCAAGTGCATGACGAATCTTTGCTTCGGCTTTACGCCTACTATTCGAGTTGTTCTTTGCTTTCCAATGGTCAAGTATTATATTTCTGGTTCAAGTTCAAGTTTCTTGTTCATGAGATTCAAGTTTCAAGTTTTTATTTACATTCAATTTCAGTGCCGGTTTATCCGAAGTGCAATTTGGTTCTTATATTCAAGTTGCCTGTGAGTAAGTCTGGCCCCACTTGCTCGGCTTTACCGGTAAATGCTAAGGAGTATTCAAGTGATGTCCGTTTCGCACGGAAACTACAATTTATTTGGAGTTCCAGTAATTAATTCCTGAATTCTATTGAGTTTATAGTTCTTCCAGTTCGAATGTACTTGCCGAGTGTTTTCACTCACCCTTGTGTTTATTTGGTTTTTAGGTGCTAATATCACGACTTGCATGGGGACTGGGAGTAGCACCATCATCACAAGTATGCACTTTTCGCTTTACCAATGCGTAATCTTTTGCATAGTCATTGCTCCTGTAATAGTTAAGTAGAGGTTGTTAATTGATTTAGTCCTAGTGAATATGTGTTAGAGGGTAGCCCCGGTGGAGATTCTAGCTGGGGCGTTACAGTTGGGTTAAGGAATTTGGATAGACTGAGAAAGATACAAAGGGAAATTGCACGAAGTTCGTATTTTGTCTTCTCCAAAAACCCAGGTTTTTAGAACTAGCACGAAATTGACTTCTCTCATTACTCCTCTGCGCAGCTAATAAGAATGTTGTTTGTCATGCCCATTTTGAATGCACTCATGGAGATTTTATCATATTGTTTGTGAGGAGAAGTACTAAGGGCGTCTCCAATGGTTACCAAATCGCTAGCTAGAAACAATTCTATTAGCTATCAATGTCACTTTACAAATCGCTAGCTAGATGAGACATCTAAATAAGAAAAAATAAACACTATACTTGAGAGTTATGTGAGAGAGATGTTTCTAGGAGAGCGGGCTAGATTAGATATTTATTAGTCGCTAGCTATTTGAGAGTCGCTAGCTATTTGGTCTCTCTCCTCGATAGCCAATGAACATGTTACTTTTATATTATTTTTATACCTCATCTAGCTAGCTATTTGTAAAGTGTCATTGATAGCCAATAGAATTTCTCCTAGCTAGCTATTTGGTCACCATTGGAGACGCCCTAACCGAGTGTTATAAGGCCCTATAAAATAGGCAAGCAGGAAGCTTTCCGTACTTTTAATGAAACCCTATAAAATAGGTATCCGATTATAACTGATACAATATGTTTGCCATCAGAAGGCCCTTTCAAATCTTATCCTACATTTAAAAATACATAAAAAATTAAAGAAAAAAAACAACCAAAAATTTGAGGTTGAACAAAGTTTCGTGCATGGGAAAATACAAAAAGAATGATCATGTAATAGAAAATGGGCTGCGCGTGTTCAGATGAACAGGTCATTCCGACCCAACCCACTTACATGTTGTTACGAATTCGAGTAGCGTTAGCGGTATAGATTGGAGCAAGGCCCAAGTCGTCGGATTGCGGCCATTTGGCTTGTAGTCCATTGGTAGGACGGTTCAATGGGACGCTACCCACCAGGGTTCAAAATCCTGGTGCTCGCACTTTTTCTTGGGATTTTCCTAGGATTTTCCGGCGTTGTGCATTAAGTGGTAAGCCACGTTCCCGTCGACGACGAGGCGCCTACGGTGACTTCGAGAATCTCCAGATCTGCCGGCTGTTCAGTCCTTCGGAGACGCTCATAGGGGTAGGGTTTGTGTGCGTGTGTTCATAGGGGTGAGTGTGCGTGCGTGTTGTGAGCTTCTACGTTATCTTGTGTAATTTTAAAAAAAAAAAAAAAAAAAGTCGAATTGCGTTGGTGTCCGGTGCTCGGCGGAACCTAACGAAGCCGTCGTAACACGGGCTGATTTCCTTACACAAAATTTTAACCTTTTATTTGAATTGGCATGACCATGCATTCCTATATATATCATCTCTGCATCCAATTTCTTACTTGTTTTCCATGCATTTTCGAATCATGCATCATCTATACGCACCCATATATTCTTTCATTGATTTTCCATGCTTTTTTTAATGTGTGTGTTTGTTTGAACATGTATACTCAATTAATTTGTATCAGAATTGCCACATTGGTGTCCTAAAACAATCGATGGTTGTGTTACCGTGATGTATCTTAGAATCAGGACCACGTACTCGGAACTGTTGTCTCCGTTGGGGAGCAGCACCACACACAGACCGTACACCACACGAGCACACACGAGCACAAGCCTGTGGTCCCCGGAATCGTTTGCTTTATCGGGTCAATAAAATTCGTGCTCACAATCAATCAAGCAAGGAATCTTTTTTTTTTGAAAATCAATGTATTGTGCATTAAAATGAGATTCAGCCTTATTTTATGGGGGGAAAAGTTAAAATGAGATAGGGCCTATATAGTCTAGTTAATCAAGTTGAGTCGGATGGGTTTTACTTGTGGGGCCCACCGTCATACTCCTACTACTTGGGGCGTCTCCAACGGTTGAGTCAATTGCTACCTTATATTTTCCACTTCATCATGTAAACCCCACATGTAAATAATATTTTATTCTACATCTTCTCGTATTCCTCTCACCGTCTTTAATTATGAGCAGCCCACGGACTACCTCGTTTTTTTAAGCGATATAGGTGTTGAGATAGGAGATATAATCTCTTATCTTTTCCATCTTCTACCTCTTTCACATAGGAAAGATGATGACTTGGATTGTTATGAGCTAGGCTGAAGTGGCACTGAGATGCTCTTACTAACTACGATCTTACATAGTTACATTAGTCAAGGCTCAAAATGGATGGCTTAGTGTGCACGTGTGAGTGGTAGTGGCGAGACAAGCTAATAATATCGTGTCTCTAGCTCTTCATTGATGATCATGTGTGGTACATACAAAGCGTAAAGCTTAGATTTTGAAACACCGGCTCCCGGCGCCCCAACGGGCGGCGGCTCGGGGCGGCGGCCGCCCCACCTCCACTTCCCCGCTCCGGCGACCCTCCGGCCGCCGTCCGCCGCCCGTCCTCACCGTGGCGGCGGCGGCCGGGCGGCGGCGGGTTCCTCAATGGAGCCCCGGCGCGTCCCACCTCCTTCCATCCCCCCTTCCCCATCGCTCCTCTCCCCGCAACTCTTCCCCTCCGGCGACCCGGGCGGCCGGCGAGGCCTCCTCCGCCTCCTCGGTCGTCCAGTAGCGTGGATCTGCCGGCGGCGGCCCCGATCTGGTGGTCCTCGCCCCCTCTCTGGCGGGCGCCGGGCGTCCGGCAGGGCGCCGGCATGGCCGACGCGGGGCCTGGCTACCCCCGACGGCGCTGGCCCCTCCCCGGGGGCTCGCTTCGGCGGATCCGGCCCTCGGCCCGAAGCGCTGGCGGCGACCGCCTGCGCGGCCGGGTCCCCCGCGTCGTGTCGTCCGGGCCCCACGGCGTCGGGAGCCGCCGCCCTGGGCTCCAGCCCAGTGTGCATCGTCGCCTTGGGACGTGAGGAGCGATCCGTCGCGCCCACCTCCGACGACCATCGGGGCCCAAGCGGGTGCGGCGTCTCCCTTCGACAAGGCGCACGACGACCGGCCGGCCGAGGCGCCGCGGGGTCTCGTCCCTGCGTTGCGTCGTCCGGGACTCACGGCGTCGGGGAGCCGCCGTCCCACGGGCTCGGGCATGTGCATCGTCGGCAGGACATGGGGGCGGTGCGGCGCCCGCCTCCGACGCCCCCGGGCGGGTCCGCCCGGAGTCGTGGCGTCTCCTTCAACGCGGCACACGCCGCGGCGGGTGGCCTCCTCCCCGTCGCGCCACGCCTCTTAGGGCGTGTCGTCGGCGACGTTCCGGCGGTGGTGGCGGACGGCGTCTTTGGCGCCGCGACGGTTTGGGCGGCGTGGCGATTCTGCGTATGCCGCCTCGCGCACCGTGGGTGGTGTGGGCGGCTGCTGCGGCGGTGCGTCTTCGACGCCGTGGTGGCGTCGATGACGACGGATCGCTGCCCTCTGCGTGACTTGGGCGCATGGAGCTCCGGCGAAAGCTCGGCCCGGCGTGGTCGGGCGGGACGGCGGCGACGACTTTGCCCGCGCACCCTTCTTGAAGCGTCGTCTTCGACTCTCATGCTCTTAATGCGCGCGTCGCTCCTCCACCTTGGCCGCTTTGGTCGTCTCGGTGCTCCTATTTGCGCTTCATGGTTCTCCTCATCGGGTATGTGTAGCTAGTGATTGTTGCGGCCGTAGTTGTGGTCGTTTTAGGCGGACGCTTTGCGCCGAGGTGCTCTTTGTTCTTTGGGGCGGATGCTTTGCCGCCGTGTATCTTCAGTCGCGTCGTCTTCCACGAGCTGCGTTTTCCGGCGTCGGCGTCTTGCCGCGAGGCCGCTGGGTCTTCGGGCGGATGCTTTGCCGCCAAGGTATTTCACGAGCTGCGTTTTCCGGTGTGTGCATGCCGCCGCGGTCGCGGTCGTCTCCGTGGATGCTTCGCCGCCGTGGTGTTCTTCGTTGCTTGGGCGGATGCTTTGCGCCGCTTCTCTTGCGAGCTGCGTTCCGGTTGTCGCGAGTGCCGCCGGCGTCGCGGTCGTTTCCGGCGGATGCTTTGCCGCCGAGGTGGTCGTCGTCGGCGGGCGGATGCTTTCTTTGCCGAGCTTGGTCTAGACGGATGCTTTGCCGTCCAGAGCTATTAGCGGATGCTTTGCCGTTGTAGTCTTCGGCTCCGATCACCGCGCTACCGACCCTGTTGTTGAGCATTACGGTTTGTATTAGGGTCCGCCATCGGGGTTGTTAGTTGGAGGGTTCGCCCCACCCCTCCCCTTCGTTTCTTGCTTTTGTTTGTACTGTGTGATTCGTCAAGAATCTATGGATTACTTGCGAATCATATGTAATTTCCCACTTCTTTTAATATAGTACGTGCTAATGCACGCTTTCGAAAAAAAATTCATGTGTGGTACATTAGCTTGTCTCGCCTGCACACGCAAATCATTTCGATTGACTAGACCAGTCACACGTGCACATTATTTGGAGAGACAAGCTAATATATCTAGCTCATGTATCTATTCATGTGTGAAGCACCTGTACTATATTCTTCCAATTGTAGTGTAAAAGAGCACTTCAAATGGGACAACGCTGCCCCATATCTATATGGGTGTCTCTAAAGTAATAAAAACATTTACCTTTTCTTAAAAAAAGAAAACTCCCATGTGTGCATGACATTGCCTCACAGGGAAACTAATAAAAGAACTGCAAATGCACGTATACGATCAAGTTGTTGTTTTTTTAGAATTGTATACTATCAAGTTGCTGAAACGGTCCACCGACCCGGCGCGGCCTTTCAGGATGCTTCCTCCCAGGAGGCCCAGCGCCAAGTTGCTGTGTCCGATTTGGCCCAGTACCATTCTAGAATTCTAGTTCACGTAACAATCCAACCATCAGATGGGCTTCTCATCCATTAGCCCAATCGTTTACGAGCCGGACTGCGGTCGAGTTTGGTGAATGTGTACGTGTGGACGGCCCATTGTGTTTCGTCAACACCAAGATTAATTAGCACCCCTCCCAAGCAGCCCATGACATGTGGGCGTAGCATGATGGAGTTCCATTGCATATTACGAGGCAAGCCTACGCATACATATGTAGCTAGTCCAAAAGCTTGCGGCCGATAGACGTACGACTACCGGAACATATGGAGACCCAAAAGTTCTAGAATATACTAGACCGAGTCATGCCGCACCGTGCCGACTCGACCGGTTATTATTAATTGTACAATTGTAAGTAGAATACATGGCATATGCCGACGCATACACGAATCTAAGGGCGTCCGCAATGGTAATAGCTAGTGCTATCTACGTATTCGGCTGACGTGGAGGTGAGAGACAATAACAAAGACTATTTTATATTGTTAGACCTACATGCTCCTCTCACATGTTCTTGGGCTACGTGAAATAGTCTAGCTATTTGCATGTAGCTAGTGACTATTCTCTCTCTTACTTTTTTCCTGCCACGTCACATTAGATAGCGAAATAGCTAACCATTAGAGACGGCCTAACAGTCGGTTCTAGACATATGACAGGAGCACTTGTTAGCTTTCAACTATTTGCATGTCACGAACGGTACCTAGCTTCATGCATGGACGCATACACATACATACACCTGCTGCCCTCTTCCATTTACGTGCATGCATGGCGTGTATAAAGCAATACACGTGATTGCTAACAAATGTAAATATGCTTGGCAATACACATATATGCATAGTAAATATGGATTTTTATCTGACAAAAAATCCATCAAACACTTGTAATGGCCAGGAACAGCAGTGCCAAGTTGTTGTGAAGCCCCAAGGATAAAAACATACGCTGAATTTTCCGACACGGTGCATTTCGTCCAAAAGCTTGCGGCCGATAGACGTACGACTACCGGATTATGGATAGGTCTCCCTGTCGGCTATCCGCTGGCCGACAGTCCTTCTTCAAAAACCTGGTCACCACCTTGGTCGGCGTGGCGAGGTCCACATGCACCACCTAATCCCACCCGCCAGCCCAGAATTGAAGAAGCATGTCATCCCTAGCGGTGCATTTCGTCTTATCCATTTCACGTGATGCATGTCTATATATCTCAGTCACGTTTGTATTTCACTTGAGGAATCCGTTAAGACATTGCCATGACCACACGCTCTTTTGTGTGGTGACATTATTATTTTTGAGTGAGCGATGACACGTGTATACTCAATTAATATGTATCACAATTGCCACGTTGGGCCTTGTTTAGATGGCTAAAGTTTTGCCAAAAACTTGCAAATTTTTAGACTCTCTCTATCACACATCACATTAAATACACCAAAAGGCGTATGTTCGAACAAAGAAATATAGGTAAAAAAAATAACTAATTACACAGTTTAGAAGTATATTGCGAGATCGAATCTCTTAAGTCTAGTTAGTCCATGATTGAATGATATTTACCAAATACAAACGAAAGTCTTCTGAGAGTCTTCTACGGGGAGTTAGAATGCAGTCTTTTGGCAAATATTTTGCCATCTTGGTGTTCCAAAACTATCGATGCATGGCATCAGTTCTGTTAACAGATCTAGCTTCAGGACCACGTACTATTGTCTCTGCTAGGGGAGCAACCGTACACCACACGGACACAAGCCCGCCGAATCGTTCGCTTTATTGGGTCCACAGATTTCCTGGTCCGAGTCAAATCAAGTAGTTTTTTATAAAATTAAAAACAATATACACACATTAAAATGAGATTCAACCTTGTAGAAAAAATATGCTAAAATGAGATGGGGCTTACTCTTATGTTCTAGTCAATCAAGCAGGGAATCGGATGGGTTCCACTACATACTCCAATCCTAAATTAGTGAAAGGTCAAAATGCATGCTTTGCTTGTGCACGTGAGTGGCGAGACAAGGTGAATACTCCGTATCTCTAGCTCTTGATTGACTACTCCGATCATATATACATTAGCTTGTGCACGCAAATCATTTTGATTGACAACACTATAGGAATCCGCTTCTTTGCCGAAAGTGCAAAAATATTTGCCGAGAGCAAAAACGTCGAGCACTCGGCAAAGAGCCTATTTGCCGAGTGCCAAATAAAAAACTCGGCAAAGAAAAACACTTTCGGCAAAGATCTTCTTTGCCGAAGTATCAAATAAAAAACACTCGCAAAGAATTCTTTTGCCGAGTGCCAAAAAAGGCACTCGCGGAAAGGCTCTTTGCCGAGTGTAAAAAAACACTTTCAAACAAAGTTTTTCAAACCAGTTTTTGAGGCCCCAAACGAGCTTAAAGACTCGGCAAATCATGTTTTCAAACCAGTTTTTGAGGACCTAAACGATTTTAAATTAAAAAGTTGTCAACTACAAAGTTTCACAACTTTTCAAGGTCTACAATTTTTATTTAGGAAGTTTTTTGCATCCGAGGTCGTTTGAAAAATTCGAATTTCCGATTTAGTATAATATATGAGGAGCTAATACGGAATCTAAATACAAGTGACAATTAGTAGTGCAGTGGTAAGGCGATGAGACACGCTGGAGAGTTGTGGGTTCGAATCCCACTCGCCGCAAAGTGTGAAAAAAGTGTCAAAAACTTGGAAAAAAAGACCATGGTTGAGAGCAAGTGGTAGGCGGTCGGTGGCGGCCTTTTGGTTTTTTTCGACTTTTTAACTTTGCCGAGTGTTTTTTTTTGCCGAAGTGTTTTTCTGGCTTCTTGACGATTTCTTTTGTCGAGTGCACTTTGCTGAGTGCGCAAGACTCGGCAAAGCCTCTTGCCGAGTGCAAAGGGGGGCGACTCAAGCAAAGCGGGATTCCTCAGTAGTGCAAGATCACTCACACGTGCACATTTGGAGATCGAGACAAGCTAATATGTCTAGCTCGATCGTCTCTCTATTCGTGTGATGAGGCACTTGTACATTCTTCCAATGCATGCATGTCATGGTCCCATAGGGAAACTAATAAAAGACCTGCAAATGAGACTTGCGCATGGGAGCACTTTACTAATCTGTTGGACAACAAAAAAACACAGGGTGCTGCCCTACCAGTGCCCACGCCGTCGTACGGAATGGGGCCCACTGGCCCAGCAGCCGACACACGGGCCATGCTTCATGAGCTCGGGTCCACTGGTTTCAGAAACATACAAGGGCCCTGTTCGTCTGCTGGTGCTGGGGAGCAGCACGACACACTCTAGCACCGTTAGCTTTCTCGGGTCCACGCAATTTGTGCTCAGAGTCAATCAAGCTGGGAATCACTTTTTATGAAAATAATAAATACATTAAACATGTTAAATGGGATTGTGCTGCCGATGGTCTAGTCAATCAAAATAGGAATCGGATGGGTTCCACTTGTGGGACCCACTGCCATACTCAGGGTTGAATATTACAGTGTATATACACAAAATACTGATCAGCGTGTGCACTAGTGAGTTGGAGTGACGGCCCAGCTGTTGTTGCCGGCCAACGTTCAAAATCTGTTGGATGGGACAACAAACAGCTGTGACTACGTATAATCTTATTACTCGCCCAATGCAGCTATAAGTACACCTTCCAAACCAAGGATCCCAAAGCAAACAACCACGAGCAAGCCGCATCCTTCACCGATTCATCCATAGAAATATAAGAACGTATATGGTGCAAACCAACCTCTACGTGTAACTATGTAAACTTTTAATCTATGTCATAAGATGTTAGTCAAAAAGGACGAGACATAAGGAAGGTGGAAGAGAGGATTTGTAAAAGCGTGATTAAAGGCGCGGCGATTAAGTGTAAAATTACCCAATCCCCTACCCCTTAGATCAATATTCTATGACACTGATTAAAAGTTTCTATGGTTACATATAGAAAGGCCTTTTTTTTACAAAAGGTTGCGCATAGAGGTTGGATTCCACCAAATAGGCTCCCTATATATTATATATAATATGGTAAAATGGGATAGTGTTGATGGTATAGTCAATGAAGCCGGGAGTCGGATGGGTTCCACTGCCATGCATTAGTCTAATCTCAAAATACTTTGCGTGTGCACGTGTGAGTGGCAGTGGCGGCCCATCGGTTGATGCGTGTTTTATTCATGGAAATAAAAAGAGTGCTTTTAATCATAAAACAAAAATTATTCAATGCACGTTGTCCTCTATGCTCAATGCATGACGCAATGAACATCACCAGCACCACATTACTTCAGATTGGTCCACTTCCTTATAAAGATGTAGTAGATCAAGCCAAATTCCCGGACCGGAGAAAAGTACTTTATCCAATTATTTTCTAATTGTATATGTGAAAATACGATCAAAGATTTACAAGATAAACAGGCAGCTCAACACTACGTCACATACTTTAGCCGGATACTCTCTACGTCCCCATGGAGTTTGTCGTTTTTGACTTTTGAACTTCATGTTTGACCATCCGTCTTATTCAAAATATTTATGCAAATTATAAAATAAATCAATCAATATTCAAGTATCTTTATTGATAAAATAAGTCGTATCAAAATAAATTATATTTGTGCAAAAATTTGAATAAGACGAAGCATCGAATAAGATGATACTAAATCCAGGGGTGACAAATTCGATTGGGACGGAGGGAGTAGACCTTAGTCAGCTTCTAGTTCTACTAGTGATACAATCTTCAAGTCAGCGCTCGTATAGTGATCATCATCCATCACATGTAAATTTAAAGTTAAGTTTGTATCTATATATACTTACTCCCTCCGTCCCCAAAATGTCTGCCTTTTTTTTTCGTACCACAACTTTGACTCGATTTGTATAAAATACGTGCAAACATTTATATCTTCAAATAAATTTAAACTAGGTTCAAAGATCTTTCCAATAATACTAATTATGTATGATAAATATTAATATTTTTTAATCTATAATTTTTTTAAAGTTGTGTCTCGGGAGCGCAAGTGACAAACATTTTGGAGCAGAGGGGAGATCATCATTGTAGCGCATTGCTGTTGATATAACTTGATATATAGGAGTACGCTTGTTGTCAATAAATCAATAAATAAAACTAATACATGGCAAATAGAGGCGCGGGACACTTCTAGCATGTTTCCTATAGTTTTTTAACAACTGTGTGAGACATCATGGAAAAAATGTGTAAGGAGTAGTATACAGTACGTACAGTATAATGGGACTTGTACGGGAGTTCCAACGGCCGGAGTACTATTTTTTTAAAGAACGCAGACTGTTGGACAGCAGACAGCTGTAACCACTCTAACGTCAGCTGACCAGACCTGCCTGCCCCCTGCGCCCCTGTCGACGCCACGACAAAGACGAGCGTACGGAGGAACAG